>JAJHSJ010000012.1:41812810-42172255 GCA_021015155.1 Magnolia officinalis
TCACGTATTCAACAATCACATGTTCACGGTGAATAATCATGGCAAGCACAAAACCAAATTCCCGACATATCCAATCATTTCAACCTACACATGGAATAACCTATATTCAACATAGTTCATATATAACCGTAAAGCGAGGAAAATAGCGTATCTAAAATGTGAAACGGCAACCCAATTGGTTATAAATCATTAACCGATATTGAAAGCCTTGAAAACCATAACCTATACGTTTATAGTCCGCACCTTTCGCCGGTAAACTCGTAACGGATTCAGTTTGAACACTCCGCCTTCGTCTACGGCACAACGATAACCTATAATATGAAATAGGTTAGCTATTTCATCACATACACTATCTGAATCTCTAAAACAAATTAGGGTTAGGATTTCTTACCAAAAAATGGAATCAGAATCGCTGAAATAGCGATACGGTAGTGGTAGCTAAGCACGTGGAACGATGGGATTGAATCCCAAGAACAAACCCTAACTCTACCTCTCACTTTCCCTCTATTTCCTTCTCTTTCTTCTCTCTCTAGGGTTTAAAAATTCGTATGTGAAGGGAGAGAGAGGGTTTAAGGTCCATATATAGGCCCAAAATTGACCTCAATGGCCTCAGGGCCATGGTATACTTAGGTTATAGCCAAAACTTGGACTATTTCGGCTCAACGGAACTGTTCTGGAGGCCCCTTTTCTGCATGTGGTCGGACTTAAGCTTCCTGATATTGGATCTAGGTTAGGCTAATAACTCAGCCCAATCGGATCAGTGGATTGACCTCGGGAGATCTGTTTCAATTCAACGGTCACTGGTGCTCGATCAGGGTCACAAGTACACTGACCTGTGTTAGAAATTTTCCTTGATCTGAGGGTGTAATTGGGTCATATTCTGACGGTCTGAATCTTTATATTCGGCTTGCAAACGAACCGACTCAATTCACTTAAGTTTCAGTTCATTTCCTAAAGAATTCGCGTTTCTCACACACTTCGCTCCGGGCTCAAGTTGTGCGTTTTCGGGTACTATTAGGACTTGATTTCTGAGATGGTTATCAAGTCCAACAAGGCGGTCAGAACCATATAGTTTCGTGGAAATCGGACTTTTGACGTGCGGTCCAGGTCCGATATGGAGTTTCATGATGCTCCCGAGAGCAACTGGGTTTAGAGATAGATCCTAGATTTTAGGGTAAATTAGCGTTAACGATTCTACAAGTTTTGGGTCTTGCAGATCGTATTTAAAGTGATTCAAGCTAATTTCATAGAAAATTTAGTTTAACACTTGATTAATTTTTGTCTAATTTCTAAAGGATTTGGTCCTGAGCGATTTCTGCCTGAGGTGGAACTCGGGTCTTTGAACGGATTTTTTCGAGACGTTACAAAATTATAATTTTTTTTTGAAATTATTTTTAGAAACTAACATTATTTTCTGTTTTGTAGGATTCTGCAACAGTACGATAATCCGATACACCTCTCCTTATTCTCTATTCTTTCTTAGATTTCTTATGCTTTAGTTTTATTTCTTCTAGGTTTAGTTATTTGGTGTTTGAGTGTTATGCGTGTTTCATGCCCAATCGGGTTTGTGATAACACTCTCCATCTCTTGAGTGAAGGAAGATTAGTCGAAGGATTGCCTATCCATCAAAGGATTAGACACCACTTAAGATCGTCGTAGTTAATTGAAATAATGGCTGCAAATCAACCTCAACTTCCAGTTGATGAGGTTCAAGATGAGAATGAGGTGCATATGCTCCCCTGCCTCATACTTTGTGAGATTATTTACAACTGGCGGGAGTGAGTACACCTTCCTGCATGGTGTTTCCACTTAATGCAGGAAACATGGATGTTAAACCTGGAGTGATACAACTCCTTCCTAAATTCCATGGACTAGAATATCAAAGTCCATACTTGCACATCAAAGAGTTTGATGAGATAGTCACCACATTACACTTTCCAAATGTGTCTGAGGACATAGTGTGACTCAAATTGTTTCCCTTTTCATTGAAGGAGAAGGCTAAGACATGGATGCACTCCTTAAAGCCACGATCTATCGGCATATGGGCCGAGATGACCCGGGAATTTCTCAAAAAGTTTTTCCTGTTTCATAAAACTAACACTTTAAGGAAGGTAATCATGAACTTCGCCCAGAAAGAGGAAGAGACCTTCTTCCAATGCTAGGAAAGGTTCAAAGATCTCACAAATTCCTCTCCACATCATGGCTAAGAAATTTGGCGGACAATAAGCTTTTTCTATAATGGATTCACTTCGCCAATGTGCTAATTTATAGAGATGATATGTAACGGTGAATTTATGAACAAGGAGGCCGATGATGCATGGTATTACCTTGATCAATTGGCAGAAAACGCGCAATCATGGGACACCTCCCCAAGACCCACCACTTTTAAGCCTACTCAATCAAAGGAAGGGAGGAATGTATGCCTTAAAAGAAGAAGATAACATTAGTGCAAGGGTGGCCAATCTCATAAGAAAAGTCGAGGCCATAGAACTTAAGAAGGTGGATGCTATCAAACTAAGGGAAGTTGTGGAAGTTGTTTGTGGTATTTGTGCTAGCAACATACATGCAACGCAGGATTGTCCCACAATCCCTACTTTTCAAGATTTATTAAATGAGCAATCAAATGCCGTAAATACTTACCAATGACCATTCAGCGGACCCACCTCAAACACATATAATTTCAATTGGAGGAACCATCCAAACTTCAGTTGGAGGAACGGACAAACGACCAACCCTTAAGAGGCCCTTACTCAACTTTTAAATCAAAGGAAACCTCGAGAGGATCCGGTTAAAAAATTCATGTAAAACCAAGAGTTCTTCAACTAGAACACAATGCAAGCATTCCAAGATCTCAAAAAAATAATGAGAATGTTTGCATCATCAATTCAAAGGATTGAGTCACACTTAGTGACTGGGGAGAAAGGGACTTTTCCAGCCTAACCTCTCCTCAATCCAAAGTTGCAATGTGAAATCAGTGACCTAATCTCTTCCAATCAACATGTGGACCAAGCTAAGTTTATCACCACTCTTAGAAGTGGAAAGACAATTGACAAAATCATTCCAGCGAGGGCTGAAAAGCCTAAGGACCTGCAAGAAGTTAAGAATGATGGACTTAGCAACATCCCACATGAGATGGAATTGGAATCTCGAAACAAGCCGATTGCATCATTCCCCCGACGATTGATTGCACCAAAACCTCGATCTAACTCCTAGGATATTCTAAAGGTGCTTAAGTAAGTGAAGGTCAACATTCCTCTACCGGATGTCATTAAACAAATCCTTTCATATGCCAAATTTCTGAAAGATTTATGTACGACCAAAAAACGACAAAACATACAAAAGAAAATCTTTCTGACAGAAAAAGTGAGTGTCATCCTCAAGCAAGATATGCCACAAAATACTAGGATCCCAGTAGCCCAACCATCACTTGTGTAATTGGAAACCATCGGATTGAGCATGCACTTCTTGACTTGGGGGCGAGTGTAAATCTGATTCCTTTCTCGGTTTACGAACAATTTGGTCTAGGTGAATTAAAATCCACCCAGACCACATCACAACTTGCTGATCGATCAGTTCATGTACCGAGAGGAATGATTAAGGATGTGTTGGTCCATGTTGATAAATTCTACTATCCAGTAATTTTTATTGTCCTGGATACTCAACTCATCATAGATATGAGTACTCAAATACCTGTCATTCTTGGTCGCCCATTCCTTGTTACATCAAATGCCATCATTAATTGTAGGAATGAAATTATAAATCTATCTTTTAGAAATATGACATTGGAGCTCAATATCTTTTACAATAAAATTATAAATCTATCTTTTGGAAATATGAAATTAGACCTCAATATCTTTTACAATGAAATTATAAATCTATCTTTTGGAAATATGACATTGGAGCTCAATATCTTTTTCAATATGAGCAAACAGACAGAGGATGAAGACAATACCCACGAAATTAACATGATTTACTCTTTCGTGGAAGATAGAACACTTTTGACTCTATACTCTGACCCTCTTGAGATGTGCTTGGCCCACTCTCTTGATTTAGATGATGACATGATTCGAGAGATGGATGCCTTGCTTGATGCGATGCCAATACTTGAAATTAACCGGTGGAGGCCACAATATGAGAAATTGCCCCAAACCAATGTAGTGCCTCTATCGTCTAGTCTCAAGGCACCGAAACTTGACTTAAAACCTTTTCCTGTTAATCTCAAGTATGTTTACTTAGGTTAAGGTGAGACATACCCGGTGGTGATTTCTTCCCACCTTAAACAAGAACAAGAGATTATGCTTATTTCTACTCTCAATGAGCATAAAGGAGCCCTTGGATGGTCGATTGCAGACTTCAAAGGAATTGATCCTTTGATTTGTACTCATCGCATTCATCTTGAGGATAATGCGAAGACCTCCCGACAATCACATCGTCGATTAAATCCAAATATGAAGGAAGTGGTTAAAGGAGAGGTCCTTAAGTTGTTGGATGTGGGTATCATATACCCTATATCTGATAGTCAATGGGTGAGTCCAACTCAGGTGGTTCTTAAGAAGTCCGGAATCAACATCGTAGCCAATGCTGATAATGAACTTGTGCTAACTAGAGTCACTATTAGTTGGAGAATGTGCATTGACTATAGAAAGTTGAATACCGTCACAAGGAAGGACCACTTTCCTTTGCCCTTCATTGATCAAATTTTGGAAAGGCTAGATGGTCATTCTTACTATTGCTTCCTTGATAGATATTCAGGCTACAATCAGATAGAGATAGCCGTTGAAGATCAAGAAAAGACAACGTTCACATGTTCATTTGACACATTTTCTTATCGAAGGATGCCATTCGGATTGTGTAATGCCCCCCACACTTTTCAGCGATGCATGTTGAGTATTTTTTCTAACATGGTGGGGCAATATTTAGAGGTCTTCATGGATGACTTCTTTGTTTTTGGTCCATCCTTTAGCGAGTGTTTGGAAAATCTTAGAAATGTGCTGAAGCGATGCGAGGAAAAGAATTTGGTCGTAAATTGGGAGAAATGTCATTTCATGGTTCCCAAGGGAATTGTTCTTGGACATATAATTTGATCCAAGGGAATTGAGGTAGACAAGGCTAAAATTGATCTTATCTCTAACCTACCTCCACCCAAGAGCATACGTGACGTACGATCCTTCCTAGGACACGACAGATTTTATAGACGATTCATAAAGGACTTTAGCCATCTCTCTCATCCTTTATGTAATCTGCTTCAAAAGGATGCACCATACGAGTGGATTGAACAATGCCATAAAGCTTTCACTAAGCTCAAGAGTATGTTGACTACTGCTCCTATCATGCAACCACATGATTGGAGCATACCTTTTGAGATTATGTGCGATGCATCTGACTATGCTATTAGGGTAGTGTTAGGCTAAAGAAAAGAGAAGAAGCCTTATGTGATTCACTATGCGAGTAAAACTCTAAATTCTGCCCAAGTGAACTATTCTACTACAGAGAAGGAATTCTTAGCTGTAGTGTTCTCTTTAGACAAATTTATGTCCTACTTGATTGGATCTAAGATCATCATGTACACTAATCATGCGACGCTAAAGTACCTTCTCTCTAAGAATGATGCCAAGTCTTGCCTTATAAGATGGATCCTCTTACTCTAGGAATTCGACATAGAAATAAGAGACAAAATGGGACTAGAGAACGTAGTGGCTAGCCACCTCTCAAGACTTGATCTCCCCAATTCCCTTGAGCCGAAATTGATAAATGACATATTCCCTGATGAACAATAGTTTAAACTCTCCCAATTACCTTGGTTTGCTGATACTGTAAATTATCTTGCTACAGGTTTCACGCCAATATATTGGACTGCGCAAAATAAAAAAAATTTCTTCGCTAACGTAACGCCCCGACTTTTCAGGACCCGAGTATACAACTCGTTTCCTAAAAACCGGAGTGTTAACCTTAAAGATGGTCAAATTCGAGTATATATATATTTTTAAACTATCAGAGTAAGCAGATTAGAGTAGAATGGACAAATCATACATAATGGAAAATTTCATTTACATTTAGGATATACAAGAGGTTGCCCATAATGACTTATACAAACCAATGTCTCTATATTTACATCTGCAAGAATTACATAACTTAATACATGAGAAAATGTTGAAATGCATATAAACAAAAGCCACAAGATCACGCAACTTCTCGGGATAGATACAACCCAGCACCACTGGCACTTGTACCCTGCTCCTCATCAAGTCTGAACCTACATATCATCTAGGTCACCAGTGCTACCTGTACGGTTATATATTTGATGGATGAGTGGCCAACTCAATGTGAATTCCTATCAAGATTACACACCGCCACATTGGGTAAGTATAGTTATAAAAGCACAATAAGGCATACAAAATAATATATGATGCAGTCTTATAATTAGATGCATGGATACGTGAATGCATCATCGCCCGGGGATGCTCATCCGTGAGAACATTGGGCTCGTCACCCATGTAAAGACTGGTCACCAGTGTAACATAACTCGTATAACATGGTGTCAAGTCATCGTACATATCGCGTACAACACAGTGTTAAGGGTCGATAGTCAGTGGTCTGAGAGCTAGCAAAACGATACCCCACTAAACCACGTGCTACAACATCTAGAATTAGCCACCCGTCATTGCCAATATGCTATGAACGCATGATTAACCAAACCATTATTATTCTAATTACAATCAGCCAATTTAAGTAACTTAATGGTCATTATGGGGGCTTGTCACCAGCGTAGGCCGACAGCTGGGGCATAGGTCCCATACCATCATCCCCGACTCATGAGACTACCACCTTAGGATGTTTAATGGAACCCATCGACTAGTGGCCAATCATATTTAGTATATGGGGCTTGCCATCGCATGGTTGCATAAAATAAAACATCGAACCCATATAGGAAAAATACCAAAACAATCCACATAAGGTGAACATCAAAACTGAGCCACATAGGGCAAATATCAAAGCTGAGCCACATAGGGCAAATATCAAAGCTGAGCCACATAGGGCATATATCAAAACCATGCGATAAAAGACCATTCTTAAAAGCCACTTAGATACAACAACCCCTAGATGGCAGACCCACATCAATATTCAATTTAAACCATCATCTAATAACCACTAAGTCGAAGGTCCATTACAATCACCATCAACCGAGTTACATCCCAAGTATGGGTGTACATTTATAAGTGGGGGTTTTCCACTGATGTACTAGTTTAAGTTCCATAAACAATCCACGAGTAATTCGCAAGCATAAGAAAATATACAGGATAGATATCAGGCATGTAATCTAGCAATTCAATTTCAACAATTAGCACATGTGATTATAAAATAGAGATATCAATTATTAACCGAAATTAAAATAAAAACTATCACTTAAGCTAATGGGAAAAATGGAAAGCTCATACCTTATAGTTTGAACCGCCTACCAGTGTTGCTAGAGAGTGTGTGTTTTCTTAGAACTAAACCCTATCATGAATTGTAAGGTTATACATTTAGGTCCAAGCTTACACACTATTTAGGGTTAGGGTTTTAACTTAGGGTGTAGATTACCTAGGTTTTAGGGTTTCATTCTTGGGTTTAGACTACTCAGGGTTTTGATGTAGAATTACGGTTGTATCCTAGAGTCTAACCCCATACTTAGATTTTAGGATTTGAATCTAAATTATTATTATTGTAAAATGGGTCAAATAATATTCATAGTAGGAGTATTAATCCATCAATATTAGTAACTATGGTTCCAAAGTTTATATTTAAATGTACCGATATCATCTAATATACTCATGATGACTATAATCTCTTAAATAATACAAGTAATAATAATAGAATATTTACTAATGATAATATAATAGGGACTAATACTAATAATTATATTAACGAGTACCATACTAATCCCATAAGAAAATTGATAAATATTTTCTAATGCTAATAGCCATGACTATTAATAATGAGTCTAGTCATGATAATGGATACTACGATCTACCATGAATTATGAAATTCTACCATTAGCTCAACCCTAGCACACTACTTATGGTTAAGATTATAACTTGAGGTTTTGATGACTTAGATTTATGGTTTTCATCCCAGAGTTTGGTTCTAAGCTTAGATTGTTGGATTTGAATGCTAATTTTTGTAAAATTAATTGTCATGTTAGTTTATAACTATAACATAATTATTAATATTAATGATAGAATTAATATTAGCTAACCATGGCAATGATAATCATTATAATGGTAGTAACCAGTATACTCCTACTATCAATGATAATATCTAAGAATTCTAATAACTAAGGTTGTGGTTTTTTATCTATACTAACTAAGACTAGCAAAATTAACCTACTAATTGTTAACCACAACTCGGTGGGCTTATAGGGATTCACCCAACCTATGAACTTGGGCTCAAACTTATACAAATTGGGCCTAAACTGTTTGGTTTGCAAGAAGGGGTTGGGCCCACTTCTTGGCTTCGAAGGACTGGGCCATAACACTGTTAGGTGCGGCCCACTGAGCTTTTACAGTGTGGCCCATAGAGGCATTTCTCAAGTGCAGCCCACCCTATATGGTGTGTGGTGCGGCCCACCTGTTTTCAAAATGGTGTGGCCCACCTGTTTTAAATGTGGTGTGGCCCACCTGGAGCCTTGTTCAGCTCAACCTATGGCCCATTAAAGGCCACTCAGTTTTCAGCCCAGTTGAGGGGCTGTACTTGGCCCCTTGCATGGCCCAAATCAAAACTTGGTGAAGGCCTGGTTTCCACCCAATCTTCGGCCCAGTTGAGGCGTGATTTCCATCTCAAATCAAGGCCCTTTCGAGGGCTGTCTCTAGCTTGGTTTCTGCCCAAACCTGGCCCAAAACATGGTTGGAACTCCCACAACAGTGCGGCAATGGACGAAAGGAAAAATAATGGAAATTAGGCCGTTACCTGGCCTGCTCCATCGTCGACTGAGTCAACTCAACTTAGTAGCAGCTACGACAAGGGACCCTGATGGATTTCTGATCCCAGAATGCAGAGAAACAACAACCCTCTCTTGACCGAGTCGAGCTAGAGATGGGCCGAGTTGAGTTGGACTCGTTCACTCGATCTTCCTCTCTTTTCTTTTCTCCTTCTGTTTTCTTTAGCTTTCACTTTCTTTCTCATTCTCTCTTTCTCTCTCTTTCTATTGCCAGGCCCGGCCTGCAGCTTGGACGGGTTGGTCATGGTGGTGCGGTGCAACAGCCGCACCACAACACCTCCTTCTTTCTTCTTCCTTCTTCTTCATTTCTTTCTCTTTTCTTCCTTTCTTTTCTTTTTCCATCTCTGGCCAGAATGAACTCCGAATCTGACCAGAAATCTCCTCGAATCAACACGACTCAGTGAAGTGCGGCTTGAGGAAGAAGTGTAAGGCCCGTATCCTAGCCCGTACTGTTCTGTAGACTTCTGCGGTCCTCCCAGTCGAATTCCGACGACCCGCGATCTGTTATCGACAGTTACGCGCAACCCTGAGTCATATCCCGTATTCTAGAGTCAGCTTGACCTGATACTTGTACCCTATCGACCGCACCGTCGCCGCGGTTCAGACGCTGCATCTCGCGCGCCGAGGCGATACCTAGGCCAGGAGATGTAGGCCTACGTTCAGTTCGAGGAAAATGCCGCGCGTTGCAATCCCTAGAAAATATCACATCAATCACATCAATCAAGTACACATTAATCCCATCACTCACACCCATCCCCAAGTACAACCACCCCCCTTAAAGTCTACTATCTCTCTCTTACACAAGTACTCCCATCACTCACATCTCTCACCTATCACCTCTCTCTCTCCACTTCTCTCTCATTTCTCCCAAGCTCCATGAGAGCAACTCACGTCCAAGCTCCATGGGAGAGAGTAGTGTGGCCCATCTTTCTACCACCCAATCCCACCATCCTAAGCCCATCTCAACCGTTGAAATTGTCCCTTTGGGACTCTATCATGCATTGGCGGGAGAAGGAAGAAGAGATCTTGAGGTGGGTGCTTTTATTTATCGATTTTATGATTTGAGGGCCCACATATGTGGGACCCATCTTTATGTATGTATCGTTCAAAGAGAGACCCATAGTGGCGGGGTCCCTCCGCTACTCATGTTTCTCCCTCTCTCTTTCTCTCTCTTTCTTTCTTTTATGGTATGGATGAGGTGTGTGGCCCACACTTGGACCCACCTTGGCTTGTATATTTCATCCACACCATCCATCCATTTAAACGGGACCCACCTGATGCGTGGATGGAACCCACGCTGCCCATTGTGGGGTCCACCTTGCAGACTTCCAGTAGTGATGTTGTCTAGACCGTCTGGCGTAGAGCACCTGTATGAAGAGAAAACACATATGTTAGCTTGATCTCACAAACTGGTGGGTCCCACACATGTGGACCCACCTTAATCCATGTGTTTTAGATCTGGGACGTTCATCTGCTGGATGTCCAGCAGCATGCAGCTGCCGGACCAGCGTCAGCAAGTCCTGTGGGCCCATCAAGATGTATGTGTTAGATCCACTACCATCCGTCCATTTTGGCCGGATCGCGGGCCCACCTTGATGACTGTAATCCCAACCGTCCAAGCCTTGAGCATCCAGCAGCAGATGCTGCTGGACCGTTTGAATTGAAGAGGGAAGGCAGCCCCTTCCAAGAGCTGGTGGGTCCCACACGTGTGGACCAACCCTTTAATATACATAAATATTTTTGCCACGCCGTCCATATGCCAGACGAGTGGGGCCCACCTTGTGTGTATTGCGTCTGCACCATCCAGACACTTGGACGGTGTTGTGTGAGCATGATTTATGTGTTTTATCTCCATCGTCCAGATTGCTGGATGGTGGGATTACACCGTGATGCAAGTGTTTTATCAACACCATCCATCTATTTTTCATAGATCATTTATGTGGTGTGCCCCCGTCTGATTTGGCGGGCCTGGGCGCTACATCTTTTAAAATAAATAATAATAATGATAATAAAATATGTATTATATCATATAATATTATATGGTGGGCCCTACATGGGACCCACCTTGGGACGTGTTTTATCTTACCATCCATCTGATGGTACACCACCATGATGTATTTATTTCATCCACACCGTCCAGATTATACTGGATGGTGCTGGAGAATGTTTGATCGGTGTTGTCCAATGTTTGGACGTGCTGTACGGTGCTGTCCAATGTTTGGATGGTGCTGATTTACATAGGCAATGTTTAGATGGCGCTGATTTACATAGACAATGTTTGATGGCACAGATTTACATGGATAATGTTTGGACGGTACAAATTTACCTGGACAATGTTTGGACAGTGTTGATCTTCATACGTGGGCCATGTGTGCAGTGATACACATGTTACACCTACAACTATTGAAATGATTTTTGGTACGGCCCATATGATGAGGCCCACCTTGATATATTTGTGGCCGGCCATGAGGCCCGCCTTGATGTATTTATGGCCCATCCATGAGGCCCACCTTAATGAATTTGTAGCTCGTCCATGAGGCCCGACGTGTTGTATATGAGGCTCATGTAATGCGGCCCACTTGATGCTTATATGGCCCATGTGGTGTATTTGAGGGCCCATGAGCAGGGCCCACCTGTTATGTATATTAGGCCCATGTGTGGGGCCCAACTATTGTGTATTTGAAGCCCATGGGTTGTGGTCCATTATGAGGTATTAGGCTCATTGATGCGGTCCATTCGATGTGTATGAGGCTCGTTGGTGTGGCCCATTGATACGACCCACTTGATGTATATTGGCCCATTGGTGCAGATCCATGTATTGTGGCCCATTGTGATGTATGAGACCCATGTGTAGGGCCCACTTGCCGTATTTGAGGCCCATGAGCACCGCCCACTTGGTGTATTTGAGGCCTATGAGCAGGGCCCACCTATTATGTATCTGTGGCCTTTGTCGGGGACCAATATGATGTTTTTATGGCCCACCTTGATATATTCGTGGCTCATCCCTGAGGCCCACCTTGATATATTAGTGCGGCCCATTGATGCAGCTCACTTGATGTGTATGAGGCCCATTAGTGCGGCCCATTGTGATGTATGTGGCCCACCACGATGCAGCTCACTTGATGTGTATGAGGCCCATTAGTGTGGCCCATTGTGATGTATGTGGCCCACCATGACGCGGCCCATTGCGACGTATATGAGGCTCGATGTGCTGTATAAGACCTATGTGATGTGACCCTTTGTGATGTATATTAGGCCCATGTCAGAGGCCCGTTGCGATGTATATTGAGCCCATGAGTGAGGCCCGATGTGAAGTATATGAAGCCCGTGTTGGTGGCCCCTTGTGATATATGTTAGGCCCTTGCGAGTGTGGCCATGGGCCCACTATATGTTCGTCCCTATGTCGGCCACTCCTTGGGAGCAATGTTGGTTAAATGGCCACATTGATGGGCAATGATGGTTTAATGTCCACGTTGTGACCTTCCCTTAGGCATTGTTCGGCCCATTCTCATCGAGGCCAATTATCGGTTCTGATTTCGATTATCGAGGCCAATTATCGATCGATTCCGATTGTCATGGCCGATTGCCGATTCTGATTGTCGTGGCCGATTCCAATTGTTGAGGCCGATTCCAATTCTTATTGTTGAGGCTAATTATCGAGGTCGATTCCGATTGTAGAGGTCGATTCCGATTGTCGAGGTCGATTCCGATTGTCGAGGCCGATTGTTGAAGCCGATTCCGATTGTCGGGGATGATTTCGATTATTAAGGCCGATTGTTGAGGCCGATTCCGATTGTCAAGGCCGATTGTTGAGGCCGATTCCGATTCCGATTGTCGAGGCCGATTATCATGACCGATTCTGATTGTCGGGGCTGATTCCGATTGTCAAGGCTGATTGTCGAGGCCGATTGTCGAGGCCCAATGTGATGTATATACGACCTATATTTGAGGCCCATTGTGATTGCATTCGGCCCGTGTTTGAGGCCCAATGCGAGCCCGTATTTGAGGCCCATCGCGATGTGTATTCAGCCCATGTTTAAGGCCTAATGTGATATATATGAGGCCTATGTGATGAGGCCCATTGGGGTGCATTTGAGGCCCAGGCGATGGAGCCCATTATGATATATGTTAGGCCCATGTGAAAGGCCCATTGTGATGTATATTAAGCTCTTGAGTGAGGCCCATGGTGTTGTATATTTGGCCCTTATGTGAGGTCATGGGTCCACTATATGTTAGGCTCTATGTGAGCCATTCCTTGGGAGCAATGTTGGTTAAATGTCCACATTGTCGATGCCGGTTATTGATACCGATTATGAGTATGTGACGGCATAACATCATGATACATGCCCATACGCATCATCTGCATGTTTGTTATGAGATGTAGTTGACCATTGCATATGTCATTGGGCAGGTTATGAGACTCCCTGATAGGCAGAGGTTATCTCACATGAGTGCACGGTATGCGCAGGATTGATGCATGACTAGATTGTATGACTCATGCATCCTGCATTGTGTGTTATGATTACTGTATGCCCTAGCGACATTAGGGCCGTAGCCTCCACGGGCATATTGTGGATGGCCAGATGGGACACCAAAAATGTTTGGTTCTAACATACGGGCGCCATAGGTGTCCCTGGGTGAAAATCCCTAAACCTCCTTAGCCAGGAGACGCCCCAACATCGAGACCGAATGGATATATATGAGCGCATGAGGGCCGTATACTAGTAGGCCGCGTCTCCCACTGTGTCGTGGTCGGTTGGGAGGGGGTGTGACCTTACCCGCCTGAGTGAGGGGGCAATATCTAGGTTGAGTTTGACCAGCTTGAGGAATGGGTCCGCTATCGACGAACCGGGCCCGATATTGGCAGACAGATAGTGAGGTCTCTTCCACTTACCCAATTGTGCGCTCGGATAGGGGTCGCAAGCTGGCGTAGAGTGTAATAGACCCTCATGATGATCCTAGAGAGGAATTGTACTGATATGTGGACTTATTGAGCAGGAGTTGCATACTCATTCATTCATTCACTATCCACTTGGGCCCATATATGATATTATTTTTATTATATTTTTGCATCGCATAGCCTGGATAAGGATGATGGTATTTATGGGCCTATCAGCATGTTTTCGCATTACTCTGATATCGTATGATTTATGATCTTGCCAGTATTCTGATATTGTATGATTACGGGTTTATCAGTATTTCCGCTCACTCTGATTACTCTGATTACTCTGATATTGCTTACTTAACACTTACCTTGTGCACACACTTTCACCACCCACTAAGCTTTCTATAAGCTTATGCATGATAGATGTGTGCATGTGGCATTAGGTTGCAACAACGTTGAGCTTGGAGCATGCAGTAGACCTCTGGAGCTTTGATTTTGTCATATGTATTTCCCTTTCAGCACTGTATTCAAATGTTTATATTAATGGATATGTGATGATGATGTTGCCTTTATGATTTGGGTATACTTGTGGTTATGCTTATTACGAGATAAATATACACCGAAAAATTCTCCTTGTAGGATCCCAGGATCGAAATCTGGCGTATAGGCGCTGGGAGCCGAAAATGGGGTACTACAGAGGCTGCCGGCATCGGATTCGGCGATCGGGGTCTTGTGAGTCCCGATTTTCGGGTTTGGGCGTGACAAAAAGCCTCAGCTGTTAATGGTGGAATTGGATGTGGGCCATCATCCTTCTAATGATTGTTGTGACATGTTCAGGTGGGTCATACACAGCTTGCGAGTGCAAGGAATCCAAGCTTCATGCGTCTCTCATGTTGGGTTTGAGCAAAGGAGGTTGCGGCTACTCTCCCTCTTTCTTTTCATTTCTTTTCTAAAAACCTAGCCTTGAAGGGCTAGGATTACTTTAGGATGGACGGTCGGGATGGAGAAAGAACAACTCACACGGATCGTGCTAGCTAGCCTGCCAAAACAGTTTCTGTTTTTGGAAACAATGTATTTGTAGGGCCTATTTGTGTTAAGAACCGTGTGCATGTACCCGTGTTTCTGCCTGCGGGAAGGTTGGGTTTTGGTCAGGACCTTGCTGCGCACAAGATGGACGGTTCGGATCTCGTAGTTGGGTGATCATGGTGGGCCATGGACGTTTGTTCGTCCTCCGTTGAAGAGAAAGAGAGAGAGGGAGTTTCCTTTTTAAAGAAACACTCGGTCAGAAGTGTTTTGACCGGGTGTCCTTATCTAGTGCACGGCAAGTGCACACGTGATGTGTACACGCACTGCCCATGGTGGGGCCCACGTACCGTTTTGATGAAATCCACACCATCCATCCTCTTTAGGGGGTCCAAGTCAGGGCCTCTGACCACATATTTAGAGGGTCAAAAGCTTAGGCAGGCCCCACAGCTTGATTTGGGTCTTATTTATGGATTTGCATTGATCTAACGTTCGGGTCATCTCGAGTTTGAACATCAACAGTCAAAAGACCCTAGGGATCACCTGTGCATTCGAGACCACCTATGTCAGGTATTGATAATACCTTTACTACTATTAAAGTCTATAATAATGTTATTTGCCTTATTATTATACTCATTTCATCTTTGTACCTTATATTATATGTGTAGACATAGATATTTATTTATTTATTTTTATTAGTAGTAGCATTTTACGTAGGACCCACCTTTGATTAGAGTTATCAATAGTTTGAATCACGCCTTGTTAAGCCATGTATCCTAATTTCAGGCATAGTTATTATTCGGGCAGTTTATGGCTAATTTTATAACCCGATGGTCGAGTTATGAGAATTGATCTTTAGATCGATCAGCGAAAGCATTGTGGATCTCATGGGCAGCAATGGATCCACGGTTTCCCTAACAATGTGATGGTCCATCTTGAATAATGATGGATGGATCACTTAATCTATAGATGGGGATCACTTACAGCGGTCCTAAGGGTCCTAAAGTAGTTTAGAAAAGGTCCTAAAGTAGTTTAGAGGCCTCTGAATAGTCAGCATTACCATCTAATAATCGGATCCACATGATTTAGTGTTAGATCATTGAACGAGATGTCACATACTTGATGGACAGTGGATCTTAAGATCTAGGGTTTGCAATCGATGAGGAACGGTTTAATTGGTCTATTGAAGCGATTGGGATCCTAAAATAGACGTCCCTGAAGCTATGATGGACTATTTTGAAAATCGATCGGATGGATGGCTTGTTATACAAATGAATGTTGTACTAGACGATGAGATTGATGATTTGAGGATCACTGGATGTTGATGTGTAAGGAAGGCTACATGTGTTTCCACACACGTGTAAACTGATTTAGACCTTCATGGTAATGCCCAAGTACGAAAAAGTACGTGGCATTACAATCTACCCCCCTTAAAGAAAATCTAGCCCTCGAGATTTGGTAACAAGGTGGTACCCTATTTTGTATATGCCTAAGTGTGAAATTTCAATGTTATATCCCAATCTACCACAACCCTTAACTCTCCATCCTAGCAATCAACTGATGCGTTTAGGTTCCACTAAATGTTAGAAATCATTTCAGTATTAACTAGAACTTGGGGATCATACTAATGCTCGTCATCATCAGGATTTCTCATAACACTTACTAAGATTTTAAGTTCATTTGGGTGGCTAATACTAATATCCTAGCTTTGCTTTTACTTTCCTTTACCTTTAATGAAAATCCCCAATATCTAAGTACAATACAATTTTCTGGTTTCCGGTGTTTGAGCCATCACGAATAGATGGTTGCAGTAGATTTGAGCCTGATACATGGGTCCTATGTCTGCGCAGAATAAAGTACTTACTGTATCAATTCCTAATCCTGCTAAATCTCGATCTTCTGCCTGATCAGGGCATTGAGACCATTTGAATTTGCTAGGATATGGAATTTGGATCAAATAGCGCAACTTCGCTTAAGTATGGTGCCATCAACTCGTTGTAAGTGCTATGGTCTCATGCTCCTTTGGTTGTCAAATTTTGATGTATCAAAACATCTATCTGTGTCTTGTGCTTGTATGGTGATTTATATGTATTAAAGACACTGCATAAACACTTCATGACATTATTGAAGTTCAAGAAGCTACAATGTTGAAGTCTCAAGAAGCTACATTATTGAAGTTCAAGAAGCTACAATGTTGAAGTTCAAGTCTTAAGAAACAACTCAAGAAATGACTTCAAGACTAATAAGCAACGCATGAAGTAGTTTTTATGCTGATGAAGATCTCAAGTTTAAAGCTACAACAAGTTCAAGATCTCAAGCCTGATATGGTTCAAAAAAAATCTACATTCGTTGAATGGTTGAAGTTCAATGTCCATACGACATGGTTCAGGTTTGAATGACCTTAGGTTGACCCTTTAAGTAGGTCACTTTGGATACATAAATCAAATGTTTATTTTACATAAGTTTGGTCTATTCTACGACCAGTCCTAGCTCTTGTTCGACCAGTCCTAGCATTGGTTCGACTAGTCCAAGAAATTCCACGACCAGTCCTAAGTTGTTGAAGATTTTTCAGAATTTTTTGGTACACCCACGACCAGTCCTGGAGGTCCTTCGACCGGTCGTAGGTGTGGCTTCGACTCGTCCACGACCAGTCGTAGAGCTACGACTCAAAGTCCAGCAACCTAATCTATGGTCCTACGACCAGTCGTAGAGATCTACGACCAGTCGTAGGTGACCCACGACCAGTCGTAGGCTTCTCACGACCAGTCGTGGAACGACTTTCAAAGATCGCGCTCAATATTTCAAATATCCGTTAGAGCTACGACCAGTCGAAGGTTTCTAAGACCAGTCGTAGAGCGATTTTTGCTTCTATAAATTGAAAACGAAATTCAGAGTTTTCACACTTCAACTCGATTCAATTCAAGAAATTTCAAGTGATCACTCTGAGATAAGTCTGTGTTTATTTTAAGCTACATTGTGCTTATTTAATATTCCTTTTTGCTAGCTTATTTAATTTGATTTTGTTTCTGTATTCCAATCTTATTTGAAAAGAGGAATTATCTTATTCCTTCTTCTTGGAATCAAAATCAAATATAGCTACGCCCAACTAGTTAAAATCTAAAATCAATTAGAATTTAGAACCATATGAATGTGAGTATTGGAAATTGAACTTTGACATTCAATCATCTACTCCGATTGGTTCTACCGGGCTGCTACGAAAAGGAGAAATCCAGGTATTTTACAATTCTGTAAAATTTATTTACTTTTGTTTTGTTTGAGGTTAAGCCAGAAAAATCTCATTGTATTGGTTTTGTTTGAGGTTGAACCAGAAAAAATCTCATTGTATTGGTTATCTGAGGAGAACCAGAAAACTCAGAAAAGAGGGGTTTTTGAATTGTGTAAGCCCAAGTGAAAAAGACACAATTGTAAAGGTTTTTGGTGAACCTGTGAAAACCTATTTGATAGTGAACGCTAATATCCCCTGTGTGAGGATATTAGGAGTGGAGTAGCTTTCTGTGTGGCTGTTGAAAGACAGTTGGTGTACACACAGGCGAACCACTATAACTCTTTGTCTTGTGGATTGAATGCTTGCTTAATTTTCATATCTTTTATCATTCAATTGTGTGGAATGTACAAGTGGATGTGAATGTTGTAACTATTTACATTTCAAGCAAGTGTGGGGATTGTTGTAATAATTTAGATCTATACTTCTGCATTTAATTTCAATTCCTTGCTATTTCATTTACTTCTATTAAAATTGAGTCCTTGATCCAAAAGATGTTCTAGAAATAAGGTTGTCCTACCATAAGCCCTTGTTTATTATGGTGTAAGGTTGTCCTTAGAACTGAATTTGTATCAATCTCTCAATACTTATTTATCAAGGTGATTTAAATTTAGCATTGTGAATTGATTCATAATTGTAAGGCTATTGGTTTACTTTATTTCCGCTGATTTTATTTTAAATTTGGCATAGTCCTATTCACCCCCCTCTAGGACATATAGCTTGGCCTTTTCAAGTGGTATCAAAGCCTAATAGCTCATTTTTGTTGCTTTTTATTTGGATTTATTTCCTGAGCTAACGATCTAAGCTATATAAAAAGATGTCAAATTTTGATAGCCTTTCAGTTACTAGGCCTCCACCCTTTGATGGCTCCAACTATGCCTATTGGAAAGCCAGAATGAGGATCTTCCTCAAATCAATGGATGAAAGTGTGTGGCAAGCCACAGTGACTGAATGGAATCCTCCTATCATGGAAGTAACTGGAGTTGATGGTTCAAAATCTATGAAAATTACACCGTATTTCCAATGGACCACACTTCAGAAAAATGAGAGTAGTGCTAATGCTAAAGCACTAAATGCAATCACTTGCGCACTATCACCGGATGAGTTCAAAAGAATCATATCCTGTGATACTGCAAAGCAAGCCTGGGATATTTTAGAAATGACACACGAAGGTACATCAATTGTCAAGAAATCTAAAGTCCAACTCCTCACAACTAAATTTGAAGAAATTCATATGGAGGAAAATGAAATGTTTATGGACTTTTACACTAGATTGAATGACATTGTAAACTCAATGTGGGGTCTTGGCGATAAGATCCCAGAAAGTAAAGTGTGTGCAAAAATACTACGCTCTCTTCCTGAACGGTTCAATTCTAAGGTAACCGCAATCCAGGAACTTTGTGATACGGATAATATGAGGGTAGAAGAATTAGTTGGTTCTTTACAAACCTATGAATTAAGTTTTAAAGCTCCTAAAGGTAAATCTATTGCTTTGAAGTCATCTAGAAGTATTACTCAAGAAAATTCAGATTCAGAAAAGTCTGAAGATGATATGGCCCTTTGGCGAAAAAGTTTTATAAGATTTTCAAAAGTAAGAAAAGAGTCGACTTTCAAAAGGCAAATGAAAAGAAACGTTCTAAACCTAAGTCTAAAACTTGGAAGTCATTGAAAGATAGTCAATGTTACAACTGTCAACAATATGGGCATTTAGCAAACAAATGTCCTAAAAAGGACAGATCTGAAAGGAAGGGTATGTTGGCTACTTGGGATGAATCGTCTGATTCTGAAGCCTCTTCTGAATCAGAAAATTCAGAAACCGAGTCGGGCAGTGACCTTAAGGCCCTTATGACTCTAGCCAAGTTTACTTTTTCAGATCACGATGATTCAACAAGTGAAGAAAATTTGGATAGTGATCATGAAAATGATGAAGATCTTCAAGATGCTTACAATGCCTTATATAAGGAAAGTTGTAAAATTGCTGTCAAACTTAAACTTCAAAAAGAAAAGTTTTTTAAACTTAAAGAATGTTTTGAAACCCTTGTTTTAGAAAAATCCCAAATTTCAGATTGTTTTGAAAAATCAAAGTGTGATCTGGAATTCAAAACCTCCCTGATTGAAAATTTGAAATCTGAAAATGAGAAACTTAAAAATGAAGTATCTTCTCTTCTGAGTTTGAAGGACACATGGAGATATGCCCAAGGTGATCCAAAATTAGAAAAATTATTATCCGGATCAAGAAAATGTGGCGATCGATCCGGGTTGGGCTATGATAAAAACACATCTCCTAAACAGAAGAATACTCCTTCCAATTTTGTGAAAGGAGAGACTTCTAACTCAAAAGGAAAAGGTACTAGTCAAGTTTTTTCTAAAAATACAAAAACTTTTCAAAAACCCAAAAGCAGCTATATAAATTTCAAAAATCAGATTCGAAACCCACTAGCTAAAAAAATTGTTGATTTACTTAAGGAACTATTAAAATCTAACTCTGTAGGTCACTCTTACAACTGTAAACAAAAGAAGACCAACTATTCTCCTAAACCCAAAACAGTTCTAAAATGGGTTCCTAAGGTTGCCTGTTTGGTTGCTCACACTGCTTTCAAAGCTACAAGCCATTCGAAATGGTACCTAGATAGTGGATGCTCCAGACATATGACAGGCGACAAGGCACTATTCACCGATCTTAAAGATATGACTGATGGGTCAGTCACATTTGGTGATGGTAGCAACTGCAAGATAATTGGCAAAGGTACGGTCCAACTCTATAACCTTCCCTTATTTAAAAATGTTTTATATGTTGAGGGTTTAAAACACAACCTGTTGAGCATATCTCAAATATGCGATAACAACCATAATGTTAAATTTTCTAATCAAGGTTGTGAAATTATAAACGAAAAGGGTTCTGTAATATTAACTGGTCGCAGAACTTCTGAAAACTGCTATATAGTAAGCAATGGTAGCTCATCTAAACAAACGTGCTACATGGTCCATACCGATGAGACAGAATTATGGCATAAACGCCTTGGACATGTACACTACCGAAATTTATACAGATTGAGCAAAAGTGAACTAATTAGAGGTCTACCTAAGATGCAAAAAGTAGACAAGATTTGTGGTGAATGCCAGTATGGTAAACAAACTAGGAGCTCTCACAAAAAGGTGAACTCCAATACCACCACAAGACCACTCGAGCTTCTCCACATGGATCTTATAGGACCAACAAGAACGGAAAGTCGAGGTGGCAAAAAGTACATCTTAGTTATTGTAGATGATTATACAAGATACACTTGGGTTTCATTCTTGAGAGACAAATCAGAAACCCTTGATGAAGTGAAAAAGATTATAAAACGGATTCAAACTGAAAAATGTTCTCAAGTCAACAAGATCCGTAGTGATCATGGATCCGAATTCGAAAATAGCGGTTTTGAGAAATTCTGTAGCGATCAGGGAATATCGCATGAATTCTCTGCACCTAAAACTCCTCAACAAAATGGAATTGTCGAGAGGAAGAATAGAGTGCTTCAAGAAATGGGAAATGTTATGTTAAATAGCATGAAGCTCCCTAGGAATCTCTGGGCTGAAGCAGTGAATACAGCCTGCTACATTATTAACCGTGTTTATATTTGTAAATCTAATAATAAAACGGCTTATGAAATGTGGTTTGAGAAAAAGCCTTCTGTCAAATACTTTCGAGTTTTTGCAGCAAGTGCTATATTTTGCGTGACCGTGAAAATTTGGGAAAGTTTGACACTAAAAGTGATGAAGGGATCTTTTTAGGATATTCTTTAAACAGTCGTGCATATCGTGTTCTGAACAACAGGACCGGTGTGATTCAAGAGTCAATAAATGTTGTGATTGACGATCTTTTGAATACACCTGTCCCTAGTTCAGATAATGATGAAGTGCTTATACTTGAAAAACAAGAAACTTCATCAAGTGAAACTAATTCTGAATTAAGGACTGTTAAAGATCATCCAACTTCTCAAATACTTGGAAACCCTCTCACTGGTGTGCGCACTCGTAGACAATTAGAGGACATATGTAACTACGTATGCTTTACATCCCAGATTGAACCGGTTAACGTAAAAGAAGCACTTTCGGATGAAAACTGGATTCTTGCGATGCAAGAAGAACTTAATCAGTTTGTCAGAAATGATGTCTGGTACCTTGTTCCTAGACCTAAAGATAAACATATTATTGGAACAAAATGATTTTCAAAAACAAATCTGATGAACTTGGAAATATTATTCGAAATAAAGCAAGACTAGTTGTACAGGGGTATACACAAATTGAAGGTATTGACTATAATGAAACATTTGCCCCTGTAGCTCGTCTTGAATCAATCAGACTTTTTATCTCCATTGCTTGTTTTAGGAAGATTAAAATTTACCAAATGGATGTAAAGAGTGCCTTTCTGAATGGTGATTTACATGAAGAGGTATATGTTGAACAACCTACAGGGTTTGAAGATCCTAAATTTACTGATCATGTGTATCGTCTTAAGAAGGCTCTTTATGGTCTGAAACAAGCTCCCAGAGCATGGTACGAAAAACTGACTAAGTTTTTACTGAGTCATAATTTTCAGATGGGATGTGTTGATAAGACGCTCTTTGTTAAGAAACATAACGATGATATTCTAATGGTTCAAATATATGTTGACGATATTATTTATGGATCAACCTGTACTAACATGACTGTTGAGTTTGCAGATTTGATGAAGTCTAAATTCGAAATGAGCATGGTTGGAGAATTAAACTATTTCCTAGGGTTGCAAGTAAAACAAAACCTGATGGAATTTTTATCTCTCAAACCAAATATGCTCTGAATTTAATTAAGAAATTTGGATTTGAGAAGGTAAAAATTTTGATACTCCTATGAGTACAACTTTGAGACTCTCAAAAGACTCTACAGGTAATGATGTGGATCCTAAATTGTATCGTAGTTTGATTGGTAGTTTGCTTTATTTGACTGCTAGTAGACCAGATATCGCTTTGAGTGTTGGTATTTGTGCTCGTTATCAATCAAATCCTAAAGAATCTCACTTAACTGCTGTTAAGCGGATTATGCGATATGTCGCAAGTTCTACTAAACTGGGTCTCTGGTATCCACATGAGACTAATGTTCAATTAGCCGGGTATGCAGATGCTGACTGGGCTGGAAACATTGATGATAGGAAATCAACCAGTGGTGGTTGTTTCTACATTGGAAATTGTCTTGTTTCTTGGTTTAGCAAAAAACAAAGTTCTATATCGCTATCAACAGCTGAGGCTGAATACATTGCTGCTGGAAATACATGTACTCAACTTGTTTGGATGAAACGTATGTTAAGCGATTATGGAATTACTTAGGATTCTATGATTTTATTTTGTGATAATTCCAGTGCAATAAATATCTCTAAAAATCCAGTTCAGCATTCACGTACTAAGCATATTGACATTAGATTTCATTACATTCGTGAATTAGTGGAAGAAAAATTAATATATTTGGATTACATTCCAACCGAGACTCAACTTGCGGACATTTTCACTAAACTGCTCGACAAAAGCAGGTTTAATAAATTAAAGTTTGATCTCGGTATGTGTAATTTAAATTGAATTTGCATGATTTGGTGTATCATAACGTACATAAGTTTGATGTTTTATTTGCTTAAATTTGAAAATTATTTGAAAAAATTGCAAATTTTGAGTCGATACTCGACCAGTCGTGAATGTACATGACCGGTCGAACACTTACACGACTGGTCGTGAAACTCGTGATTTCACTTTATTTTGGGGATTTGACTCTTCTTCTTCATTTCCTTTTTACTCTCCAACGGTCCTAGCTACGACCAGTCGAACCCACCTTCATGGTACTTCAAGGTTAGTGGTTCTTTTGCAATTTTCTTGTAGATTCTTGTTATTGGTGTTTCAAATCTCATTCTTGTAGAATCTATTTGGTCGTTCATTGCAAGTTTGGGGTTTTATCTTGAAAAATCTGTTCTATCAAAACCCCATTTCTTCTATCTTGCATCTTTTTGTTTCCTTGAGTCCTCCTTTGAAAATGGATGCTAGAGGTAAAAAGAAAACTACACGAGGTCCCTCTTCATCTAGATCAGCATCTATTGCACAACGTCATCTTCGCTCTCCCGAAAATGATCCTTCAGATGCACGGGATTTGCGTATGCGCAATACTATAGTTAAGCGTCCTGTTAATGTTAATCACATTGCTCCTTTGGTATCCTTCCTCTGTTGCAATCAGTGGGATGGGATAACATCTTACATTGGGGTGGAGCTGCATACCAGTCCATTGCCCAATCCATGTTTGCATGTATCTGTGATTTTTCTCTTGAGAATTTAACTTTTAAAATTGATACTCAAGAAGGATTATTTTCAGTGGATCGATATTTAATTGCTCACATTATGGAAATACCTGTCAATGATGAGGGCATTCCAATTCATATTTTACATGACAGACTCTCAGAATCTGAACGAAAAATGCTTACTAGAGATTTATGTAATTTGGATGTTCACTGGACTCATAAAGGTCATGCACTTCCCTTAAGGTACTTGTTACCCAGACACAGAGTACTTCATAGGATTTTCATCTCAAATCTTTATCCACGTTCTGGTAATAAAACCGAACTCACTGCTTTCATGGTTCGTGTTTTGCATTCTGTCATCTCTGGTGCAAAAATATGTCTACCTTCTTTAATTTGTCATTCCATTATTTTGTCTCGTCACCATCCAGGACATAGTGATATTCCCTTTGGTTATTTGTTGACTATGCTGGCAAATCATATGCTCGTGGCTATGCCTGCTAGAGAAAAACCCATCCATCATCTCCCTTTTAATAATTCAATATTAACAAGATGAATTTAGAATTGGCTGATGGCCAAGTGGATGCTGGTAGCAGTGGTGCTGAAGCAGGAAATGCAGATCAAGCTGGTGATCTTCCTGAAGACGTAAATATGGATGATTTATTTGAAGAACTTGAGTCAGACTCGGCTGATGATCCTGATTTTCAGCCTTCTGATTTTGATGAGAGATTGAATTCCCTTCAAGAGCAGGTGGCTCAAATTCGTGTTACCCAAGACACGCAATTTTCTTATTTACGCAAATATATGAGGCGGGTTGCTAGGGGTTTACACAAAATTGATCCATCTAATCCTGCTCCCTCTTCTGGTTCTGACTGAATTTTTGATGGGTCTGTAATAATTTTTTTTTAAGTCTGACTTTACATGCTTACTGACTTTTTGAATTATGCACTATGCTCTCTTGAATCAACTCCTATTTTCATTATCATTGTTGCTCTTCTTCCTTTGTCATTTTGTGTCAAAAAGGGGGAGAAGTTTTGGGAGGCTTTGGCTTTATTTGAATTTAATGTGCTCCTATTACTCAGGGGGAGTTAAGCTTCTCAGGGGTAGTTATGGGAGAATGATGCTAGTTATTACTTATCATATCTATATAACTGTGCATGCTTCTCTATTTTGAACCTGTTGTGCCTGTACTTCTCTTATTTCTATTGGAAGTATTATTATTTGGGTGTTTTGTCACAAATTTGACAAAGGGGGAGATTGTAAGTGCTATGGTCTCATGCTCCTTTGGTTGTCAAATTTTGATGTGTCAAAACATCTATCTGTGTCTTGTGCTTGTATGGTGATTTATATGTATTCAAGACACTGCATAAACACTTCATAACATTATTGAAGTTCAAGAAGCTACAGTGTTGAAGTCTCAAGAAGCTACATTATTGAAGTTCAAGAAGCTACAATGTTGAAGTTCAAGTCTTAAGAAACAACTCAAGAAATGACTTCAAGACTAATAAGCAACGCATGAAGTAGTTTTTATGCTGATGAAGATCTCAAGTTTAAAGCTACAACAAGTTCAAGATCTCAAGCCTGATATGGTTCAAAAAAAATCTACATTCGTTGAATGGTTGAAGTTCAATGTCCATACGACATGGTTCAGGTTTGAATGACCTTAGGTTGACCCTTTAAGTAGGTCACTTTGGATACATAAATCAAATGTTTATTTTACATAAGTTTGGTCTATTCTACGACCAGTCCTAGCTCTTGTTCGACCAGTCCTAGCATTGGTTCGACTAGTCCAAGAAATTCCACGACCAGTCCTAAGTTGTTGAAGATTTTTTGAAATTTTTTGGTACACCCACGACCAGTCCTGGAGGTCCTTCGACCGGTCGTAGGTGTGGCTTCGACTCGTCCACGACCAGTCGTAGAGCTACGACTCAAAGTCCATCAACCTAATCTATGGTCCTACGACCAGTCGTAGAGATCTACGACCAGTCGTAAATGACCCACGACCAGTCGTAGGATTCTCACGACCAGTCGTGGAACGACTTTCAAAGATCGCGCTCAATATTTCAAATATCCGTTAGAGCTACGACCAGTCGAAGGTTTCTAAGACTAGTCGTAGACGCGATTTTTGCTTCTATAAATTGAAAACGAAATTCAGAGTTTTCACACTTTAACTCGATTCAATTCAAGAAATTTCAAGTGATCACTCTGAGATAAGTCTGTGTTTATTTTAAGCTACGTTGTGCTTATTTAATATTCCTTTTTGCTAGCTTATTTAATTTGATTTTGTTTCTGTATTCCAATCTTATTTGAAAAGAGGAATTACCTTATTCCTTCTTCTTGGAATCAAAATCAAATATAGCTACGCCCAACTAGTTAAAATCTAAAATCAATTAGAATTTAGAACCATATGAATGTGAGTATTGGAAATTGAACTTTGACATTCAATCATCTACTCCGATTGGTTCTACCGGGCTGCTACGAAAAGGAGAAATCCAGGTATTTTACAATTCTGTAAAATTTATTTACTTTTGTTTTGTTTGAGGTTAAGCCAGAAAAATCTCATTGTATTGGTTTTGTTTGAGGTTGAACCAGAAAAAATCTCATTGTATTGGTGATCTGAGGAGAACCAGAAAACTCAGAAAAGAGGGGTTTTTGAATTGTGTAAGCCCAAGTGAAAAAGACACAATTGTAAAGGTTTTTGGTGAACCTGTGAAAACCTATTTGATAGTGAACGCTAATATCCCCTGTGTGAGGATATTAGGAGTGGAGTAGCTTTCTGTGTGGCTGTTGAAAGACAATTGGTGTACACACAGGCGAACCACTATAACTCTTTGTCTTGTGGATTGAATGCTTGCTTAATTTTCATATCTTTTATCATTCAATTGTGTGGAATGTACAAGTGGATGTGAATGTTGTAACTATTTACATTTCAAGCAAGTGTGGGGATTGTTGTAATAATTTAGATCTATACTTCTGCATTTAATTTCAATTCCTTGCTATTTCATTTACTTCTATTAAAATTGAGTCCTTGATCCAAAAGATGTTCTAGAAATAAGGTTATCCTACCATAAGCCCTTGTTTATTATGGTGTAAGGTTGTCCTTAGAACTGAATTTGTATCAATCTGTCAATACTTATTTATCAAGGTGATTTAAATTTAGCATTGTGAATTGATTCATAATTGTAAGGTATTGGTTTACTTTATTTCTGCTGATTTTATTTAAAATTTGGCATAGTCCTATTCACTCCCCCCTCTAGGACATATAGCTTGGCCTTTTCACTCGTGATCTCAATTATTCTGGACTCCTGGAAAATATCAAGTAGCTTTTAGTTTCATATTAGATAAATCTACATGGCCCATTACACCTTCACTGCGCACTTTGGTTATCTAGGCACTAGGAAAGAAATCTTTTAGGACCAAGATTTTTACATGAAATCTAAGTTTGAAAATTTTTAACTAAATTTTATCCAGGTTCTCAAATCTAGTCCTTACAAGCTCATCCTAGGGCTGAAAATTTACCTAAAATTTTATAACTTCATCTCTAATTAATTTTACGTGGTGGAATTGTGGGAAATGTTATTCCTAGGCAAAGAGATGTATTAGGAAGTTGAAATTACAATTCTTAGTACAATTCCTCAGGTTTGGGAAGTGCTTATGTGTAGTCTAATGAAAATTGTAGTGGTTAAGGAAAATCCCTAGGATGCCTAAGTCCCATCTACTTGTCAAATGTAATGATAACGCTGTTTAGAAAAATTCAAATTCTAGATTTCTAAGGGGTGTTTATTGAGTGCCACGTTCAAGGGATGTTCCTACTTGGTTTCAAATACATCGTAGTGGGTATTTGTCCTCCCATGGTGCATGAGTTTAATTCCTAAGTTCGACCAATAGCTTTGGTAGTTTCCAAGGGAACTAAAGTTTTATAAGTTCAAGCGACTAAACCTGAACTTCTCAAGGGAACCTAAAATATTGGGTATCTATATTTTCAATTTTCCCTTAATTCTAAGGGAAATTCACCTAAGTTCCATTGACTACCCCTAAGATGTTGAAAGAGGCCTAATTTCATCTCTACGTTCTTCGACCATACAAACAAATTTCTAGGGGCAAAAAATTTTGAGTTCTTATATTCTCAACCCCTCCTATCTACAGGGGAAATTTACATAAGTTCAAATGGTTTCTCTATTCATTTCCAAAGGGACCTTGAAAAGGCCTAACTATATGTCCTTGGGGGGGGGGGGGGGGGGTGAATAGGACTATACCAAATTAAAATTATACCAGCGGAATTAAACAATAAGATAGCCTTATAAACAAATAACTGAAAGATAGAACTTTAAATAAATCACAATACGGAAATGTAAAGCAACCTCAATATTCTAGTATTAAGAGGCTGATACGAACGATGTTCTAAGGACAACCTTGCACCATAAAAACCAAGGGTTTATGTAACATCCCAGATTTTTGCCAACCTAGGATTAGATGTCCTTAGGCAATGGGTCGACCCTAACACCTTATCAACTTGTCAAAACTCAGTCCCAAAGGCTAAAATCGCTTGTGAACCATTTTCTTCACAAATTCCACCCTTCACCACCTTGATTTTTCAATTTTTTAAAGTACTTTCACCCTAGACACTATCTTAAACTAGCTAAGTAGTATAACTTGGATCACTTTATATACGAACTACAAAGGCCCAGGTACCACCTCAGACAGAAATCTTATAGGACTAAATCCTTTAGAAATGAGACAAAGTAACTAAGTGCAAAACTAGATTAGCTACGAAATTCACTAGAATCGCTTTAAATACGATCTGCAAGACCCAAAACTTGTAGAATTATTGACGCTAGGTTACCCTAAAACCTAGGATCAATCTCATTACCCGGCTGCTCACGGGAGCGTCTCAAAACTCCATATCGGATCTGGACCGTACGTCAGAAGTCCGATTAACACGAAGTTAAGGAACTAGGACCGCCTCACCGGGCTTGACAACCATCTCGAAAATCGAATCCAGATAATGTCCCAGCACTATTCGCTTGAGCTCGGAGTGAAGAGTGTGAGAAATGTGAAATTAATTCAAAATAAAATATCTTGAATAGTAATCTGGCACCACTCGCTTGCGGATCAGTATTAAGCAACCAGACCGTCAGAATCAGACCAAATTACACCCTCGGATCAGGAGAAATTTTATACACATTTACATGTACTCGGAATCTCCGATCGAGATCCACTGACCGTTGAACTGAAACTGGGCCGCCACGCGTGATCTGGAAATCCCACTGAAACGAAAACTTAATAGAATGTAGATCCAGTGTTAGTGAGCTTAAGTTTGACCTTTGGCTCAAGGAGGGCCGCCAGAAACCCTCTTTTGAGCTGAAACAATGCCGATTTGATTATAATGTAAGTATACCTTGAACATAAGTCTATTTCGGTTAGTTTTTAGGCTATATAAGGATCTTAAACCCTCTCTTATGGCAGACATATGAATTTGAGATTGAGAGAGAGAAAAGAGAGAGAAAAGAGAGAGAAAGTGTGGGAGATGTGGGAGAATCTCCCTGCCACTCTTCCTTGCCGCTATAGGAGCTACACCGCTTCGTTCTAATCGCTTTTCTGGCGATTCCGGCTCCGTTTCTAGGTAAGAAACCCTAACCCTAATCTGATTTGGGGCTTGGGTGGTTGTAGGTTATGAAATAGCTAACCTATTTCGTTCTATAGGTTGCCAAACTGCCGAATACAGAAGCTTAGCAAACCTATCGACTTCGTTACAATTCTATGACAAAAGGTGAGGACTTTAGGTGTATAAGTTGCTGTTTTCAATGCTTTCAATGTCAGATAATGATAGATTCATGATCTGCATGTATTTGCACATGTACAAAGTGCTTTCCGTTTCTTGTTTCGATTAAAGATGCAAAATATGAAATTTTACATACTCTAGGTATACGTAGAAATACCGTATACGTACACATTTTGGAAATGCGTTTGCCATGATTAATTGTTGTATGATTATATAGTATATGGATAAAATACCTATTTGGCGAAAGGAATCGCCGTAATACATGTTTGCTTGTATACCCTATGTATGTTGAAATTGTGTATTCTAGAAAATACCACATATGTATAAATTTTGGAGATGTAATTGTCATGATTATTTGCTGTGTGAATATGATTTATACGGATAAAATACTAATTTGGTGAAAGGACAACCCTAATATGTATTTTACTAACATACGTCATGTATGTTGAAATAGTGCACTCTGAAATAGTGCACTCTAAGTGTTTGTGAAATTGCTTGTGGGTGTAAGTGCTTAGGTGTTAGTGCCTTAGGTAGGTGCTGAGATGGGGTTCTCAACTACCTTAGAGTCACGTATGATTCCCTCCATGTGGTTGTTTACTCTAACCACTCACTTATGAAATATATGTATTTGTACCCCTATTTGTATAGTGCTCTATAACATGCTTTTTAACATGCTTTGTAACTTGTTTCATAACATGCTTTATGACATGCTTGCTAGTGTGCTTGAATTACTTTGTTTATCATGCTTTACTCCATATATTATGGTTGAGAATTGATTGAGCTTGGGACTATATCCATAGTCCAGACATCCGGTACCAGACTTGAGATCGTGGTTGAGATTCATCTCGCCACACGTGATGTGTTTGGCGAACCCGTGTCGTACTTTGGTTGGCGATAGTGGTTGGCCACACGAAGTGCTTCTGCGCTTCACATCGTTCAACTTGTTGTGCGATCGAGCTAGCCAAGCACGTCAAGTAAGCCGTGTGTCTTATGTATGTTCACCATGTTTAGTCGCTAATGCTTGAACCTAGGGTACCAAACTTACCAGTGAGAATCCTGTTAACCATGGTACCTCGATCCGCTAAGACTCATGAGCCGGGCATGGTGGTATGGGACACCGTGGTCGAGCTGTCGGCCTACGCTGGGGCCACGTGCCTCCCCGTAGTAACCAGTGAGCAACCAGACTCGTGAGCCGATTATGGTGGTATGGGATAATATATTCGTGCTGTCGGCCTACATTGATAAGGTGATGGGGGAGCGGTGCAACCTTTGTGCGTAACAGCCCTGACAGCCCTTTGTAGTGACCTCGAGCATACTCTGAAATTGTAGTGAGCCTTAGGGTTTGCCGCGGTATATAGAGTATGAACTAGGCCTGTTTCTATATTGTGATGAATCATTTAAGAGGTGATGGGGGAGTGGTGTAACCTTTGTGCGTAACAGCCCTGGCAGCCTTTGCAGTGACCTAGAAAACACAACATCGTCTGAGATTAACTAGGACTGACGACCCTAGAATGGATCATGTTTGGGAATGATACAAGGGAGGTACCTTAGTTTCCCAATCCTGCTGTTTGAAATGGACTAATTAAAAACTCGGTAATCATGCTCATCATGCATTGCATGTGCCTGGAAGATGTGGAGCACTAAGGGATGAAAGCATGCCGCGAGCGTGAGATGTTGTCGCATGAGGGAGTATGTCAGTGAGGGCATACATCATGACTGCATCCATACTTGCATTAATAAGAGTAGTTAGGAGTGTTTGATTGTACTGCTTTATCATTACTGCTTGACTGAGTCGATAACATGTTAACTTATGCTTTATTGTTCCACTGAGTTAGCTACTCACTCCCACGTTACGAGATGGTGTTTCGAACACCCACCAGACATTGTCTCATTTCAGGTGATGGCGATGCTTATGAAGAAGAGCCGAACTACTACTATGATGTTGAGGAGGAGTTCTCCTACATGTAATCTCTAACAGGTCTATGAAGACATGGTATTTTATTGACGGGGCTACGGTACTTGGGATAGAAGACATTACATTTCCTCACATTTGGTATATTTTAGAACTGTACTTGTAATTATTTAACCTGGTAACATTATCACACTCTGGAGACTCACCATAGTTTATATATGTTATCTATCTATCATAGTCTTCCTCTTGCAATTTAACTGTCTCTGGAGTATGATATGCTGTTTTGGCTTAATCTCACTCATGTTCAATGCACTAATATAGACAACATTCAATCATCATTATCTATGTTATATAAGTGATATTTTGGAAACTCGAGAGTTGAGTTACTACTCGACCCTCGATTTTCGAGATGTTACAGATGGTATCAAAGCATGATTTGGATTAAACCGGACCTGGGTTATGGTCACACGACGCACACTGACGCACTCTGACTTAGGAGGGAGCGACGGAACGTAGAAACAGTTATAGGTTTCCCGATTTCGCCATTTGGCGAAGTTCATCGAAAATGGGTGTTTTGATTGGGTTCGTACTCGATCCTGATCGCACGTGTCGATCCCAAATCACTTCTAGGCCGTCTATAGATGATTCTAGATTACATTCCACCTCACCCCAACCATTGAAAATAGGTAGAATACGGGATAAACGTGATGAGGATAACTACTCCGAATGCTCGGAGCTTCTCTGGACTCCTCACAAAGACTTCTCAAATCCACGAGGAAAGAAAGCAGAAAATAGAAATAAATTCTAATAAATTCAAAATTGATTAATGAATGACTAAAAATGAGTTCACAACCCTTTAAATAGGGATACTAAGTAATGGGAAGGAAATCAGAGACAAACTACGACTAAAACCCCTAGAATTCGCCACTTATTATAAGGTCGTGATGTCTACTAAGTGCGCAAGGTTTTCGGTCGAAAATAATAAGTGTCCTATTTGGCTTCACCAAATTGTTCTCCTAATTATTCTAAGTCCTTTGCATGATGGGCATAACTCCTAAAGCTCGACCGATGAAGAGTAATTAAACTAAAACTACTATTTTTAGCAAAACGAAATTGAAGCGGGGAAATGACCGTCAATCGGAGGGTTTTCTCACAATTTCGGGCTACGCAACCCAACATAGTGGGGTTGGTTGGCTTCATTAGCTTGTTCTACCCCAAATTCATATATTTTACGTCAGATAACTCATTCCGGATTGCAAGTTACGTCCGATTATTTTGAAACTACCCGAAATGGAGCGAATCGGGGTCGGGGGGCCAAACGGAGCACTTCCAGAGGGATCCAGGGTGGGACCCAAGGTCTTTTGGGGCCTGGGGGATAGGAGCACCACGCCCATAGGCCCCCCCTCGATTTTTGAACAAATTGTCGGCGAGGCCCTCGGCAGGTCGGCGAGGCCTCGCCACCTTTTTTACTGGGCCGGGCCCGCGGCTCGGGCCGACTGAGTTTGGGGGTCTTGGGACCTCCCTGGTGTATGGGCCGTTCACTAAAACTCCCCCTATAGCATACCTCCTTCACAAATCACCCCCCAAGCTCTCTTTTCACTTCCAAGTTGCTGATTTGTCGTTCAAATCTCCCTTTCTTCCACCCATTTCGTCATTCCCTGGCCAAACACGCACACCATCACAGTTTTCTCCCATAGCCAACGTCCAACCTCTCCGTTCTCTCTCATTTGGGCTCTTACATGCCCCATTTGTGACTCAAAATCATGTAGCCTTCTAACCTATCCCATTTCTCCCTTTTACCTTCTTCATTCCCTGTCACTTGGACCTCTACAACCCCTGTTGAGGCTCCAATCCGTGGAGAACCAGTAGCTCCAGCCTTGTCTCTCTCATTTCTTCATTTTCCTTGGCCTTTTTCGAGTTCGTGGCGGCTATTTTCTCGGATATCTAGTCATCCATATTGTTGTCTTGTAGTTTCCATGGGTTACCGTCTTGGTGTTTATGATTTCATGTAGATGGGTGTAGTTGTTGGTAGAATGTTTTTATGTTTGAGGATGTTTAGGGTCTGTTCGGCCAAACTGCATTAGGTGAGTTAGGTGGATGGAAATGTAAAGGTAATAATACATGTATGTGTAAGGTATGGCCCCTAGATTGGTTGTATCCCATGTTTGCCAATGCCATGTTTGGAATGTATGCAATGAAAAGTATATCCCGGGTTTTCTTTCAAATTACACTTAGAAATTCATTACCTTAGGATTTGGAAATCCCATCTCACACTTTCCAACACTAGGCTCATTTTTCAAAGCCTATACCAATAATTTTAATCCCCACCCACCCTCCTACCAAGCATGTCATTCCCAATCTTGAAGTAGGATTAGCAATACAGTCCCATTTAATACAACTTAAGACCACTGGCCAAATAGACCCTTGGAGTTTTGGACTTAGAGCGGTGCTCCTAGACTTCGACAGGCCTGATCGTGTAGGAAATCCAACAAATATGTAATGTGAACCTTAGGACCCTCTTAGTTGGAATGAGCATATGTGTAATGCTCGAGTATAGTTAAATTTAAGTTCAGGCAACTCAATTCTACTTAGACAACGTTTGACCCTAAGCAATAAACAATTTCTTATATTAGAAAGGTTATAAAATCATCTAGTGTATAAGCACAGACTTTGGATTAGAACCCGTGGATTACCGCTACTCCTACATTAAGACTAGATATTGGTTAGGCTAAGGAAAGTAAAAGACTAATTAATTAGGCTAAGCCAATTGAATGATAGACCTAGTTAGTCGGCTTAAGTTGGTTGGAGCGAGGACCCATTCCTTCGTTAAATCCCCTTAGTACTCATAGGCTTCTTTAATAACTCTTAGGAGGCTTGTTTGATTAGTAACTAGTCACGCTCAGAGGAAACTTCTATATCCCTAGGATTTAATGTTTGGTCAAATCAATACACCCCTTAGAATTGCCTTCTTAAGGATTTAGTACAATCAGGAACACGGAGTAGAGAAACTATCTATAAGCGAGGTATTCGCGGTTTGAATCAAATTCTCAATCCTGGTAGTGACCAATGAACTCTATGCTCTGATCAAGCAGAAGGTCGGGATCAACTAGGATTAAGAACTGATACGACAATTTTCTGTCCTAGCTAGGCAGAAGGTCCATGTATCCAGCTCAGACCCACTACGCAACTTTCTTCCGTGTTGGCCAAACCACTTGCAACCAAAAGTTTATAACTTCGTCTTTGAAAAGTATTAGGAGTATATAGCCGATAGCGACTTTGTCTTTTCGGCTTAAGGAATTGCCCAAATGGACAGCAGACAATTAGGAATTAGGTCCCAAATCGCGTGCCATGTCGGCATACATATTGTGCATATAAACTTAGAAAGATAACCTGCCTGTTAAGCCAGACATGATTAAATATGATAAGTCTGGACCGCGACAAAACCCTTGGTAGAATTAGGCATCTTACCTCAAACCCACACCTGCCCCTGAAATCAACCACATTACCCATCATTTTTAGCTCCTTTCGATACCCATAGGTATCAATGCTATAGTACACATCGTCGATGAAAATCAGACCAATGTATTTCCCATTTCATGTCAAGGATAGGTTATAAATTACACCTTGTTCCGACATACGGATCAGGATATAGCTCTTAAGCCTTGAGGGTGAAAATAAAATTTTAAGGGGGGTAGAACATTATGAGCCCACTCTAGTTAGGTCTACTAATACACCTCTTTGATCTGGGTGGCACAGCGGAAACGTGGTGGACCCTACCCCACTGGCCCAGGATTGAAATGGTGCGTGTTAAATACAAATATTATAGAAGCCCTAGTAAGTTCTACTATGAGAAACCGTTTTAGGATGATCTAGTAAGATTTAATTCACCATTTCCTTGGACATAGATAATATCGACTTACACTAAGATCTAAAGGGCAACCTTAGAATAAATAATTTGAGCCTTTCAATGATAGACATTCCCTACTCTTAGATAGTGATCGGACTACGGAGTTACTGAAATATACAATTGCGAAGCATTCGCGGCTTGACCCAATTCTCAATCCTGGGCGACTGCCAACTGACTCACTGCTTAGCCGAGCAGAAGACCAGGATCCATCAGGATTAGGAAGGGATACGATGAGCCTTCTAACCTGGCAAGGTAGATGATCAATGTATCGGGATCAAACCCACTACAAACGTCTCTCCGTGTTGGTCAAACATTGAAAACAGCTATCTTACTCTAAATTGCTGGGAATTGTCATCAAGACTCCAAATAGGTACAGAAATAAATTGTAGCAAACCATCAGGGTATGAGAAATGGATAGAGAAATAAGTTTTAAGGGGGGTAGACTAAAATGAACCAGCTGGTATATACCCTACCACGCGTAGAAACTTGGAATCAATAAGTCTTAGGAAAATGAAATAATAGAAATCTTCCCTTAGTACCCTTAGCCAATTTCGGGGACGAAATTTTTTTTTAAGGGGGGTAGATTGTAACATCCCGGATTTTTGCCAACCTGGGATTAGATGTCCTTAGGCAATGGGTCGACCCTAACACCTTATCAACTTGTCAAAATTCAGTCCCAAAGGCTAAAATCGCTTGTGAACCATTTTCTTCACAAATTCCACCCTTCACCACCTTGATTTTTCAAAATTTCAAAGTACTTTCACCCTAGACGCTATCTTAAACTAGCTAAGTAGTATAACTTGGATCACTTTATATACAAACTACAAAGGCCCAGGTACCACCTCAGACAGAAATCTTATAGGACTAAATCCTTTAGAAATGAGATAAAGTAACTAAGTGCAAAACTAGATTAGCTACGAAATCCGCTAGAATCACTTTAAATACAATCTGCAAGACCCAAAACTTGTAGAATCATTGACGCTAGGTTACCCTAAACCCTAGGATCAATCTCATTACCCGGCTACTCACGAGAGCATCTCGAAACTCCGTATCGGATCTGGACCGCACGTCGAAAGTCCGATTAACACGAAGTTAAGGAACTAGGACCGCCTCGCTGGGCTTGACAACCATCTCGGAAATTAAATCCAGATAATGTCCCAGCGCTATTCGCTTGAGCTCCGAGTGAAGAGTGTGAGAAATGTGAAATTAATTCAAAATAAAATATCTTGAATAGTGTGCTTGTATTACTTTGTTTATCATGCTTTACTCCATATATTATGGTTGAGAATTGATTGAGCTTGGGACTATATCCATAGTCCAGACATCCGGTACCAGACTTGAGATCGTGGTTGAGATTCATCTCGCCACACGTGATGTGTTTGGCGAACCCGTGTCGTACTTTGGTTGGCGATAGTGGTTGGCCACACGAAGTGCTTCTGCGCTTCACATCGTTCAACTTGTTGTGCGATCGAGCTAGCCAAGCACGTCAAGTAAGCCGTGTGTCTTATGTATGTTCACCATGTTTAGTCGCTAATGCTTGAACCTAGGGTACCAAACTTACCAGTGAGAATCCTGTTAACCATGGTACCTCGATCCGCTAAGACTCATGAGCCGGGCATGGTGGTATGGGACACCGTGGTCGAGCTGTCGGCCTACGCTGGGGCCACGTGCCTCCCCGTAGTGACCAGTGAGCAACCAGACTCGTGAGCCGATTATGGTGGTATGGGATAATATATTCGTGCTGTCGGCCTACATTGATAAGGTGATGGGGGAGCGGTGCAACCTTTGTGCGTAACAGCCCTGACAGCCCTTTGTAGTGACCTCGAGCATACTCTGAAATCGCAGTGAGCCTTAGGGTTTGCCACGGTATATAGAGTATGAACTAGGCCTGTTTCTGTATTGTGATGATCGTTTAAGAGGTGATGGGGGAGTGGTGTAACCTTTGTGCGTAACAGCCCTGACAGCTTCTGTAGTGACCTAGAAAACACAACATCGTCTGAGATTAACTAGGACTGACGACCCTAGAATGGATCATGTTTGGGAATGATACAAGGGAGGTACCTTAGTTTCCCAATCCTGCTGTTTGAAATGGACTAATTAAAAACTTGGTAATCATGCTCATCATGCATTGCATGTGCCTGGAAGATGTGGAGCACTGAGGGATGAAAGCATGCTGCGAGCGTGAGATGGTGTCGCATGAGGGAGTATGTCAGTGAGGGCATACATCATGACTGCATCCATGCTTGCATTAATAAGAGTAGTTAGGAGTGTTTGATTGTACTGCTTTATCATTACTGCTTGACTGAGTCGATAACATGTTAACTTATGCTTTATTGTTCCACTGAGTTAGCTACTCACTCCCATGTTACGGGATGGTGTTTCGAACACCCACCAGACATTGTCTGATTTCAGGTGATGGCGATGCTTATGAAGCAGAGCCGAACTACTACTATGATGTTGAGGAGGAGTTCTCCTACATGTAATCTCTGACAGGTCTATGAAAACCTGGTATTGTATTGACGGGGCTACGGTACTTGGGATAGAAGACATTACATTTCCTCACATTTGGTATATTTTAGAACTGTACTTGTAATTATTTAACCTGGTAACATTATCACACTCTGGAGACTCACCATAGTTTATATATGTTATCTATCTATCACAGTCTTCCGCTTGCAATTTAACTGTGTCTAGAGTATGATATGCTGTTTTGGCTTAATCTCACTCATGTTCAATGCACTAATACAGACAACATTCAATCATCATTATCTATGTTGCATAAGTGATATTCTGGAAACTCGAGAGTTGAGTTACTACTCGACCCTCGAATTTTCGGGATGTTACAGTTTATGGCAGGACAACCTTACTAGAACGGTATAAATATCAATATCTCAAACTGAAGAGGAACAAAGGAAATAGCAAGAATTGAAATTCTAAACTATTACAACATTCCCATAACGCTTGAAATGTAAATATTACAACATTCACATCGACACATATATTCCACAGCTTTGAAGGATAAAAGATAAAAATTAAACAAACATTCAAACCGTAAGATAGAGAATTATAGTGGTTCGCCTGTGTGTTCACCAACTGTTAAACAATAGCCACACAGCTTGCTACTCCACTCCTAATATCCTCACATAGGGGATATCAGCGTTCACTATGAAAATAGGTTTCACAGGTTCACCTAAAACCTTCATAATTGTGTCTTTCAAATGGGCTTACACAATTCAAAAACTCCACTTTCTGAGTTTTCTGGCTCTCCTCAGATAACCACTAGATTGAGATTTTTCTGGCTTAATCTCAAACAAAAATCAAAATGAAGGAAATTTACAATATAGTAAAATACTTGGATTTCTCCTTTTGTAGCAGCCTGGAAGAACCAATTGGAGTAGAAGTTCGAATATAGAAGTTCAATTGTCCAATACTCACTTTGAAATAGTTCTAAGTTCTAATTGATTTTAAATTAAACCAAATGGGCTAGCTCTATTTGATTTTGATTCCAAGAAGAAGGAATACAACAATTCCTCTTTTCAAATCAGATTGGAATATTAAAACAAAATCAAATTGATAAAGCTAACAAAAGAGAATATTAAATATGCACTACATAGCTTAAAAATTAACACAAACTTATCTCAGAGTGATGCCTTGATTTTACTTGAATTCGGATTGAAAAACTCTGAAATTCGTGTTCTATTTATAGATACAGAAATCGCGTCTACAATTGGTGGTCCTAGGTCAAACTGCATTTTGAAATTTTAAGTGCAATCACGACTGGTCGTGACCAACCCACGATAGGTTGTGAGGAACCAGGAATGGTTGCTGGAGTTTGAGTCGTAGTTGCAGGACTGGTCGTGAATGAGTCGACACTGTTCCTACGATCGGTTGAGCAGACTCCAAGACTGGTCGAAGCCTAACCAAAAATTTTAAAAATTTGCAGCAACTTAGGATTGGTCTTGGAATTTCTTGGACTAGTCGAATAGAGTTTAGGACTAGTTGAAAAACATACTAAATACTTATAACAATATTTAATTTGAATTATGTATATAAAATGACCTACCCTAAGGTAAATCTAAGGTCACGCATACCTTGAATGTGAAGTATGGACATTGAGTCTTCATTTATTCAGAAGATAGTTGACCTTTTGAAGATTGTGAAGCTTGAGTCTCTATACTTGATGTAGCATTGAACTTGAGATCTTCTAGAGCTTGAATTGCACTTCATCTTGAGTTGTACACTAACTTGAGTCTTGAACAAGATCACTTCTTTCGTTGTAGCTTGTACTTGCATTTCTTGAAATGATTTGAAGTAGTTATTTGTTCTTGACTTGAAGCAAGGATGGAGTGTCTTGAACATATGAATCAACATCTGCACAAGACATAGATTGTGTTTTTGGCACCACAAATTTTGACAACCAAAGGAATAGGAAACCATAGCACTTACAGACCTAAGTTTGGATTTCTACGTTCTCAACGCGAAGTTTACCTAAGTTCAAATTTCTAATTTCAAACATCTTAACTTGAGACATTTAAGGCTTGTACAAGATCATTTTCCCAAGCCCTAGTTTGTCCAAACTATGCTTTGATACCAACTGTAATGCCCCGACTTTTCAAGACCCGAGTATATGACCTGTTTCCCAAAAACCCGAGTTTTAACTTTAAAAGATGGTCAAATTCGAGTATATATATATTTTTTAAACCATCAGAGTAAGCAGATTAGCGTAGAATGGACAAATCATACATAATAGAAATTTTCATTTACATTTAGGATGTACAAGAGGCTGCCCATAATGACTTATACAAACCAATGTCTCTATATTTACATCTGCAAGAATTACATAATATAATACATGAGAAAATGTTGAAATGCATATAAACAAAAGCCGCAAGATCGCATAGCTTCTCGGGATAGATACAGCCTTGCACCACTGACACTTGTACCCTGCTCCTCATCAAGTCTGAACCTACATATCATCTAGGTCACCAGTGCTACCTGCATGGTTATATATTTGATGGATGAGTAGCCAACTCAGTGTGAATTTCTCTCAAGATTACACACCACCGCATTAGGTAAGCATAGTTATAAAAGCACAACAAGGCATACAAAACAATACATGATGCAGTCTTATTAGATGCATGGATGCGTGAATGCATCATCGCCCCGGGGATGCTCATCCGTGTGGACATTGGGTTCGTCACCCATGCAAAGTCATCGTACATATCTCATACAACATAGTGCCAAGGGTTGATAGTCGATGGTCTGAGAGCTAGCGAAACGATACCCCACTAAACCATGTGTTACAACATCCAGAATTAGCCACCCGTCATTGCCAATATGCTATGAATGCATGATTAGGCAAACCATTATTATTCCAATTACAATCAGCCAATTTAAGTAACTCAATGGTCACTACCGGGGCTCGTCACCAGCGCAGGCCGACAGTTGGGGCATAGGTCCCATACCACCATCCCCGACTCATGAGACTACCACCTTAAGATGTTTAATGGAACCCATCAACTAGTGGCCAATATATTTAGTATATGGGGCTTGCCATCGCATGTTGCACAAAATAAAACATCGAACGCATATAGAAAAAATACCAAAACAAGCCACATAAGGCGAACATCAAAACTGAGCCACATAGGGCGAATATCAAAGCTGAGCCACATAGGGCAAATATGAAGACTAAACTACATAGGGCATTAAAAAAAATATTTTTTTAAAATAAAAAAAAAAGAAGCCAAATAGGGCATATATCAAAACCATGCGATAAAAGACCATCCTTAAAAACCACTTAGACACAACAACCCTTGGATGGCAGGCCCGCATCAATATTCAATTTAAACCACCATCCAATAACCACTAAGTCGAAGGTCCATTACAATCACCATCAATCGAGTTACATCCCAAGTATAGGTGTACATTTATAAGTGTGGGTTTCCCACTAATATACCAGTTTAAGTTCCATAAACAATCCACAAGTAATTCGCAAGCATAAGAAAATATGCATGATAGATATCAGGTATGTAATTTAGCAATTCAATTTCAACAATTAGCACATGTGATTATAAAATAGAGATATCAATTATTAACTGAAATTAAAATAAAAACCATCACTTAAGCTAATAGGAAAATGGAAAGCTCAAGGGGAAGAAATCATCACCTTATAATTTGCACTGCCTACCAGTGTTGCTAGAGAGTGCGTGTTTCCTTAGAACTAAACGCTATTAAGAATTGTAAAGTTATACAGTTAGGTTTAAGCTTACAAACAATTTAGGGTTAGGGTTTTAACCCAGGGTGTAAATTACCTAGGTTTTAGGGTTTCATCCTTGGGTTTAGACTACTTAGGGTTTTGATTTAGAATTACAGTTGTATCCCAGAGTCTAGCCCCACACTTAGATTTTAGGATTTGAATCCTAAATTATTATTATTATTATTAATATTGTTATCATTATTATTATTATTGTAAAATGGGTCAAATAATATTCATAGTAGGAGTATTAATCCATCAATATTAGTAACGATAGTTCAAAAGTTTATATTAAAACTTACCGATATCATCTAATATCTCATGATGAATATAATTGTGGGATGCCGGTCTTTTGTAACATCGCTCGTGTGCACGTGTCCCAACTCGCACCATTGATAGACCATACACTGCACCATAGTGCACCTAGAAAACTCACCAAAGTAATTTGTTCTGGATGACCTTGAGACCCTATCATGTGGATCGCGTCGTTATTGCGGTCGCAATGGTGAAAACCGTATGTCAATCCGATGCTTCGTTAGTGAGATATGACCCATCAAATGTACGGCCCAAATTTTGTATCCAGTAACACAAGCAACCTTTATTATGCTAGGCCCATTGGATTTGAACTCATGTGGGCCTAAAACCCACTTTTAGAACATGGAAATTACCAACAAATAGGATAATTGCTACATGACAAAATAAGAACTTAGCACATATAAACAAACACTATAAGATAAAATTGGATTTTATCCTAAAACTCATCATTAGTTCTCTCCCCATGCCTTAGAAACTAATCATGGCTCATGTCCACCTCATCCTATACATGCATCCAATGCATGTCTTAATTTATACCACATCCCTTCAAACAACCAATTGCAACACTCCACTTCATCATCCACCATGCATCACCTATAACCCATAACCCTTATCCATCCATTAGCCAATGCATGTCTAGATATCTTCCACCTTGGCCAATGCATGCTTAGCACCATCCACCTCATCCATCCACTACCCATACCATACATCACATTCCACATTACTTTTAGCACCAATGAGATCCCATGAACTTGTCACAACATTTTGTCACCTCAACCCCCAATTCCCTATATAAGAGTAGGAACTCTCTTGCACTTATTCTTTTCCTATACTTAGAAAAATTTTGAGATTTTAAGAGAGAGTGAGAGAGAGTGGGGCCAAGGTGTGGCCCACCATTGATCAAGAGGGAGTGAACCACACATCATCATCCAACCATTCATCCATTGAAGTGAGTCTATACCCTTCCTTCCATTTTCTTCCCCATTTTATTTTCTTGATATGTATGGGCTCCACTGGTGTGGAGTTCTTGTGTGCATGTATTTATATCTATGGTGGTCAGTAAAGTGGCCCATGTTAGTATGGTCCACCATGATGAACATCATATCTACACCCTTCATTTGTAATCCTATTTTTGTTTCTGGACAACAAGTGTACTTGGCTACTGTCCAGCAGCACATGAAGGATTCCAATTTGCCTAAATGGACCCATTTTTAACTCTTTTAATTAATGTATTAAAAATATATGTTCTGTTGAATTCGTAGAAAATCGAACCAGCTTTCCAACAGTATATAATAAGCCTCAATCGGAGTTCGGACGGCTGAGATCTTGGCCTTATACGAAAGATGTATTTGGGAGCTTATTATGACCATTCTTGTTTGGGCCATATCTATGATTCCAACGGTCAGATGAATTTGTTATTTGCTCTTAACTTACTTGAGATAGTTAATAATCATATGTATGGTCCCTATGATCAAATTTTTTCATGATAAATTTAGAAAATTCTGGACCGATAGATACTTCTGTAAGGACAAATCTTGAATTTCTATGTGTGATCCAGATGGATCCAAGGCTCTGTATGGTTGGAAACCTACAAATGGCCTGAATGATTTGTTCCCAAACCATCCATTGGATCATATCTTCCAACAAAGAATCTGATCGTAGAGATTTCATCAATATATATTTTATGTGTTACTTGATGAATATGTTGGATCTATGTTATACATAACAATTATCCTCTCATTGACCCACCTGGGTGTGAGATCACTTGCGATTATGTATTTTATTAGTTCATCCAATCTGGGAACCCATGTATATTTTTATGTGTCTCTTATTTATGGTTTGCTAGTATGTGGGCCCCACTTGCCATTGGATCTATTTCATTCCCTTGAAAATATTCTTAGTACTTAATTGTATTACATGTAGGCCTCTTTGACACCTTGTAGTAGGCCCCACGCTCTGTAGTTAAGGGTCCCACTTTGGGGGATGTTTAATCCTTATATAAGTGAGCTGAGATGTCTCACCTTTTTGTCAGGAATGATCCCTAATTGTTTGGAAATTAGGCCCTAAGTTGTGACAGACCCCATTTCTGAAAACTGTCTGATTATTTGTGTTTTGTACCAACTTTGGGCCTCTGTAGTGGACCACACGTTGGAGGTTTGAGTAGGCCACCACTTGGAACCTCTAACCTATACTAATGAATAGATAAATAATATTTTAATTGGGCCAAATCAGACCCCCACATGATCAGGGACTGGATCCCAAAATGTGGTCAGGCATGGTTGTGCAGAAAATTAAAGTGCATATGTTTGGCCCTATACCAAATATTACGTGTGCACAACCAGTTGCTCCCAACTTATAATTTTTGAAGTGTAAATATAGTACAACCAAGGACACTTGACAGCACACTAAAATGTGGTCCCTTGTGATCATGAGATATACTTAAAATGGGGCCAAACTAATTCTGCACTATATTTCCTGCACAGTTTCTCCAAGTACCCATGTTTGGGCCATCACCGTAAATTGTACTCACCCAACCAACGGGCCTACCTTATAATTTGCAAAGCCCATTCATAGAGCTACTAGGTGGTTATTCTCTTTCACCATACGTAGGCCCCACGTGATCATGAATCTGACTCTAAAATGGCCCAGAACCAACAGTGCACAAAAATCTGTTTGATGTAAATTTTATGTGAGGCCATGTCAGTGGGGTCTACCACCCTCCCAAAGCATTTCATGCAGTATCTAAACTTTGAAAATTAATTTTCAGGTGTTGTTGGGCTCAAAACCTTAAGTGGGCCATCTAGTATGGACTATCTTGTATGGACTTTACCTTCCATGTGATGAGGCCCAATGAGATATATGTTAGACCCTTGTATGAGGCCCATTGTAATGTATATGAGGCCTATGGGATGAGGCCTATTGTGATGTATATAAGGCCTATGTGATGAGGCCCATTGTGATGTATATGAGGCCTATGGGATGAGGCCCATTGTAATATATATGAGGCCTATGGGATGAGGCCCATTGTAATGTATATAAGGCCTATGTGATGAGGCCCATTGTGATGTATATGAGGCCTATGGGATGAGGCCCATTGTGATGTGATGAGACCCATAGTGATGTATGTGAGGCCCATGTGATGTGACCCATTGTGATATATGTGAGGCCCATGTGATGAGGCCCATTGTGATACATGAGACTCTTGTGCAAGGCCCAATTATGATGTTGATCCCACCATGATGTATATGATAATGTTTATGATGCCCATCTATTTTTCTAGCTAGTTTAAGGGCCACGGGCCACATTGTGAGACAGTCTCTATAGAGGGCCGCATTCTAGGAGACAATGGTGGTTAAATGTCCACATTGTAAACTCCCTAGGGCCCATTGCTAAGCCCATTCCCCATTGTAAGTTAGAATCTAAGGCAGGCCGCACTTTAGGAGCAATGATGGTTAAATGTCCATGTTGCAAACTCTCTAGAGCCCATTGCTAAGCCCATTTCTATTTTCCCCTTATTGGGCCCTCATTGAGAATAATGCTTTCCACCATACCCTGTAGTACTACTCAAACCTTGGAACCCATCTTATGGCCATGATATGTAGGCCCGTTGTGAGATGTAAGCCTATTGTGATATATAGGACCGTTGTGATAAGTAGGCCTATTGTGATATGTAGGACCGTTGTGATAAGTAGGCCTATTGTGATATGTAGGACCATTGTGATATGTAGGCCCATCGTGATTGTATGAGGCCGATTGTGCGAGTCCCATTGTGATTGTATGAGACCCATTGTGATTGTATGAGACCCACTATGATTATATGAGGCCCATTGTGATTGTATGAGGTCCACTATGATTGTATGAGGCCCATTATGATTGTATGAGGCCCATTGTGACTGTATGAGGCCTATTATGATTGAACGAGGCCCATTGTGATTGTATGAGGCCCATTATAACAGCCCCGTTGTGATTGTATGAGGCCCATTATGATTGTAGGAGGCACATTGTGATGGTATGAGGCCCATAGTGATTGTATGAGGCCCATTGTACGAGGCCCGTTGTGATTGTATGAGGCCCATTGTAACTAGATGAGGCCCATTGTGATTGTGTGAGGCTGATCACTGTTATGATTGATAATCATGCATGACATACACTATGATTCATGCCCATACGCATCATTTGCATGCTTGTTATGAGGAGTGATTGACCATAACATATGTCATTGGGCTGGTTGTTTTTGGGACTCCCTGAGAGACGGAGTTACCCCATATGAGCGCGCAGTATGCTCAGACTGATGCATGGCTGGATTGTATGACTCATGCATCTTGCATTTGTATGATATGATTTCTATTCGCCCTAGCGACATCAGGGCTGAGGCCTCCACAGGCATATCGTGGATGACTGTAACGCCCCGAATTTCAAGGGTCGAGCAAAGCTCAAATCCCGAGATCCAATGCATCACTTATGCAACACAGATAATAATGTTTAAATGTTGTTCATATTAGTGCATTAAACATGAGTTGGATTACACTAAAATAGCATATCATACTCCAGAGGTAATTTGATTAAGCAAGCGGAAGACTGTAACATGCCTATTTGAACAAGTAAGCGATTTACAACCTCCAGAGTATAAGTATGTAACTGAGCTGAATGTTTACATATATTGTTTCCAAAATTTATAAAATAGCAAAACATAAAGTGTCCAACTATCCCATAACCCTGTAATCCCGGCGACGCAGCTCAAGGTCTACACAGACTCGCCTGAGACTGCACGTAGGAGAATTCCTCCTCCTCGTCTATGAAATTTAGCTCCGTCGCGTAAGCCTCGCCATAACCCGCATATAAATCAGAGTCTGGTTGGTGTTTTAAAACATAGTCCCAGAGTGGGAGTGGTGATCAACTCAGTGGTACTATAAGGCAAAGGTTAAAATGTTATCAATTCAATCAAGCAGTAGTGATAAAGCAGTACAATAATCATTCCTAACTACTCTTATTAATGCAGACATGATATGCAGTAATAATGCATGCCCTCGCCTGTACTCCCTCATCGACTTCATCTAACGATCGCACATGACAAACTCCCTAAACATGCGCTTCCTTGCCAAAGCACATGCAATGCAATGCATGGTCGTATTAGCCAAGTTCTTTATTAAGCTTACTCATACAGCAGATTCGGGAAGCTAAGGTACCTCCCTTTATATCATTTACTCAAACGGAGATCCATCTAGGGTTGTCAATCCTAATTAATCACATACGATAGGCAAGTTGTAGGGCATCACCCCTATTGGAAGTAGTGGATAAGCAAGTTCAATTGATTATACTCGAGGTCACTATGGGAGGCTTATCACCTGAACGTAGGCCGACAGCTCGAATACAGTGTCCCATACACTACCATATTCAGCTCACAAGTTTGGGTTGCTCACTAGTCACTACGGGGAGGCTCGTCACCCCAGTGTAGGCCGACAGCTCGACCACGGTGTCCCATGCACCACCATACCCGGCTCATGGGACTTAGCAGATCGTGGTACCATAGTTGAAATGGGTTTTACATTGGTAAGTAGTACCTTAGATTCAAACAGTAACATCCATACATGGTAAACACATAATAGGCCAATCGGGTTATTTGACAAGTTCAATTGGCACGAGCGCACGGTGAATTAATCGACATAGAGTGCATAAGCACTCCACGTAGCCTAACCACTGTTGGCAATTACCATACGACTCGGATTCATCGAACTTATCCAAGGTGGCAAGACTAGTTCGACTACTCAATCGGGAACTGTTACTGATTGCCTGGACTATATATTAGTCCCAATCATACTTAAATACAATAGGTATTCACATGTGATAGTCAAAACAACATTTGATAAACAATTCAAATATAAATCCCATTCGAACATTTTAACAAACACATTGAGCATGTATTATAGATATGCATTTCATCCATGAATCATGTATTAGCAATTTAGATTACATGAAGGAAACTATAAATATTGATAAGGTAGTTGAGAATCCTATCTCAAAACCCTCATTAACTATAATTCATCAAGCAATTTCTCATTCAGACATTTTATCAAACACTTAGACTACGCATTTCTACATACATGAAATAAATTAGTTATAGCATATATTATGGCAAATCCTTTCACAAAGGAGTTGTCATACATACAACAAACATGTATTCTAGATTAATAGTCATGGCAAGCACAAATCATAATTGCAATTTCATCAAACATTTCAACAAATACATGGAATGCATATTTATTCAACATAGTTCATACACGTGTAATATATGAAAAACGTCATATTTAAGTGCATACGACAACATTCAAGTCAGTCATAAATCATTAACTGACATTGAAAGCCTTGAAAACCATAACCTAAACGTTTATAGTCTGCACCTTTCATCGGTATACTCAATTCGAACACTATATTCCTATAAACTGAACGTTGGACACCTAAGCAATGAAATAGGTTAGCTATTTCGTAGATTCCTCTATTTGGATTCCTAAATCAATATTAGGGTTAGGATTCCTTACCCAAATCATCGTCGGAACAAGTCGTGTAGCGTAATAGAGAGGCGATCTAGTGAGTGTAGTCGTGGGAGAGAAACACCGCCACGATCTCCCAAACTCTCACCTTCTCACTCTTTTCTCCTCTTTTCTCTCTTCTCTCGCCTAGGGTTTGAGAAAATTCGTATGAGAGAGGGGTGGGATGGTATAAGGGGCTTATATAGGCTCAAAACTGATGTCAATGGCCCCAGGGCTATGTTATACTTGGGTTATAGCTAAAGGGTGTTTGTTTCGGGCAAATGACACTCATCTGGAGGTCCATTACCTGTCTATGTTACAGAGTAAGTCCCCTGACAATGGATCTAGTCCACGATGCGATTTCAGTGCATTTGGATAGGTCGATCAACCGTGACGGATCTGTATCTGTTCAACGGTCGTCGTCACTCGATCAGGACCACAAGTATACGGATATGTGCAGGAAAATTTCCCTAATCCACAGGTAAAGTTCTGTCAGAAACTGATGGTCTGAAACCTTCAATTTCGCCTGCACGCGAACGATCCAATTCACTTAAGTTCTGGTTTATTTTCTAAAGATATTCGCGTTTCTCACACACTTTGCTCAAGGCTCAAGTTGTGCATTTCTAGATACTATTTTGGATCGATTCCCGCGATAGTTGTCAAGCCGAGTAAGACGGTTATAAGCCTATAGTTCGCGGTCATCGGGCTTTCGACTTGCGGTCCAGGTTCGATACGGAGTTTTGATATGCTCCCGAGAGCAACTGGGTTTTGGGATTTCCCTAAGGTTTTTAGGTATTGTTAAGTTAGCGATTTCAATGGTTTTGGGTCTTGCCATTCGTATAGATAATGGTTCAAGCTAATTCCACTGACTATTTAGTTTAGTACTTAATTAGTTTTCATCTAATTTCTACAGAATTCGGTCCTTAGTGATTTCTGCCTAAGGTGGTACTCGGGTCTTTGTACGAATTTTTCCGAGACATTACAATCTACTCCTCTTAAAGAAAAATTTCGTCCCCGAAATTAGTAACCTTTCGTACTCCTCGAGAATCTAAGGGTAATTCTTTCGGACTTCAGCTTCTATTTCCCAAGTAGCCTCTTCCTTAGTGTGGTGAGTTCATAGTACCTTCACAAGTGGGATAACTTTACTGCGCAGTACTTGTTCCTTCCTATCAAGAATACGTGTTGGTCGCAGTACATAGGTAGCATCTTCACTCAACTGTATTGGCTCCCATTTGATAATGTAGGTAGGGTCAGGAACATATTTCTTCATCATCGATACGTGAATTATGTTGTGTACGCCTGCGAGTGGTGTGGGCAAGGCGAGACGGTATGCCACCACAAGCACTCGATCTAAAATCTGGAACGGGCCAATGAATCTCGGTGTGAGTTTTTCCTTCTTGCCAAATCGAAGGACTCCCTTCATTAGGAAAACCTTAAGAAATACGTGGTCCCCAACTTCGAATTCCAACTGCCGCCGTCGTGTATCAATGTAACTCTCTATCTGCTCTGGGCTGTAAGAAGTCGACGCCTGATAATGTCAATCTTCTCTGAGGTAGCTTGTACAAAATCTAGGTCAATTAAACTCTTCTCGCCAACTTTTGCCCAACAATGCGGTGCTCGACATGGACGCCCATACACGGCCTCGTAGGGAGTCATACCACTGCTCACTTAAAAGCTGTTGTTATAAGCGAACTCAACATAGGAAAAACAGTCATCCCAACTGTCTTTAAAATCAAGCACACATGCTCGCAACATATCTTCTAATACCTGGTCGACCCGTTCTATCTGCCCATTTGTCTGAGGGTGGAACGTAGCACTAAACTTCAGTTTCACTCCCATTGCTTCCTGGATTCGAATCCAAAAAAATGGACATGAATCGCGTCTCTCGGTTCGACACGATTTTCATAGGAACTCCATGCAGTCGTACAATCTCCTTATGTACAGCTTGGCTAAATCATCTGCTGAGTTTGAAACTCTAAACGGGAGGAAATGAGCCGATTTCATCAATCGGTCCACAATCACCCAAATAGAGTCATGTCCCTTCCTCCTCTTCGGTTAACCCGGAAATGAAATCTATAGATATGAAGTCTCATTTCCATTCAGCTATAAGCATGGGCTGAAGTAAACCAGGAGGTCGGCGATGCTCGGCCTTGACCTGCTAGCACGTGAGACAACGGGATACATAATCTGCTATGTGGGCCTTCATGTTGTCCCACCAGTACGAATGCTTCATGTCTCGGTACATCTTCGTACTGCCAGGATGCATTACCATCCTCGAATTGTGAGCGGCTTCTAGAACTTCCTTCCTCAAGTCATGAAGATTCGAGACGCACAGATGGCCACGATATCTCAAACCTCCATTCAAGCCAACTCTCCACTCGGACTCTTCACTGTCCCTTGCACACTCTCTCATCTTCACCAACAGCTCATCTTCTTTTTGTGCTGCAATGATCCAGTTATCAATAAGTGATTGCATGTGGAGGTGTGCAACGCTCTCGAACAGCTCCTCTACTGTAAGCTTCTGTTCGAAGTCTCGTATGAACTCTACCATATTTCACTCTCCGATCATCAGCGGAGCTGCAAATTCTATTGTCTTCTTGCGGCTCAACGCATCTGCCACAAGGTTTGCCTTGCCAGGATGGTAGGAGACCTCAAACTTGAAGTTTTTTAAGGTCTCCATCCAACGTCGTTGCCTCATAGTCACATCCCTCTGCGTGAATATGTACTTGAGGCTCTTGTGGTCGCAAAAGAGCTTGAACTCCTCTCCGTAGAGGTAATGTCTCCAGAGCTTTAATGCGAAGATGATGGCTGCTAATTTCAAGTCATGCATAGGGTAGTTTTCTTCATGTTTCCTCAACTGTCGCGATGCATAGGCAATCACTCTGTCCTTCTGCATAAGGACACAACCCAAACCAACACGAGACATGTCGGTGTAAATAGTGTACTTGACCCCTTGCTCTGACAATACTAGCATGGGTGCGGACGTTAATTTGTCCTTTAATTCCAGAAAGGCTGCTTCTGCCTTCTCATTCCAAGCAAATTTAATATCTTTCCAAGTGAGCTGGGACAACGGTCTGGCTATCTTGGAAAAATCTTTAATGAATCAGCAATAGTAGCCTGCAAGGTCGAGGAAACTCCTCACTTCTGTAACCGAACAGGCTGCTCCCAGTCCTGTACTGCGGTCACCTTAGGAAGGTCCACGACAATACCTTCCTTGGACACCACGTGTCCCAGAAACTTAACTTCTTCCTTCTAGAAGTCACATTTTCGGTACTGAGCAAATAACTGGTTCTTCCTGAGAGTATCGAAGATTGCTCGTAGGTGCTCCCGTGATCTTTCCGACTCTTAGAGTATATCAAAACGTCATCTATAAATATGATGACGAACTGGTACAGATACTGCCGAAACACCTGCTTCATGAGGTCCATGAACACGGCAGGTGCATTTGTAAATCCAAACGATATCACAATGAATTCATAGTGCCCAAAACTAGTTCTGAATGCTGTTTTCTGCACGTCTTCATTGCTGACGTGCAACTGATGATACCCGGACTGCAAGTCGATTTTTGAGAAATATTGTGCCACTTTCAACTGGTCGAACAGATCATCTATCCTAGGCAAAGGATACTTGTTCTTCACTGTCACTTAGTTCAACCTACGATAATCAATACACAATCACAGCGATCCGTCTTTCTTCTTTACAAATAATACAGGTGCTCCCCAAGGAGACACGCTAGGCCGTATAAAACCTAAATCCAATAGATCATCGATCTTCTCCTCAATTCTTCCATTTCACATGGAGGCATGTGATACGTTGGTAGAGAAATGGGTGTCGCACCAGGCACAGGGTCAATAGTAAAGTCGATCTCGTGCTGAGGAGGTAGTTTAGGTATCATTCTGAACACATCTGTGAAATCTTGGACTACAGGGTTGTCCCCAAGTGTCGGACCATCAACATTTTCCAATAAGGAAGCGTAACAACTTATGCGGTAGGGCCAACTGACCTGAACTAAAAAAGTGAAGGTCGTGCCCTCGGGTCCATGGGCTTCACCAACTTGGTATTGCAGTCGATCTTGGCTTTCATTTCGGTGAGCCAGTACATACTGAGGATGACGTCGTAATGACACAACGGGTTAACTATCAGGTCAATGCACACCGTTCTGCTTCCTAAGTCTATCAGGCAATCCTTACAAATATGTCGACCGAATGGAAGTGAGGCATCACCTCGTGTAGATCGTACGATACCCACAATCTGAGACAAGACGAATGTAGGTAGGCATAGCTTGTCTCCCTGACCAGCTCTGTATAAGAAATCCACCATAAGTCGAGTGCATTCTGTGCGATTACTCCACTTGGGATATACGTTATACGTGAATATGTGGTGGAGCAGGCGAAAGTCATTGGTCATTTTGGTCGATGCCAGGCTATTTCCTCGCCTCCACCGCTCAAGCTGGCCGCAAAGGAAACATGTGTGGTGATTTCTTTCTCGTTCACTAGTAAGGTTTGTCTCACTAATATGTATAAGTCCACGTTCCATACCCATGATACAAGCCACCACATCTACATTGATTATGGCCTCCTCTCTCCTCAAAGGGATAGTAAACTGAAGAGGCTCCAATAGTGGGTTCCGTATATGAGCGTAGGAGGCTCGTACGGTATTTTCATTCGCATGAGTATTTCCCTCAAATACGGGACCCCACTCTTTTCCAGGAGCATGTCCATCACTAGGTACAGTACAAACAGCTTTTCATTAACATAAGCCTTAAATACAACTTTACGGTCACGGAACTTACCTAGTCCGGTGCCCGGTGGTAGAGATCTTTCGATGGGGATCCGCGGGTCAAGATCCCGTTTTGATCTTCTCTCTCTCGGTGTTCGTGCTTACTTCGGCGCCCGTCTTCTTCTTTGAACAAGTTGGGCGGCTAGGCCCCGCTTCATCCGTGGACGCCCTCTTCTTCCCCATAAGGGAAAGGAGTGTGGAGAGGGAGAAAATAGTAGCAACTAGCTCAAAGAGAGCCATGGGATTAGAAAAGCTTGAAAGGTGAGATGGGTTTGTGGATTTGGAGGGCTATGAGACACAAAAGAGAGCATTTGTGCTCAAATAGGTAGGAAATGGGAAGATGGAGGGTTGTAAGAAGGGGTTTTGAGGAAAATGGTGGAGGATGGGTGTGTAATGTAGAAGAAGAAGAAGCTTTGTGTATGAAAGGGAGATTTGAGAGAGAAAATGTGATTTTGGAGGGGTTTAGAGGGTTTGGAAGGAATTAAATGGAGTGGAATGGAGCTAGGGGAGTAAAATATAGGGCCCCGCACATGTTACAGGGTCCCACACATGTGGGTGAGGGCGGCGGGCTACCGGAACCGCGGCCCTGCCGTGGCTCGCTGGAGGTGCGGGCGGCGCGCCGTTGACCAGGCGGTGCCGCCGCGCCCTCCCTGGACTGATGGCGGTGGCCACCCCCTCCTGGGGTGCCGAAAATGTGCTGGATACCCCCTTGGTGCCACTCTAATTTACGGTTTGGGATCCCATGCCCGTGAGATGCATTTTTTTGGTCCATCTCGCACATATTCACACCTTTTAGCGTGCTTCAAGTTTGGGATTCACCGCCTAATAGCTTAAACAAGTCGATTGACGGTCTAAAAAGGAATTGAGATCATTTCATATGATCTCAGACGCATACGGGTTACATTTCAACTTTCAGTTTTGCCCGTCGGTGAAACTTGGGATCCTACGATCATTTCTACTTTTTATCACCCCCCTCTTAAGTCATAGTACGTCAGTGTGCATCATGGTTCCATAACCCAGGTCTAGTTTAATCTAAATCATGCTTTGATACCAACTTGTAACGCCCCAGATTTCAAGGGTCGAGTAAAGCTCAACTCCCGAGATCCAACGCATCACTTATGCAACATAGATAATGACGTTTAAATGTTGTCTATATTAGTGCAGTAAACATGAGTTGGATTACACTAAAATAGTATATCATACTCCAGAGGTAATTTGATTAAGCAAACGGAAGACTGTAACATGCATATTTGAAAGAGTAAGAGATTTACAACCTCCAGAGTATAAATATGTAACTGAGCTGAATGTTTACATGTATTGTTTCCAAAATTTAAAAAATAGTAAAACATAAAGTGTCCAACTATCCCATAACCCTGTAATCCCGGCGACGCAGCTCTAGGTCTACATAGACCTGCCTAAGAGCTGTACGTAGGAGAACTCCTCCTTCTCGTCTATGAAATTCGGCTTCATCGCGTAAGCCTCACCATAATCTGCATCTAAATCAGAGTCTGGTTGGTGTTTTAAAACACCGTCCCGGAGTGGTAGTGAGTGATCAACTTAGTGGTACTATAAGGCAAAGGTTAACATATTATCAATTCAATCAAGCAGTAATGATAAAGCAGTATAACAATCATTCCTAACTACTCTTATTAATGTAGGGATGATATGCGGTAATGATGCATGCCCTCGCCTACACTCCCTCAGCGACTTCATCTAACAATCGCGCATGAAAAACTCCCAAAACATGCACTTCCTCGCCAAAGTACATGCAATACCTTGCATGGTCGTGTTAGCCAAGTTCTTTATTAGACTTATTCATACAGCAGATTCGGGAAGCTAAGGTACCTCCCTTTATATCATTTACCCAAACAGAGATCCATCTAGGGTCGTCAATCCTAATTAATCACATACAATAGGCAAGTTGTAGGGCATCACCCCTAATGGAAGCAGTGGATAGACAAGTTCAATTGATTATACTCGAGGTCACTACGAGAGACTCATCACCTGAACGTAGGTCGACAGCTCGAATACAATGTCCCATACACCACCATATTCAGCTCACGAGTTTGGGTTGCTCACTGGTCACTACGGGGAGGCTCGTCACCTCAGCGTAGGCCGATAGCTCGACCACGGTGTCCCATACACCACCATGCCCGGCTCATGAGTCTTAGCGGATCGTGGTACCATAGTTGAAACGGGCTTTACATTGGTAAGTGGTACCTTAGATTCAAGCAGTACCGTCTATACATGGTAAACACACAATAGGCCAATTGGGTTATTTGACAAGTTCAATTGGTACGAGCGCACGCCGAATTAATCGACATGGAGCGCATAAGCACTCCATGTGGCCTAACCACTGTCGACAATCACCGTACGACTCGGATTCATCGAACTTATCCAAGGTGGCGAGACTAGTTCGACCACTCAATTGGGAACCGTTACCGATTGCCTGGAGTATGTATTAGTCCCAATCATACTCATATACAACATTTGACAAATAATTCAAATATAAATCCCATTTAAGCATTTTAACAAACACATTTAGCATGTATTATACATATGCATTTCATCCATGAATCATGTAGTAGCAATTTAGATTACATGAAGGAAACTATAAATATTGATAAGGTAGTTGAGAATCTTATCTCAACACCCTCATTAACTACAATTCATCAAGCAATTTCTCATTCAGACATTTTATCAAACACTTAGACTACGCATTTCTACATACATGAAATAAATTAGTTATAAGCATATATTATGGCAAATCCTCTCACAAAGGAGTTGTCATACATACAACAAACATGTATTCTAGATTAATAGTCATGGCAAGCACAAATCATTATTGCAATTTCATTCAAACATTTCAACAAACACATGGAATGCATATTTATTCAACATAGTTCATACACGTGTAATATATGGAAAACGTCATATCTAAGTGCATACGGCAGCATTCAAGTCAATCATAAATCATTAACTGACATTGAAAGCCTTGAAAACCATAACTTAAACGTTTATAGTCCGCACCTTTCGTCGGTATACTCGTTTCGAACTCGATTCAAACATTATATTCCTATAAACCGAACGTTGGACACCTAAGCAATGAAATAGGTTAGATATTTCGTAGATTCCTCTATTTGGATTCCTAAATCAAGATTAGGGTTAGGATTCCTTACCCAAATCGTCGTCGGAACGAGTCGTGTAGCGTAATAGAGAGGCGATCTAGTGCGTGTAGCCGTGGGAGAGAAACACCGCCACGATCTCCCAAACTCTCACTCTTCTCCTCACTCTTTTCTCCTCTTTTCTCTCTTCTCTCACCTAGGGTTTGACCAAATTCGTATGAGAGAGGGGTGGGGTGGTTTAACGGCCTTATATAGGATCAAAACTGATGTTAGTGGCCCCAGGGCCATTGTATACTTGGGTTATAGCCAAAGGAGGTCTGTTTCGGGCAAATGACACTCATCTGGAGGTCCATTACCTATCTATGTTACAAAGTAAGTCCCTTAACAATGGATCTAGGCTAGGATGCGATTTCAGCGCATTTGGATAGGCCGATCAACCGTGAAGGACCTGTATCTATTCAACAGTCGTTGTCACTCGATCAGGGCCACAAGTATACGGATATGTGTAGGGAAATTTTCCTGATCCACGGGTAAAGTTCGGTCAGAAACTGATGGTCTGAAACCTTCAATTTCGCCCGCACGCGAATGACCCAATTCACTTAAGTTCTGATTCATTTTCTAAAGATATTCACTTTTCTCACACACTTTGCTCAAGGCTCAAGTTGTGCGTTTCTGGATACTATTTGGGCTCGATTCCAGCGATGGTTGTCAAGCTCAGTAAGACGGTCATAAGCCTATAGTTTCGCGGTCATCGGACTTTCGACGTGCGGTCTAGGTCCGATACAGAGTTTCGATGTGCTCCCGAGAGCAACTGGGTTTTGAGATTTCCCCGAGGTTTTTAGGTATTGTTGAGTTAACGATTTCAATGGTTTTGAGTCTTGCCATTTGTATGAATAGTGGTTCAAGCTAATTCCACTAACTATTTAGTTTAGTACTTAATTAATTTCCGTCTAATTTCTACAGAATTCGGTCCTCAATGATTTCTGCCTGAGGTGGTACTCGGGTCTTTGTACGAATTTTTTCGAGACGTTATAATGACAGGATTGGATACCGAAAATACTTGTTTTAGCACGTGGGGGGAGGGGGGGTGAAAGTCCCCAAACCCTTATGGTACCAGGAGGATGATCCAATGTCTAGATCGAGTGGATGCATGAGCGCATGAGGGCCGAATACCAGTTGGTCGCGTCTCCCACTGTGTCGTGGTTGGTTAGAAGGGGGTATGGCCTTACCCGCCCTAGTGAGGGGGTAATGACTATGCTGAGCTAACCCAGCTTGAAGAATGGGTCCACTATCGACGAGTCGAGCCTGATATTGGCAGGCGGATAGTGAGGTCTCTTCCACTTACCCAGTTGTGCGTATAGATGGGGTGACAAGCTGGTGTTGAGTGTACTAAACCCCATTGATTGTCTAGAGATGAACTGTATTGATATGTGGATTCAGATGAGGACTGGCATGACATGTGATTGCACCTTGCATATGACATTGGCCACATAGGCCTTGCATCGCATAGCCTTGGTATGGCTAACAACATTGTACTAAACCCTGGTGATGATCCCAAAGATGTACGGTACTGATATGTGGACTTACTAAGCAGGAGTTGCGTACTCAGCATTTGACTCATTCATTCATTCATTATCCACCGGGGTTGGTGGTGCACAACTAAATCATTATGTATACCTTCGCAATGGCCAGGATTTCGGCTGGGGCGCGCGACCAACCTGAGATCAGGAGTTTACCACTTTGAGTCTAGCTATCCAAATTTAGGTATGAGATTGATTTGGATAGAAGTCTCTTGTGATAAACCCCACAGCTTGCGATACCACGTATTATCATCCCGACTACACACTCTAGCCTTGTCATTTCTTTTGCATTGTATACTGCATTACATCCTCTGCATATGACATATTGTGATGCCTTGTCACTTTGGTCACATGTGGGCGGGCACACGTAAGCGGACGCTGATGTGGGCGGGGCCTACCGGCCCTGGGCGATCTACCAGTGGTTGGCACGCTACTATGCACACAGTGTAGGCAGGACCTTGTCCCACATATTTGTGAATTCGTTAGGATTTGCATATTACATTACATCCTCAACGTATGACATTTGGTTTATTATGTCCTTGTACTCGAACAATTACACGTCAGCCTTGCCATTGCCTTTCCATCGTATGACATATAGTAGAAAATGAAATTTGATTATCTTATTCATGATGATTGGCTATTTTAATGATTCATGGTCGCTTATTGAGTGACATGTCTATTATTGATGTCATGTTCATGATAACCTGTATAGTTATACGACATGCTTGATTGATAACCTACTCACTTATGATAACATGATTGGTTGATAACATGCCTATGGTTGTTTTGGATGTCGAGCGCCTTGATAAGACGTGTTTTACTCCCGGCACGCAGTAGACTCACAAGCTGTGGTTTGCTCATACGTATGACTTACAGTTTTCAGGATGCATACAAGAGTTGTTGGAGTTTGTTATTGTTTCCTTCATTACTATTAAGCTGGTGCACCATATCATGTGTGACATGTCGAACAGGTTCGTCTCTTCGATATGCATTGATACCATGTACAAAATGTGTAACCGCCTAAACAGATTAATCATTTTAAAAAAATCACACTGAAAAATTCTCCTTGTAGGATCCCAGGATCGGAATCTGGCATATGGGTGTCGGGAGCCGAGAATGGGATACAACGGAGGTTGTCAGCGCCGGATTCGGCGATCGAAAATTTTGTGAGCCCAATTTCCGAATTTGGGGCGTAATAATAATCTCTTAAATAATACAAGCAATAATAATAGAATATTTACTAATGATAATATAATAGGGACTAATGCTAACAATTATATTAACGAGTATCATACTAATCCCATAAGGAAAATGTTAAATATTTTCTAATGCTAATAGCCATGACTATCAATAATGAGTCTAGTCATGATAATGGATACTACGATCTACCATGAATTATGAAATTCTACCATTAGCTCAACCCTAGCACACTAGTTATGGTTAAGATTATAACTTGAGGTTTTGATGACTTAGATTTATGGTCTTCATCCCAGAGTTTAGTTCTAAGCTTAGATTGTTAGATTTGAATGCTAATTTATGTAAAATTAATTGTCATGTTAACTTATAACTATAACATAATTATTAATATTAATGATAGAATTAATATTAGCTAACCATGGCAATGATAATCATTATAATGGTAGTAACCAGTATACTCCTATTATCAATGATAATATCTAAGAATTCTAATAACTAAGGTTGTGGTTTTTATCTATACTAACCAATACTAGCAAAACTAACTTACTAATGGTTAACCAAAACTCGGTGGGCATATAGGAATTTACCCAACCTATGAACTTGGGCTTGAACTTATGCAAACTGGGCCAAAACTGTTAAGGGGTTGGGCCCACTCCCTGGCTTCGCTTTTACGGTGTGGCCCATAGAGGCATTTCTCAAGTGCGGCACACCCTATATGGTGTGTGGTGCGGCCCACCTGTTTTAAAAATGGTGCAGCCCACCTGGAGCCCTGTTCAGCTCAGCCTATGGCCCATTAAAGGCCCTGATTCCACTCAGCTTTCGGCCCAGCTGAGGGGCTGTACCTGGCCCCTTGCATGGCCCAAATCAAAACCTGGTGAAGGCCTAGTTTCCACCAAATCTCCGGCCCAGTTGAGGCGTGATTTCCGGCTCAAATCAAGGCCTTGTCGAGGGCTGTCTCTAGCTTGGTTTCAGCCCAAACCTGGCCCAAAACATGGCTAGAACTCCCACAACAGTGCGCCAATGGACGAAAGAAAAAACAATGGAAATTAGGCCGTTACCTGGCCTGCTCCATCGTCGACTGAGTCAGCTCAACTCAGTAGCAACTACGACAAGGGACCCTGATGGATTTCCGATCCCAGAATGCAGTGAAACAACAGCCCTCTCTCGACCGAGTCGAGCTAGAGATGGGCCGAGTCAAGCTGGACTCGTTCACTCGATCTCCCTCTCTTTTCTTTTCTCCTTCTGTTTTCTTTAGCTTTCACTTTCTTTCTCATTCTCTCTTTCTCTCTCTTTCTATTGCCCGGCCCGGCTTGCAGCTCGGACGGGTCGGTCACGGTGGTGCGGTGCAACGGCCGCACCACAACACCTCCTTCTTTCTTCTTCCTTCTTATTTGTTTCTTTCTCTTTTCTTCCTTTCTTTTCTTCTTCCATCTCTGGCCAAAGGGAACTCCGAATCTGACCAGAAATCTCCCTGAATCGGCACGACTCAGTGAAGTGCGGCTCGAGGAAGAAGCCTCGGCCGTTAATGGTAGAATTGGATGTGGGCCATCATCCTTCTAATGATTGCTGTGGCATGTTCAAGTGGGTCATACGGAGCTTGCGAGTGCAAGGAATCCAAGCTTCATGCGTCTCTCATGGTGGGTTCGAGCAAAGGAGGTTGCGGCTGCTCTCCCTCTTTCTTTCCTTTCTTTTCTAAAAACCTAGCCTTGAAGGGCTAGGATTACTCTAGGATGGACGGTCGGGATGGAGAAAGAGCAACTCATGCGGATCGTGCCAGCTAGCCTGCCAAAACAGTTTCCGTTTTTGGAAACAATGTGTTTGTAGGGCCTATTTGTGTCAAGAACCATGTGCATGTACCCGTGTTTCTGCCTGCGGGAAGGTTAGGTTTTGGTCAGGACCTTGCTGCGCACAAGATGGACGGTTCGGATCTCCTAGTTGGGTGATCATGGTAGGCCATGGACGTTCCAAATGGACGTCTGTCCGTCCTCTGTCGAAGAGAGAGAGAGGGAGTTTCCTTTTTAAAGAAACACTCGGTCAGAGGTGTTTTGACTGCGTGTCCCTATCCAGTGCACGGCGAGTGCACACGTGATGTGTACACGCACTGCCCATGGTGGGGTCCATGTACAGTTTTGATGAAATCCACACCGTCCATCCTCTTTAGGGGATCCAAGTCAGGGCCTCTGACCACATATTTGGCGGGTCAAAATCTTAGGCGGGCCCCACAGCTTGAATTGGGTCTTATTTATGGATCCGCATTGATCCAACATTCGGGTCATCCTGAGTTTGAACATCAATGGTCAAAAGACCCTTAGGGATCACCTGTGCATTCGAGACCACCTATGTCAGGTATTGATAATACCTTTACTAGTATTAAATTCTATAACAATGTTATTTGCCTTGTTATTATACTCATTTCATCTTTGTACCTTATTGTTATATGTGTAGACATAGATATTTATTTATTTATTTATTTTTATTAGTAGTAACATTTCATGTAGGACCCGCCTTTGATTAGAGTCATCAATGGTTTGAATCACGCCTTGTTAAGCCATGTATCCTAATTTCAGGCATAGTTATTTTTCAGGCAGTTTATGGCTAATTTTATAACCTAATGGTCGAGTTATGAGAAGTGATCTTTTCATCAATCAGCGGAAGCATTGTGCATCTCATGGGCAGCAATGGATCCATGGTTTCCCTAACAATGTGATGGTCTATCTTGAATAATTATGGATGGATCACTTGATCTGTAGATGGGGATCACTTACAACGGTCCTAAGGGTCCTAAAGTAGTTTAGATGCCTCTGAATAGTCAGCATTACCATCTAATAATCGGATCCACATGATTTAGTGTTGGATCGTTGAACGAGATGCCACATACTTGATGGACAGTGGATCTTAAGATTTCGGGTTTGCAATCGATGAGGAACAAGATGCCACATACTCAATGCTTCAACTGTTCTGAATTTGGGCATCTAGCTTGAAAATGTACTAAGAATGATCAATCTAGAAGAAAAGGCATGATTGTCACTTGGGATGAATCATTAGAATTTGAATCCAATTCAGAAACCGACGAATCAGACTAAGAAACCGTGAGAGATCAAAAGACTTTTATGAGTATAGCTAGAATCACTTCTTCAAATGAATATGAAACTTCTGATTATTAAACTCCTAAAAATGATTATGAAAATGAAGATGATCCCCAAGTAGCATATGATGCCCTATACAAAGAAAATTGTAAGATTGCGGCTAAACTAAAAATTCAAAAAGAAAAATGTGTCAAGCTTCAATTAGAACTTGAAAATTTTGTTTTGGAAAAAAACTCATTTTTTTAATTACTTTGAGAAAATTAAATTAGATTTGAACTTAAAGATTTCTGAAATTCAAAGTCTCAAATATGAAAATGAGAATATAAAAGTAGAAGTTTTCTCCATTAAGACTTCAAAAGATACTTGGATATATACCCAAGGAAACCAGAAACTTGAAAATTTATTAATTGCATCTTGCCAAAGTGGTGCAAATCTGGCTTGGGTTGTATCAAAAGTTGCACAGAAAAATCTAAAAACTCCGCTCCCATATTTGAAAAAGGAGAATCTTCAAATTCTAAGGGAGAAACTCTAAAGGAAGTAAACAAAAATGTAAAATCCTTTCAAAAAACTTCTAAGATAAAAATTAATGCCAACTACCACAAATATCAAAGGAGAAATAATAATCCTCTTTTAGCCGATAAAGATAGTGGACTTGCTTAAATAGCTCTTGAAAAATATCCTCTTAAACCTAGAACCATAAGGAAATGGGTTTCAAAGGTTAAGTGTCTCGTCATCCACACAACTTTCAAAGAAAGTAGCCATTTAAGATGATACCTGGATAGTGGATGCTCTAGACATATGACAGGTTATAAGGCGATTCTATCAGACATCAATCAAATCCATGGCGGCTCTGTTACTTTTGGAGATGGTAGCAACTGTAAAATCATCGGAATAGGTAATGTAAAACTTTACAATCTACTTATATTTGAAAATGTGTTATATGTCGAATGATTAAAACATAATCTACTAAGCATATATCAAATCTGTGATAATGATCATAATGTAAAATTTTCAGATTATGGATGTAAGATAATTAACAATGAAGGTCATATAATATTAAATGCTTGCAGGACCTCTGGAAATTGCTATATCATTGATGACTCTTGCTCAACAAATCATTCATGTTACATGGTCCAAATAGACGAAACTGAACTTTGACATCGACGTCTTGGACGTGTAAACTACAGAGACTTATATAAATTAAGCAAAAGAGATCATCTTCGTGATCTACCCAAATTGAAAAAGGTAGAAAATAAAGTATGTGGTGCCTATTAAATAGGCAAAAAAGTTAGGAGTAGTCACAAAAAGGTGAACTCCTTAGCCACTGCAAGACCTCTTGAACTACTCCATATTGACTTAGTTGGACCAACTCGAACGGAGAGTAAAGACGGAAAGAAATACTTTCTAGTTTTAGTAGATGATTACACTAGATATTTATGGGTAGCTTTCTTAAGAGAAAAGTCAGATGCTTTTGACGAAGTTGAAAAGTTAATTAAACGCATCCAGACTGAAAAAGAACTGTCTGTAATAAGAATAAGAAGTGACCATGGTACTGAATTTGAAAATAGCAATTTTGAGAAGTACTATAATGACTATGGAATATTACATGAAGTCTCTACTCCTAAAACACCTTAGCAAAATGGAGTAGCTGAGAGGAAAATAGAGTTGTACAAGAAATGGCTAGTGTTACGCTTAATAACTTAAAATTAGCTAAAAATTTATGGGCTGAAGCTGTTAATACCGCTTGCTATATTATTAACCATGTTTATATAAGAGCAAGTAAAAATAAAACAACTTGTGAACTTTGGTTTGATAAAAAAAACTTCTGTGAAATATTTTCGTACATTCGGAAGCAAGTGCTTCATTTTACGAGACCGAAAAATTTTGGGAAAGTTTGATGCTAAAATTGATGAGGGAATATTTTTAGGATACGCTCTAAACAGTCGAGCATATCGTATCCTAAATAAAAGAACTGAGGTGATACAAGAATCCATAAATGTTGTTATCGATGATCAAACTATGACACCCAAACTTGATCAAGATGATGAAATTACCATAGTTGATCAATCTGAACCATCATCGAAGTTAGATTAAACTGAGATTAGTCAAGGATCATCTGACTAATCAAATGCTTGGTAACCCTCACATTGGTGTTCAAACCAGAAGACAATTAGGAAACATATGTAATCACATTTGCTTTACTTCCCAGATAGAACCGACTAATGTAAATGAAGCCCTAGCAGATGAAAGTTGGACTTTAGCCATGCAAGATGAACTAAATCAATTTGTTAGAAACGATGTTTGGTATCTGGTTCCTAGACATTTTGAAAAACATGTGATTGGAACAAAATGAATTTTCAAAAATAAATATGATGAACTAGGTAATATTATAAAAAAACAAGGCACGATTGGTTGTGCAAGGTTACACTCAAATTGAAAGGATTGACTACGATGAAACCTTTGCACCAATTGTTCGTCTTGAATCTATCGAATTATTTATTTCCATTGCATGCCATAAAAATTTCAAAATATACCAAATGGATGTCAAAAGTGCTTAAATGATAATTTAATCGAGGAAGTTTATGTTGAACAACGTAAAGGCTTTGAAGATCCCAAACTTCCTGATAATGTATACCATCTTAAAAAGGCTCTATATGGTTTGAAACAAGCTCCAAGAGCATGATATGAAATACTGACTAAATTTCTACTTAGTCAAAATTTTAAAATTGGGAGAATTGATAAAACTTTATTTACCAAAAAATGTAATGAAGATATGTTGATTGTTCAAATATATGTAGATGATATTATCTATGGATCAACTTGTACTGACCTTTCCTCTAAGTCCGCAGATTTGATGAAATCAGAATTCGAAATGAGTATGGTTGGTGAGTTAAATTATTTACTTGCTTTCCAAGTGAAATAGCTCAAGGATGATATATTTATCTCTAAAACCAAATATGCTATGAACCTAGTGAAGAGATTTGGTTTTGAGAATGATAAAAATTTCAGACACCCATGAGTACAACACTCAAACTATCTAAAGATGAATCAGGTAAAAGTGTTGACTCTCATCTTTACCGTAGCATGATTGGTAGTCTATTGTATTTAACTTCCAACAGACTTGATATTTCTTTCAGTGTAGGTATATGTGCTAGATATCAATCTAACCCTAAAGAATCTCATCTATTTGTTGTCAAAAGAATTCTCAGATATGTTGCAAGTACTGCTAACTTAGGTTTATGGTATTCACATAATACATCACTATAAATAGCTAGATACACTGATACTGTCTGAGTAGGTAATGTTGATGATAGAAAATCCACTAGTGGTGGATGCTTTTATATTGGAAACTGCCTTGTGTCTTGGATGACCAAGAAACAAAATTTAGTGTTGTTATCTATTGCAGAAGTTGAATATCTTGCGGCAGGGAATGTACGCACACAACTTATGTGGATGAAATGTATGTTAACTGACTATAGTATTGATCAAGATACCATGAATCTATATTGTGATAATACTAATGTTATAAACATATCTAAAAATCCTATTCAACATTCTCGTACAAAACACATCGATATATGATATCATTATATTCGAGAAGTAGTTGAAGATAAGACTGTCATGCTAGAATACATTCAAACTGAGAAGCAACTTGCAGATATTCTAACAAAACTTCTAAACAGTATCAGATTCTCTAATTTAAAGCATGACATTGAATTATGTTGTATTAAACGATTATGTTGTCTTTAATTAATATTCCTTTATTGCATTTTGTTAATTTTTATATTTATTAAAATTTGCATAAAATAAAAAATGAGAAAATTATAAATTTTTTGGAATTTTTGGTCAGCCCATAGCTGACCGACCAATTTGGCCAGCCAAACACATACTCGGCCAGTCGAATCGGGAGTGGATTGGATCAAAAAGGGGGGAAAATCCCAAATTTCTTCATTTCCACTTCTTCTTCTTCGGCTCGCCGGTGCTTCCTTCGGCCAACCTATCACTCTAACATCTTTGTAAGTCGTTTATTTGCATTTTTCTTCTGGATTTAAGTTCCTAGTTGCATTTTATTTGTGTATTTTGCATTTTTCTTGAATCTAAATTCTTCTTTTTAGTGGGTTTGTGATGCAAGGATGAATGTGATGAGGTCGATCACCGTCTTCCTCAAGGATAACTACTCCGAATCCACAGAGCTTCTCTGGACTCTTCACAGAGACTTCTCGAATCCATGAGGAAAGAAAGCAAGAAAATAGAAATAAATTTTAATAAATTCAAAATTTAATTGATTGATGAATGAAATAAACGAGTTCACAACCCTTTAAATAGGGATACCAAGCAATGGGAGAGAAATCAGAAGCAAACTATAACTAAAACTCCCTAAAATTCGTAACTTACTATAAATAGTAAATTTACTTTTATAGTAAGTGTCCTATGTGGCTTTACCACATTATTCTCCTAATTATTCTACGAACTTTTCATGTTGGACACAACTCCTAAAGCCCAACGGATGAAGAGTTATAATCAAACTAAAACTTACTATAAATAGTAAAAACGGAATTAAACATGGAATTCGGCCGTCGATATGATGGGATCTCGCAAATTCGGCATGGGCAACTTGGATATGCTGGGTTGGTTGGATAAAGTAGCTCTTCCTACCCCAAAATCATATATGGCACGTCGTGTAACTCATTCTAGTTTGCGAGATATGACTATTTTAAGGTTCTTACGGTCTTAATGACTTCTTCTTCTGATCAGGCCTTCTCTGATCTATCTTGGACATGAAAGTGTCCGTGACCTGCTCTACATTAGTTTGCTGTAAAAATATGATCTTCTCAAACACATCCCCCATTTTGTTATTTCTTGCATATTTTCTTCCATGGATATACAAACGCACCGTTTATAGATCTCATTCTGGTTCCTCATTCCGCTCTGCTCCTCGGGTTGTTCGGTCCATACGCACACCGGAGGATGATATGGAAAATGTTCGGGATTTCTGCTCTCAGAGCATAATCATTGAGCGATCGGTTAACCTTGATCACATTGCTCAACATGGTCTATTTGAACTTCTCTCCGAGGTAGGATGAGAGAATTTTGAAATGGGGCGGGGCATGGTGGCTTACCGGTCCATCACACAAGGGATGTATGCATCCATAAATAAAGTTTCTTCATAAAACTTATCTTTTAATATTTAATTTTTGAAAGAAACCATCACCATAACACCCTCCATTATATCATCCGTAATGGACATTGAAATGGCGAATAACGTGGTACCAATTGCTACACTTTCTTAAGATATGAATAATTCAGAAAGAAACTCTCTTACCTGGGTGTTATGTGGATTTTACGAGTGTTATGTGGATTTAACGCAGAATGGCGATCCGGTAACTCTCTCCCCACTTATAATTTACTTTCAAAATACTGTGTCCTTCACCGCATCTGTACGTCAAATATCTATCCCGGGGCAGGGAATAAGACCAATCTTACACCTTTTATGATGCGAGTTATGCATGTTATTGCATCTGGTATACATATTTGTCTTCCATATTTGATTTCTTTCCTGATAATTAAATATCGCTTGCATCCTCGTTATGGCTCCATTCCTTTTGCATTCCTTATGACTTTCCCTTGCTTTACGCTTTCATGTTTAAATTCCCGCGATCGAAGCATCGAATCCAAACTCCCTTTTAGTAATGCAAATATGAATATGATGCGGTTAACTCCGCGTCCTGAGCAACAAGGCGATCATAAAGAAGCTTGTGAAGACGACATCAACATAGATGACATTTTTGTTGATTTGGAAGAATCGGGAAATACAAATGATTTTGATTTCCAACCTTCTTAATTCTCTGATAGGTTGGATAGTTTAGAGATGAAGGTATGCGCTTTACAAGTATCTCATGACTCACTACTTCAAACTCAAAAACAACATATAAAGTACGTTAAAAAGTACTTTCATAGATTTAACAATAGTTTGAAGATTAATGATCCTGATTTGCCTGCATTGTCCTCTTTTGAATCAGAATGATATAACATTTATGGTTTGTAATAACTTTATATTACTCTTTGGATTACCTGCACACTTACTTGGTTTCACTTAGGATATTTGGATATTCACTCGTGAACTTGGATGATTTTCAATTATTAATTTCTATGTCCTTATACTTGATATTCATGCTTTCTATCGTGCTCAGGGGGAGCTACTGATGATTGTTTTAAGGGGAAGCATCAAGTAAGAACTTCAAGTTATGGTACTACAGGTCGTGTGCAGATGTTCTTTTGAACAAAAACTCATAATAGTATGATGAGTCTATGAGATATTGTAATATTGTATGATTATGTTTTGTCATGAAATTGACAAATGGAGATATTGTAAGTGCTTATACTTAAAGCACAGTTAGGATTGTCAAATTTAATTTTATAGTCCCAGATGGATCACAAACACTCATGAAGATGTTCTTCGGCAACTCATGAAGATTATGTAAAGATTGGATCAACATCTCATGAAAGACTCAACATCTTAAGTTTTAAAGGTTATGCATGGTTCAAAGTCTGAAACACTCTGTATTTGTCAACCATCAGGTGATATAACCTTAGAACAACCATACGTTAGGTGTATTTCTCGTAGTGACATGATAATATATAATACTAAGTAAATTACACTGAAGTTAGGCCAACCCGACTTCAAGTTCGGCTAGCCTAACTACCTTCGGTCAACCCATCACAATTCGGGCAAGTATACAACAATATATGATTTTTCTGTGTCAAGTTCGGCCAGCCCAACTTTGGGTTCGGCTAGGCGAACCTGTCCGTTCAGTTAACCCGAGTGTGTTCGGTCAAGTTTCCAACAATCTTAAAATTTTGGATCTCAACGAGATTCGACCAACCGAACCTCTAGTTCGGCTAGCCAAATTTTAGCTTGGGCCAGCTGAATTTTTAAAAGATCTTATCCCGCGAAATTCGAGTGTCATTGGAATGCAATCGTTGGAATTCTGTCAGTCGAACCATAAATCAGGCCAGCCGAATTTCCAAGACTTTTGGCTATAAATAAAGGCCTTCTCTCATTTATTTCTAAAACGAAAAATTGCAAGCAATAACCACAAGCATAGAGAGAAAGTCAGGGCCTTCTTAAGCTATTTGTACAATAATTTTGATATTTATTTTAACTTATTTTATTCTCTTTCTCAAGTTAGTTTAATTGTTTTTTTTAATAGAATAATTCATATTCTACTTGAGAATTAGATAATTGAATTTGTAGCATTATGATTTTTGTTTACTACTTTGAAGATACATTAGATCCTTATATTTCTTTTGGATTGAACATATATACGGCTTCATCAATCTCCCAAGAAAGAAAATCGCTGCAATTAAGCTCCAGTTATGTCTTCTACTTGACATCTAAAGATAAGTATTGTAATTTCATTTTATTTTTTAGATTTTTCTGAGATAGCTCGGGAATCTCAGTGGGTTGTTTCATGGTGAGCCCATGAAAATCACAAAGTGGGTTTTATTGTGATAGCTCATGAAAATCACAAGAACTGTATAAAGTTGTTAAGGTGAACCTGTGAAAACTTTGAAATAGTGAAAGCCAAAATTTTGGGGGTAGCAATTTTGGAAGTGGAGTAGGTGTGGAGTTAAGCACCGAACTACTATAACTCTTTGTGCATTGGTGGTGATTGATTATTTCTTATTGCTTTCATTGTAATTGATTGTCTCCCACTAAGTTTGATATTTCGATTTCAAAGATGTCGTGAAATAAGATTGTCCTACCTAAATCTTTTATGTGAAAGTGGTGCTACGAACTATTTGGAATCAAGATTTCAATACTCTAAGCAACTGAGAGTGATTGTTTTATTATTCCGCATTATATCGAAATATTTTGTATTATCATATTCGCCCCCCTTCTAGGACATCTATAGCTTAACCTTTCAGAGACCCATATTAAATATGTTACTTTCCAAATTCAGATTGATTTAACATTCTAAGTATCTTGATTAAAAAGAAATTTATTCTTGAATTTGGTTCCCTAACTGTTTTTATTTGGCCATCCAGTAATCATCCACCAATCAGCCAATTTTTTTTTTTAAAAAAATCAAATCAATATATAGTTATGACTAAGATCCATATAAAATCAAATCCCTAATTTGTACTCTTTAGTTGAGTTTATCGGACCCCAGCTATACAATTATTTGGGGCCTGCGTATCAACCATCTTATTCTACCAAAGTTACTAAGTTTCTATGCTCTTAGAAAGCAAGAGAGTCGAAGGTACAGTCCACTGCTTACATTATATATAGTAGAGATGGCATTCTATGTAGGCATACACATCAACACGCTACACATGCGAGATCAATGCTTACATGATGTGAAGTGCATGTTACAAGCAAAGAGTAAGATCCATATGTTAAACAACATGTCTTACAGTCTTTCTAAGGTCACACATGCGGCATACCCGCCCATAACATAGCACGGCTCTCTGTTAGTAGCATTAAAAAATGAACCAAACTTCAGTAGAATGATGGAAAACTACAACTCCAACCAACCATGAAACTTCCCCTACTTATCTTACGGGATTTAAAATACTAAAAGAAAAACCTTATTAATCTAAAAATATATTAAATATAGTACTTCAGACAGTAACCTTCCTATCTGGCAAGCAGCCTCTTTGATCTTTCTTTTCAATTTGTACAATTATTATTATTATTATTATTAGTTAATTGCAGTAGAATAGAAAAACATGTTTGCTTTGCTAAAGAGAAAAACTTTAATAATCTGGTAGGGTGTGTGTGATAATACACATGCACATGGAAATGAATTAAAATTTTCATACATGGCATAAAAGTGTCATTAAACTATCCAAATTATGGTTCCCATTTCCATATGTATTGCGAACTAGAAGTTACACTTTACCATATCATTAGACTTTCGAGTCAGTGGACCTTGATTGGACATTTTAAACGAAAAAATAAAAATAAAAATCCAACAATCCTATTTCAATAAACAAGTGGCATTGATTAGAGGTCAGGATTCAAAATACTTGCCAATTTCATGGCCACATATCTTTCCAGCTAAGGAATGGGAATCAAGTCTCCAACATTGCCAACTTTGCTAGAATGATGTTCCCTAAAATAAATTCTGAATATGACTTCACAGGGACTACCACTAATAGTTTAATTGGGGTTCTTTTAATGATCCAAACTGTTTATGTGAGGGGCCACACTCAAGATGGGTGATATGGGAAAAAAATCTCAATTTGAAGAATTTCAGCCCTTTTAGTATTAAAATATTAAGATGATCATCTATATGTAGAATTAGGATCAAATAATCAATAGATTGAAATATACTAATCTAAAAGTTTTAAAATTTTTGTTATCCCTTGTCCAAGAGCAAATCCATTGAGTAAACGGTTTGAATCATTAAACAATTTCCCACATCCAACAGCCCAACTTCCCTGCACAAGAGGCGAACATGCTGCACACTAAACATTTCCTTTGTTTAAAAAAGAGGTTAGTAACTTTTCAAAGATTGGTTACAACCAGCATATTACATGGCCAGATATGCATGCACAGTCACTGGACATGTACGACGAATAAAACCAACCAAATGATGGATCTGGTGTCGATGGCCATATCCCGAAAATCAGATTTGATCAAATGATCATATCCCTCTAATGAATGCACGTGTTTATTGATTCCCCGAGTTGGGAAACAATGTAGGGTGGGACAGAATATGCACAGTTTGAATCAGGATACGTAATGGCCATGTGCCTATATGTGTATTGACTGTCAGTCTACCAGAGAGTATCAATTTTTGTTGAAGAAGTGCCATCAAATCTCCACATTGCTAGGCCAGGGTCATCAGGTAGAGCTTTTCAATGGGGCCCGTGGATGGATGGGAGATGGCTAAAAAGATCCCATTGGTCAGATAAAATCCTTAATATGTACCCTGCAAAACATAAAGTCATAAGAAAATGCACAAAGCTCCGATGCCCGAATGAGAATACTTGGTATTACTGAATTACTAGAAAAAGACACAGGCCATGGGCCAGCCGCCCACTGAAGGGAAGGATGGGGCAAAAGATTTGCATCTCCGTAAGCAACACAACAGAATTGGGACACTGCATCTGAAGTTGTCCCATGAGCGTGGACGGCAGGCAAACGTCGGTAGCCACTGACAATGGTAAGATTCTTAGCCATGTCCATGACTCCATCTAAAAATACAGTAGGGACAGCTTCCTTATGAGCCCGAGCTTTAGGCTGCAAACAGGTCTTTCTTGAGGGAAAAAAAGTACAGACTAACCTGATACAAACAGTGGCAAAACGCGAACCACCTCAGTCACTAGACGTGCAGTTGGTTTTTCAGTCCATCTTCAATCAATTGAATCAGACAGTTAATCGCATTCAATCAGACTCTTGATACAGTATGTACCCAACAGGAACCACCCAACAAGGAGAAGGGAGAAGGATGCCAACCCAATGAGGAAAGCCCATCCCACCATACTGACCCCCAGGCACACGACTGCCACAAAGGGGAAGAATGACCTGATGACTGACATGCCGTCGACCCACCGCCCCTTCAACAGTATCAAGGCCCCTGCATTGATGACATTCCACCCCAATGACCCACCATATGCAAGCCTGTTTAGACAGTTGGCAACAAACGAGTTGCAGTTGCAGGTAAAGAGGTTGTATGTTTTGTGCTGGAAGTGTTGCATGCTTGACCGTAATGCATCGTCCCATGAGATTGCCGTCCCATGTTCAGCGTGTCTGTACCCATGCCTGCACCTGTGCTCGCCCAAATTTGGAGGAAAGCAGCACTGTCCATTTTTTGTTTTTTACAACCAAACAAACAGTAAGCAAAATGAATGACAGAATGAGCACCAGTATGTGATCTTCAGAAATGATCATTAAGGGTGTGTTTGGTAGCACAAAATCACAAAGTTCCATGATCTCATGATTATGAAACTTCATGATATTGATTCAACCAAACGAAGCCTAAAAGAAATCAAGAAAAGAGCACTTAGGGCAGATTTAGATTTAGGGTAAACTAGGGGAGCATTCAGTTTATGTCAATAAGAAGTTTGCGCTTGTCTGGGAAGCAGAGGAAAACGCCTTGCCTTTCCCACCTCAACAATGAGTATAATCTTTTTTCTTTTCTTTTCATTTTTTTTTTTTTTCAAAATGTCGAATGGTGGCAAAATAGGTTTCCCTTTTTAAATGGTAAAATTGGAGGGAAAAGAGGTTTCACTTTGTGGGATTGTAATCTAAACACGGGAAAATGCAAAAGGGAAAACAAACAAGTGTAAAGGGTTTAATTCCCCTAGCAATGATGTCAACTTACCATCCGCTTACGTCACGAACTCACAATTTTTACTTTCCCTTGCATTTCCCCCAGTTTATCCCCAATCCCAATAAAACAGAAAGGAACACAAAGAATTGTGATGGGTCCTCCAACACGCTAGCAAATAATGCCTGAGAAACTCTCAACCAATGTTGTTTACTCCAGCTGTTCAAACTAGGTAGATAGGGAGATCGACAGTGTCCTGTCCTGCTACCCCTTCCATTCAGGAACTATGTCCCTAAAAAAACCATGGATCGTGCAGAAATCCACCTTGTTTGAACCACCAGAGTGAACTACTTTTTCTAAATCTAATTCCCTTCAGTCTTTTCACCTTATTCTGCTGGGCCTTAACTATAATTTAACGTGAAAGGGGATGTTCTGGTGAGCATCTCATGTGTGCATGCATGTGGCAAGAGGGAAATAAGAACAAGGGATCTTTCTTTTTGGGAATTTCCAGTATATACCTCTTCTCTATCGAGTTGAAGATATCTAGCCACCGAACCAAATGCAAAATTATCTACGCTCACGAAATTGGACCCTGCGAAGTCCAAGACAGCTCCATCCTCCCTGCATATGCCAACATGACCAATAAAAGGCGCTAACCATGAGACTATGGGGAGAGGAGTCCAAACTATACAGCACGGAAATCTCGCCTTTGTCGGATCCACTTCTTCGAGTGGCCACATATCGTAATGCATTCTCCGATCAGTGCTTGCCACTTCAGTATCATCAACTGCTTTAAGCTCCATCATAGAAAGCTTTCTCGGTGACATCTATCCCGACACACTGTGAAACCTAGTCATACCAAGCTGCATCCCCAGATTGATGTGACAAATTGATCCACAGCACCAGTGCATCAGAAACTGAGGATCTATGATAAAGCAAACACTATGGTACACAATATGCAAAGAAAACTATAGCATAAAGCTGAAACAATGTTCATGTATCATACAATGCTTGGCCCGGAGTTTGAATCATCCAAACCATTTATATGGTTGACCCCACCCTGGATGACCCCATGCACCAAAAACCTCCCAGATGAGAAAATCCCAGCCCTCAAAATGATCGTCGCCATCTAAGACTTATCCCACCTAATCAGGGCTGGCTCTACAAAACCTGTTCTGCCATTCCACTCTATCAGGGACAAAATTCTAATGATGGCACGATAATTAATGCTGAAGGAAATAGGGAATGGTCCATATTCAAGAAAATAAAGGCCAACACTTTGACAGGTAGGATCTTGAATCTGGGGGATTTTTAGGTGCATTTACATCCATGGTGAGTCCCATCATATCAATTTCCCCCAACTGAATGGGTCCTACCCGTACAAACTGAAAACCAAAGGATACTTCAGAAGCTCACAGGCCAATTATAATGCATCAACAATAGTTTGCAAAAAGTAAAAATAAAAATAAAGTTGTCAAGATTCATTAATGAACAGACAAGTTAACTCTAAGAAAATGACAAACCAGGTTACTTTCTGTATTGTACCCACCAAACACACCACCACAGACCAAACTTGATGCGGACATCACCCCACCACTCCGTACATATCAGAGACATAGGCGTCGATAGGCTACATCGGCACTTTCACTTTGGTTAGGTGACTAATTGTGATCACTAGTGGTCATCGGCGAGCATTAGAAAATCATGGATAGCATGGATCATATTTGGAGATCATCTCACCGTTGCTCCCGATCTACATGATTGTCCATCCATTGGATCGTCTTGTGTCCCATCATGGGGCCATCCGATGGTTGGATTATGTTGGACCCTTTTATCAGTTAGTTCTTTTATGTTACTTGATGATTTGGACATTTTAGTTTGTGATTGAATAGTGGATATTTATTTGCTATATAAGATATTTTTGGGGAGGGTCGATTTTTCTTTTTATCTTTTAGGACATAATGGGTATTTTGCTTTTGTTACTAAAGGGGTAGAATTGTCATTTTCAACAAATTTTTGCTATAAAATAAAGCAAGAGGGGTGAGGACGTCCAACCCTATTGTGAATTTAGAGAAGAATCTGAGGAGGCCTTGTGAGAGTTCATTTCTTCTTCCTTCATTGTTGTGAACGCTAGATCTTTGGATATAAGCCTAGATAGTGTGAAGCCACTTTATCCTTTATCCCTAAGATCCTTCCTTTTTCACTTCGTGCTTGATGAATCGTAAGTGGTAGATCCCTTTGAATTTTCAAATTCAAAGGTAAGATTTTATCTTTCATTGTTCTCACTTGGATCATATTTTACTTTATCCTAATGGGCCACCTCAACCATCTTCCATTATTATCGGACCCAACTCATGCGTGGATCTTAAACTTTCACCTATTGAACCCGAATTATTCCTATGCTAGTTGGAAGATCTTTATCTTCCTTGGGCCCTATTTTCCGAGCATTTTGTTTGGTCAAAGGGCTGATGAGTGTGATTTGGCCTCGAATCATACATGTTATCTCTTGGGTTTCACATTGTTTGCATATGAACCACACTTTAGCTTGGTGATTTTTATATATTCCTTTGATTTTAAATTAAATCTCAGTCACATAGCTGAATTTGCATCATTCTACATCAAATTTGGTATCAGAGCCACGTTTAGCGTAGGAGTCCTTTTCACGAATACCACATGTTCGATTATATGCATCTAGGATATGTTGTGTCAAGTTTCATGCATAAACATAAAATTGAGTATATGCATCATATCCAATCGAGTCTTGCATTATAAAATCTGAAGTTGCAGCACTTTATTGGAATTTACTGCACAAATCTGAATTTTATTGCAATTTGGAAATTTTGTGCAAATTTGAATTCCTGCGCAAATCTGAATTTTATTACAATCTGAAAATTTTGTGCAAATTTGAATTCCTGCGCAAATCTGAATTTTATTGCAATCTGAAAATTTTGTGAAAATTTGATTTCCTGCGCAAATCTGAATCTTATTGCAATCTGAAAATTTTGTGTAAATCTGAAATCTGGCGCAAATCTGATTGTCTGTACATATCTGGAATTTCCCACACAATCAGAAATTCAGGTTCGAACTGGAAATTTCTGCATGCTGCTGAGTATTTCTGTGTACAACAGAAAATTATGCAATTTGCTGAATTTTCTGTATTGCAGAAGATTCTGCACATTGTTGAACTTTCTGCGTGAAACTGAATTTCTACAGCTTGTAGAAGTTTCCTCTGCCTAGTTGCTGATTTTGCGCCGTTTATACCGATTGTGTGATTGTGATTTTCAGATTCATGTCCTCAATTGTTGTCTAGAAGTCGCAGGTGCATCCTAGTTCACTAATCATACATGCCCACTAGATCCGGCCGTAGCATTGGACTAAACGCGACCACGAGTCTAGAGCAATTGAATGAAACCCTTAAACTGGTTACGGGGCGCCTTGACAAGATCAAAGCCCACAACAAGGCCACAGCAGAGCAGATTATTGCGTTGGCGGGTCGAGTCGACGCAGTAAAAGTGCCCCGTCAGGCAAACCCCAACACTGGGGATGATGCCCATTCACAGGCGGGTGAACAAGTCGATGCACGCATTGGTCATAATGTGGTTCGGCAAGGTAACGGCAGCGCACGTGGGAGGAATTTGGTTCATCTAGTTCCACTCCCACCCATGGATCGACGTGACCATCATGAACCAGATGAGCGGATCATGAAAAGCGTGAAAATTGAGGCCCCTAGCTTCGATGGTCACCTTAACCTAAAAGTCTTCATCGACTAGATGGCGGGCATGGACCACTATTTTGAGTGGTATGATATGTCCGACGACTGGCGGGTGAGATTTGCAAAGATGAAGCTAGAGGGGCAAGCCGAAATGTTCTGGACAATCAAGGAGAGGCAGATGGAAAGGGCAAGACAGGCTCCCGTGACTCATTGGGGAGAGATGAAGGAGATCTTGAAGGAGAAGTATGTACCCTATACATACCGTCAGAGGCTGATGGACCAATGGGTTTCTCTACATCAAGGGACCATGTTTGTGCCTGATTACATTGCTAAATTTGAGGAGTTTATGATGCGGTGTGAAAGTGAGAAGAACCCGTTGAGCGTACTGTCTCGTTTTCAAATGAGCCTCCAATCGGAAATAAGACAAGGTTTCCATCTCCGCCAAATTACTACCCTAGAGGAAGCATATTAGGCGGCCCAAGAGATTGAGTTGTATTCCTGACCACAGCATGGCAGGAGGTTTGATTCCTGTACTTCTGCTGCCAAGACTAACACCCAGGCCAACAAGTCCAATTTCTGGAACCAAACCAAGATCTAGGGGTCTTAGCCAAACCCTCGAGATGTGAAAGGAAAGGGCATAGCTGGTACTAGCTCTAAGGGTAACAACTCCGTATAGTGTTATAACTGTCAAGGATTCGAGCATTTTGCAAGTCAATGCCCAAAGGGTAAGACCCTTCTCCTTGACAAGTGTGAAGAGGTCGGGGATCAGGGTGATCAGGAAGAAGTGGTGTACCGGCCTGAGACGGTCCCTAGTGATGAGGATTACGATGAGGGAGAGGACACACTGTTGGTTGTTGTTCCTTGCGCCATAGCATGTCCTAAAGTTAACAATGATTGGCGTCGAACTACGATTTTTTTCACCTATGCAAAATGTGGGACTAAGGCTTGTAAGGTGATAGTTGTTCGAATGTTGTCTCCACTAAAGTCGTAGAGTGATTGGGGTTGAAGCCCGAATCCCACCCTCAGCCTTTTAAGGTCTCTTGGGTCGATGCGACCTCGGTGGCAGTCAGCCCAGCGGTGTCTTGTGCCTATTCAGTTTGACCTGTACACTGACTCGTTGTGGTGTGACGTCATGCCTATGGATATTGGACACATCATTTTGGGCTGACCTTAGCTTTTTGACCGTGATGTTACAATCTGGGGTCACTCAAATGTATGTACCTTTGTCCACCAAGGCAAGAAGATTGTATTGGTCCCCTTGCCCCCTAAGGGCCCAAGTGAGAAGAAGAATGAAGAACGATCGAATGGGTCAAAGGAGGGCACGAGTTCACAGTCTAAGTCTCTTCACGTTATCACTGCAAAAGAATTTGAGAGGGAGACTACAACTGATTCTGAGGTGTATGCCCTAGTGGCTAGAGAGGCCACCCTAAAGTTCAACGCAGAGAAGCCACAGGAGGCGAGTCCATTGTTAGATGAGTTCGGGGATGTTTTCCCCAAGGATTTATCGGACGCACTCCCACTAATGCGAGACATTCAACATGCCATTAATCTCGTACTCGGGGCCACTCTACCAAACCTTCCCCACTATCAGATGAACCTGCCAGAACACGTGGAATTAAAGAAGTTGGTGGGTGAACTTCTACGAAAGGGTTTCATCCAGGAGAGTATGAGCCCATGCGCAGTGCCCGTGCTTCTCACACCAAAGAAAGATGGCACTTGGCGCATGTGCATGGATAATCGCGCCATCAACAAGATTACCGTTAAGTATCGGTTACCCATACCACAACTTGACGATATGCTTGATATGATGGCTGGCGCTAAAATATTCTCCAAGATTGACCTCATGAGCGGGTATCACCAAATCCGCATTTGCCCGGGTGATGAGTGGAAGACAGCCTTCAAGACAAAGGACGAGTTGTATGAGTGGCCAGTCATGCCTTTTGGCTTGACTAATGCCCCGAGTACGTTTATGCGGGTGATGACTCAAGTGTTGAGATCTTTCATCGGAAAGTTCCTAGTAGTATATTTTGACGATATTCTCATCTATAGTTCTACTAAGGAAATGCATCTCAACCACTTAAGGCAAGTCTGTGGGATTTTAAGGGCTGAGAAGTTGTATGCAAACCTTAAGAAGTGCACGTTCATGTCTGATAGGGTTATCTTCTTAGGGTTTGTTGTGTCTAGAGATGATATGTCTGCCAATCCCAAGAAAATCAGGGCGATAGTGGAATAGTGGTGTGCTTTCATGGCTTAGCAACTTTTTATAAACGGTTTATTAGGGGATTCAACTCTATTATGGCTCCCATTACCGACTACATAAAAGAAAGGGGAGTTTAAATGGACCAAAGCTGCCTCTAGGGCATTCAAGGAGATCAAGGGTAAGATGATAGAGGCTCCTGTAATGCGAATTCCGGACTTTTTTAAAGTCTTTGAAGTTGTGTGTGATGCCTCTGGAGTGGGTATAGGTGGTGTGCTCAGTCAGGAGGGACATCCCATTGCATTCTTCAGTGAAAAGTTAAATGATGCAAGGCAACGGTATTCCACCTATGACAAAGAGTTCTATGCGATAGTGCAATCCTTGCGGCATTGGTGACACTCTTTTACCGCAAGAATTCATCTTGTTTTCTGACCACGAGGCCTTGCGCTATCTTGGCTCTCAGAAGAAGTTGAACCCCAGGCATGTTAAATGGGTTGAATTTCTTCAAGAGTATACAGTTGTGCTCAAGCACAAGGCCAAAGTTGATAACAAACCCGCAGATGCCCTTAGTTGGAAGGTGGCGACGCTCCAGTCCATGCACGTAGAGGTTATAGGGTTTGAGCGTATGAGAGAAGAGTACCTGTCGTGTCCAGACTTTGGAGCCCTGTACACGTCCCTTGTGGAGGGACAAATTGGGAGCGATCAAAGGTTTCTCTTGAGTGATGGGTATTTGTTTAGAGGCAATAGGCTCTATATACCTTGCACTTCCCTTCGAGATTTTTTAGTTTGGGAGTTACATGCGGGAGGGATCGTAGGTCATTTTAGTCGTGACAAAAGCATCGCCCTAGTGGAGGATCGTTTCTATTGGCCAAGTCTCAAGCGAGACGTGGCTAGGATCATTGGGTGGTGTTGTACTTGTCACCTGGCAAAGCAAAAGAAGCAGAACACAGGATTATATACACCTTTGCCAGTACCACATGCTTCGTGGCAAGACCTTAGTATGGATTTCGTGCTCGGATTACCGCGAACTATCAGGAAGCACAACTCCATCTTTGTGGTTGTGGACTGATTTTCAAAGATGGCCCATTTCATTCCATGCTCAAAGACTTCTGACGCCTCTCATGTTGCCAGGTTTTTTTTTTTTTTTTTTTGACGAGGTCGATCGTTTACATGGGTTGCATACGACCACAGTGTCTAACCGGGATGTAAAGTTTATGAGTTACTTTTGAAAGACACTATGGCACATTATGGGCACACAACTCTTATTTTCGTCAGCCTATCATCCACAGACTGATGGCAGACAGAGGTCGTGAATCGTAGTTTAGGGAATTTGTTGTGGTGTCTAGTAGGTGAGCATACTAGGACATGGGATGCGGTCTTATTCGTGGCAGAGTTTGCATATAATTCATCAGTCAATAGGTCTATGGGCATGAGTCCATTCGAGGCTGTCTATGACTACACCCCTAAAAAGCCTGTAGATCTTATTCCCATGTCAGTATCTCGTCGTCCTTCTGAGTTAGCATCATCATTTGCGCATTTCATCCATGAGTTGTATGTTGAGATTAGACATAGGATCAATGCGAGTAATGAAAATTACAAACTACATGCTGACTCACATCGTAGACAATGTGAGTTCGATGTAGGTGACTACGTGATGATCCCGGCTTAGGCCCGAACGGTTTCCTTCGGGTACCGTCAAGAAATTATAGGCACGCAGCGTAGGACCTTACAAAATCCTTAAAGGAATGGGTCCCAATGCTTACATGATAGATTTTCCATTGGACAATCAGTTCGACGTTTAATGTGGAAGATTTGGTGCCTTGCCCAAATCCTCACTTCAGTTCCTCTATTGACCCTCACCTCGTCCCATATTCCCCTATGATTCTTGGCCCCATTCTGACCCACGTTCCCAGCCTCTACCACTTATTCCATCAGCATCTGAATGGAAGGAGAAGGTAGAGACGATTTTGGATGAGCAGGTGGTTTCCACTCGTCATGGTGGATATCAAAAGTTTCTAGTCAAATGGAAGAATCGACTTGCATCTGACAACACTTAGATTACAGAGACTGAGCTACAGCAGAAAGATCCAGATATTCTCGAGCAGTACCGGAGCTTTATTTCGCTAGAGGTGAATTCATCCCACCAGGGGAGAATTGATGCAGACATCACACACTCCGTACACATCAGAGACATAGGCGTCAACAGGCTACATCGGCACTTTCACTTTGGTTAGGTGACTAATTGTGATCACCAGTGATCATCGACGAGTACTAGAAAAGCATGGATGGCATGGATCATATTTGGAGATCATCTCATCGTTGATCATGGTCTACATGATTATCCATCCATTGGATCGTCTTGTGTCCCATCATGGGGCCATCCGATGGTTGGATTATATTGGACCCTTTTATCAATTAGTTCTTTTAAGTTACTTCATGATTTTGACATTTTAGTTTGTGATTGGACAGTGGACATTTATTTACTACATAAGATATTTTTTAGGATGGTAGATTTTTCTTTTTACCTTTTAGGACATAATGAGTATTTTGCTTTTGTTACTAAAATGGTAGAATTGTCATTTCAACAAATTTTTGCTATAAAATAAAGCAGGAGGGGTGGGGACGTCCAACCCTATTGTGAATTTGGAGAAAATTCTGAGGAGGCCTTGTGAGAGTTCCTTCCTTCTTCCTTCATCGTTGTGAAGGCTAGATCTTTGGATAAAAGCCTAGAGGGTGTGAAGTCACTCTATCCTTTGTCCCTAAGATCCTTCCTCTTCCACTTCGTGCTTGATGAATCATAGGTGGTAGATCCCTTTGAATCTTCAAATCCAAATGTAAGATTTTATCTTTCATTGTTCTCACTTGGATCTTATTTTACTTGATCCTAATGGGCCACTTCAACCATCTTCCATTATTATTGGACCTAACTCATGCTTGGATCTCAAACTTTCACCTATTGAACCCAGATTATTCCTATGCTAGTTGGAATATCTTTATCTTCCTTGGGCCCTATTTTTCGAGCATTCTGTTTGGTCAAAGGGCTGATGAGTGTGATTTGGCCTCGAATCATACCCGTCATCTCTTAGGCTTCACATTGTTTGCATGTGCATCACACTTTAGCTTGGTGATTTTTATATATTCCTTTGATTTTAAATTAAATCTCAATCACATAGTTGGATTTGCATCATTCTACATCAAAACTACAATTTGGTGATGTGCTGGGAAAAGGTAATGAGTAGTTTGTAAGTAACTTTCAATGGCAAAAGTTGCTACATACTATTTGAAACTAAAATAGTTTTAGTAAAATTGTGCATCCAATCACTGCCTGAGGGTGGTTGCTAAGGAATCTATGGCAACAGAAAGAGAACCACTTCAATCTTGTTCAGTTGGCATAGTGAACCTCAACAGTGCATCTCCAAAGAAGATCAGCGAATGGGGAATTAGAGATTGGGATCACATGATGGATGGTCCAAATCCATGATTGGATATATTTTCATAAATGATTTGGATGACTAGGATCATCAAATCAAGGTGCTTCTACGTGTGTGTTGGGAGCGGGGGGGTTATCATAAATGGTTTGGACCTTCAATTTTATAGGCCATCAATTAGATGGCCCATGGTCTAATGTTTTATGCCATAAATGATCTGGACCGTCCATTTAACGGCCATTGATAGGTTGATAGGATGGTTGGGATCATTAAATCCAAGGGACTCTTAAGAGGTGGAACCCACAAGATGGACAATCCAAATCCATGGTTGGATTATTTTTAATTTTTTTGGTAAACAATGTATCAGATCGACCGTTGATCAAGGTATGCAAAAAACGTTACATAATGGCCATTATATAACGGTAACGATGCTCACTGTTACATATTACAAGGTCATAAAGGTCGTAACTGCAATTACAGAAAAAACGATCGACCCAATATAGATTTTTCTAGGTTTTTTTTTTTTTTTTTTTTTTTTTTTTAAAATAGAGAGAGAGTAACAGCAGTTACGGCCCATATCATAACGGTAACAGTGGTAACCATTATGGCCAATGTTGCCATTATGGAATACCTTGCCACTGATCTTCTTTTTTTGAAAGATTAACAAGATTCATTAAAAAAATAGGGGGGAACAAAATTCTCAATGCAAGGGTAGGGACACAAAGCCCCCCACCAACGTAGGATCAAAGACCAAGGGATTAGATCCACTAATTGCAAGGGAAAAAAATCTTTAACCTCCAATTTGGAATCTAACGTCCTTAAAAGAAGGGGGGGAAAAGAAAAAAAGAAAAAAAGAAAAGAAGAAGAAGCAAAACCCCATCCCCTTAAGCCCAAGAACAAGTCTCTATGAGGCACCTCCATCGCAATGAGCACAAGGTTGAACTAGTTGTGGATGATGCAAAAAACTCTTTAAAGGGATAAAGCAATGGCTTTTAGAAGAAATTTGCTTTCACCTACCCTAAGAAAGCAAGCACCACTGTGTCGAAATCATCCAAAAGAAGGCCCCCCATGCCAAAGGGACTATCATCTTCAAATGGTTAGGATCATGTGATGAAATTATTTGTTAGAGGTTATAGCAACAAATGAATTATCCCATGAAATGCATGATCCAAGAGACAAAATAAGCTTTCTTTAGGTCTCATTTGTGAAGAGTACCCACCACCTCATTCTCTAATTCCTTTCATCTCTTAATTGTTGCCTTAATAGCCAAAATCATTGTACCTCCCAAAACCACCTCAATTTTTAAAATGAGAATATAAGAGGTAAGTTGAAACTAGAGTTTGTAGTATCAATATCATTAGATGCAGTGTTCGCAATATATTATTAGTATTGCGGTCCAGCGATACGAAACTGCCTAGGAGTATCCAAATAAAAAATAAAAAATCCCTGATATCGCATGATATATCGACCATATCGCAATTTATTGTTGATATCAGCAATATATCGTACGATATCGTGCGTTTTTCTTTGTTTATGATCCAGATATCGATCGATATCTATCGATATCTTCGGCGACATAGGTGACAATCCTCTTTACCATTCCAAGAATTTGAAGAAAAAAAATATAGGAAAAAAATCTCTCTTACCTTGTTAGTCAAGATCTGCCTGGATTTGGTGTGTCGATCGCGATCGACAACGTCAAATCATGTAAGAAAACCTACAACCCTTTTTCCTTCTTCAAAGATAATAATTGCTTTGAAAGGAAACCGGATTTCCACTGAGGTTTATGGGGGTTTGGGTCGGATTTTGAAAAAAAGATGAAACTAGTGACATATTTTTAGGATTTTAATAGATTCAAAGTCTCGAGATGAGGCATGAGGGCTTGCGAGTTTGTGGCTTTAATAGAGAAGACGAGGAGAGTTTTGAAGAACTCTCTTGCTCTCTACCTTAATTAAGGGAGTGTATTTGGTGCGACTCAGCTACACCAAATACGGTGCGGCCATTACGGTGCGCCCACATTGATGTATGTATTGTATATCCATTCCGTTCATTCGCTTTGTTAGATTATTCTATGGCATGATCTAAAAAAATGAATTAGATCCAAATCTCATGTGGGCCATACTTGAAGAAAGAGTGGTATTTGAACCTCCACCATTAAAAACTTGCTAAGGCCCACCGTAATGTTTATTTGTCATCCAACCAGTTGGTAAGGTCACAGAAACGTGGATGAAGGGAAAATAACAAATATCAAGTTGATCCAAAACTTGTGTGATCCATTAGCAAGTTTTAATGAGTTGTCGCCACTGTTTCCTACGGTATGGTCTGTCAATGGAGGGACTACACTCTCAAAACGTGGATCCCATTCAATCATGTAATATACTTAGGTTGTCTATTTTAGGAATGGAATTATTCTTATTCATTACCCATTCAATCATGTATTATACTTAGGTTGTCTATTTTAGGAATAGAATTATTCTCCTTCATTATCCCTTAAATCAGGTATTGTAATTACCCAAAATTATGGGTCAACATATACCATATATAGCATTCTATAATCTATTTAAGAGGATGGAATCTCACAATGAGGACCACCTCGAATTGAATCAAAACTTGATTTCAAGATCTCAATAATTCAAAATTCTGTAGAAATATCATGGTATAAGAGCCACGGTGCTCTCTTTGAAGTTCGTGTGATTTTTTTTTTTGGCAATTGGAGACTTCTCATCTTCAATTTATAGACTTTCTTGTCTCCTCATTCCCATCAATTTGTTTATTTGTTGTAATACAAGAAAGTTGCAACATATTCTCTCAATTCATACAGAACGAGTCAGCGATCTTCCAAGCAACGTCAGAAATTACTCTCGATTCATGACAGCCCGAATATTCAGAACATTCAGAAGATTTTAAGCATTTTCTGCTCATAAGAGTTCTGACCCATTCTTAGATACCAATCATATAAATGGAGAATTCTGAGGTATTTTTTTGTTTGATTTACTGGTAAAAATTATACCTCTTGGGCTTTCCAATTCCAAGTATACCTTGAAGGCAAGGAATTGTGGGGGCATGTCTCTGAATCTGATCCACTGCCTATTGAGGACAAGAAAAAGATATCCTCCTGGCATACTTAGGATATGAAAATCAAATCCTGGATTCTTGGATCAGTAGATCCTCAATTCATTTTGCATCTCAAACCCTACAAAACCGCAAAGGCCATGTGGGAATTTCTAAAAAAAAGGTATATCATCAAGGAAATTATGCACGTCAATTCCAATTAGAATTTGACATTGCTTGATATCATCAAGGAACTTTGTCCATTCAAGAATATTATTCAGGCTTTCTTACTTTATGGGTTGAATATGATGAGATTAAATATGCTAATATATCTGACGTCATTCTGGTTGAAATATAAGGACTTCAAGCAACTAGTCACCAAGACCAACTTTTTATGAAACTACATTCTAAATATGAGACTGTTCGGTCTAATCTAATGAGTAGGGTTCCATCTCCATCTTTGGATGAATGCATGAATGAACTTCTTCATGAGGAACAATGACAATTGATGAAAGTACATTTGAAATAGAAAACTACAGAAAGTATTGTTGATGTTGCTTACACTACTCAAGGAAAGCCTACTCGTAATATGAGTACCATGTAATGTTACAGTTGTAAAAAAATTGGCCATTATGCCTCCGAGTGTCAACAAAAATTTTGTACTTACTATAAATGAACTAGTCATATCATTACTGAATGTCGTAAAAGACCTCAGAATCAACTACTCCAAATTGGTTTCCTTATGCCTATACTGCAACAACTATTGCATCTGTTCTACAGCCTGTGATTTCATCTACTTCAACTACTACCTCCTCCTCATTTAGTACACAGCCTGGTTTGTCTGCTTCTTGGACCCCCAAAATGGTTTAACAAATAATTTTAAATGCCTTTTTTGCGCTTGGTGTCAGAGGTAAAACCATAAACCTCATTCTGTTTGGTATTTTGATTCTGACGCGCTATGAGTGCAGGAGCGGCATGACCGTAGGCGCATGGGGCAGATTTCACACCCTATCGCACGAGTGTTTTATTTTTAGGCGTCTTTTTGTTCTTTTTCTTATTTTCAGGGGTTTTAGTGCATTTTTTGTTTTTTTTTTTTTTTTTTTTTTTTTTTTTTTTTTTTTTTTTTTTTTTTTCTGTGGCTTACATATACACTATGAGAAACCCTATGCACCTTTGGTGTTGATGATTCCACCCCAGTTTCAAATTTTCCTTCTTTCTAAATCTTCGAGGTGCAAGAAAAGGTAAGAATAAGTTGTCTTCTTTTATTTGATGCCCTAGAAACCATACTCTCTTTCATCTCGAACCCATCTCTTCTTCATCCCTTTCATTCCTCTCTGGATATTCCCTTTTGGTTTGAACAAAAAAGAGGGATGGCTAGTCAAGAGAATCGGATCCAAACTTGACTTTGGACTAGCTTATGCTAGATCTAGGATATCCTCATATCCCTAGGTCCTCCCTTTTTTTTTATTGATTACGTGATTTTATGCCAAGGGGCATGATCCTGACGGAATGATTTCATCTTTGTGTTGAGATTTGCTTAATCCCCTTGATTGAAAACAGTTAGTTGATTAATTTTATTATTTGAATATCTTCAACCTGATTATACATGCATTTAGAGTTAGGCCATCACATGTCCCTGCATCATTTGGTGATGTTCCTAGCTCAGTCCCATCGACAAATGTTTATTTCTCTCCTCGCTTGACTACCAATTTACTTTCTGTTGGCCAACTTGTTGACAATAATTGCAATATCTTATTTTTCACCATCGGGTTGTGTGATACAAGATTGAATGTCGAGAAAAGTGATCAGAATGGGCCCTAAATGTGGATGTCTATTTCTTCTTTGCCTTTCTGCACTTCTTCAGCATAAACCAATAAAGGATTTGTTTTGTTTTTCTATTCAGAATAATTGCCAATTGTGGCACAATAGGCTTGGACATCTAAATTCCAAAACATTATTGATGTTGTTCAATTCTGCATTGACGAATAAATCTGTTGGTGTGAAAATTTGTGTTTCTTTTGATTGCGGTACTTGTAAGTTTGGGAAAAGTAAGACCCTTTCATTTCCTACATCCACTACATTAAGTTCAAAATGTTTTGATTTAATACATAGTGATGTATGGGGAATTGCTCCTGTTATTTCTCATGTCCATCAAGTATTTTGTGATCTTTATTGATGATTTATCCATTGTACTTGGGTTTACTTCTTGCATTTGAAGTTTGAAGTTTTTCATGCATTTAAGATGTTTTAGCCGATGTCGAAAATCAGTTTTCTACCTGCATTAAAATTCTCCATTCGGACTCAGGAGGGGAATATGTTTCAACAGAATTTCAAACATTTTGGCAACAAAAGGGGATAATCTCTCAAAAAACATATCTGTATACCCCTCAACAAAACGGTGTCGGTAAAAGAAAAAATAGACATCTTCATGATGTAACTCAGTCTCTTTTGCTTACATCTTATGTTCCTCCTCGTTTTTGGTTTATAGGCACTTACAATTGATGTTCGTCTTATAAATACCCTCCCCCATCAACAATCAAACCCTGCATTTCCACCTGTACAACACACCCCTATCATATGATCATCTTCGTACTTTTGGTTGTTTGTTTTGTTCATTTACTTCTTTTGAACGCACCAAACTTGTTGCCCAGTCTTCAAAATGTGCATTTCTTGGATATGCACCCCACCAGAAAGGATTCATTTGCTATGATTCTCAAATTCGTCGTATCTGGATTTCTAGAAATGTTGTTTTTTTTAGAATTAGTATTTTTTTCAACTACATCTTAAGCCTCCTGATTTTGTGTCTACTGTCTCCTTGCCTAGTTTTTCCAACGAAACAACATTTACTCAGTATAACCCCAATTTTGTGTATCAAAGGCGGAGGAAAGACACAACTACATTACAAGTCTCTCAAGATCTCGTCTGCATCTGACCCATGTCAACCTCCCTATTTGCATCTCTCCCTGCGGCTATCTAAACCTTTTTACCGATATGGTTTTACCCACGCTACCTCGATGGCTACACTGTCTTCTACTTCTATTCCCCACTCCTACTCTCAGACTGTGCAGTATGAATGTTGAAAACGGGCCATGCGAGATAAATTGCAGGCTCTTGAAAAGAATCACACTTGGGATATTGTACAAGGTCCCACATCTATCAAACCGATTGGATGTAAGTGAGTTTATTCAATTAAAACTCAAACCTAATGGATCTTTGGACCGCTATAAAGCTCGTCCTATGGCTATAAGAAATCAACAGGAATATGGGATTGACTATAAAGAAACATTTGCACCAGTGGCAAAAATGAATACCGTTCGTATTATTCTCGCCATTGCCACATCACAATCCTAGCCGCTATACCAAATGGATGTTAAAAACGCATTTCTTCATGGTGACCTTAAGTAGGTGTATATGCGCTTACCCCAAGGAGTACAATCTACTTCTCACCATATTGTGTATCGATTGTAGCATTCACTTTATTGTATCAAAAAAGCTCCACATGCTTGGTTTGAGAAATTCAAAAGCTCTCTTCGTGACTTTGGTTTTACTCAGAGTACTTATGATGCATCTTTGTTCCCTTCATCAAACTTCTATTAGCCTTACTATTCTCCTTGTCTACGTTGAATTCTCATCATTGGTACTGATTCCAACACGATAAAGCGTCTTCAAACTTCCCTCCATGCATCATTTCATATGAAGTAATTGGGTCCGCTCACTTACTTCCTTGGGCTGGAGGTTCATCAATATTCTAGAGGATTGTTTCTCAATCAACACAAATATATTGAGGATCTCCTTGATCTTGCCAATCTTCAGCATTCTACTCTAGTTGACACACCTCTCGAATTAAATGTCAAGTTGAGCAAAGATGACAGTGATATTCTCCCTGATCCTACCTTATATCGACGACGTGTTGGAAGTTATTATTTAACTATCACAAGACCTGATATATCTTATGTTGTCAACTTGTTCAGTTAATTTATGAGTGCTCCTCAGCATCTTCATTTAGAAGCGGTTAAACGCCTCATTCGATGCCTTCTTGGTACAACCCAAAGGAGTTTATATTTTCCACAGCTAATGATCTTACCCCACATGCATACTCTGATGTTGATTGGGCTGGTTGCCCCGACACGCACCGATCAACCATTGGCTGGTACATGTACATTGACAAGGCATTAATCTCTTGGAAAGGTAAGGAGGATCGGATATCAAAATCTTCTACATAAGCAAAGTATCGAGCTATGTCATTTGCTTGTTCTGAAATCCTTTAGCTCCGTGGACTTTTAACTAATTTAGGCTTTGTTTAGCCTCGTCTTATGCCTCCACATGTTGATAATACCAATGCTGTTAAAATTGCAGAGAATCCAGTGTTTCATGAGTGTACGAAAAACATCGAAGTTGATTGTCACTTCATTCGTGATGAATATGAGCGTCGGGTCATCAACCTCCCTCATGTCTCCACCAACCTTCAAATCGATTATATCTTCACGGAAGGAATGCCTCGACCACGCCATTAGTTCCTCGTGTCCAAATTGATGTTCTTTGATTCTCCGGCATCAATTTGAGGGGGGTGTCAATCGAGGGAGCACACTCTCAAAATGTAGGTCCCATTCAATCATGTACTATACTTAGGTTGTCTATTTTAGGAATGGAATTATTCTCCTTTATTATCCCATTCAATCATGTAATATACTTAGGTTGTCTATTTTAGGAATAGAATTATTCTCCTTCATTATCCCTTAATCAGGGATTATAATCACCCAAAATTATGGGTCAACATATACCATGTATAGCATTCTGTAATCTATTTAAGAGGATGGAATCTCACAATGAGGACCACCCCAAATTGAATCAAAACTTGATTTCAAGATCTCAACAATTCATATTTCTGTAGAAATATCATGGTCCACCTGAGATTTGAATCTGCTTAATTTTTGGGCTCATGCCCTAAAATGATTTGTGAAAACGTATGGACGGCGTGGATATACAATAAAGATACCGAGTTGGGCCTCACCATAAGTGGCGCACCGTCTTAGGTCAAGCCAAGGTTGCACCTAATCCTCTCCCTTTAAAAATAATCAAACTACGCTTCTATGGGCCCCACAATGGTGTATGTGTTATATCCATACTGTCCATCCATTTGGAGAGATCATTTTAGGGCATGAGCCAAAGAATGAGGCCAATCCAAAGCTCAAGTGGACCCCACCACAAAATTGTGGGGATTGAACGCCTACCATTAAAAATTTCTATGGGGCCACAAGTTTTTGATCAAGTTGATATTTGTGTTTTCCCTTTGTCCATATTTGTGTGAACTTATGAACACATTGGATCACAAATAAACATCATGGTGGGCCCTATGAAGGTTTCAATGGTGGGTGTCACTGTCCTCACTGTTTTATGTGGTGGGGACCACTTTAGCTTTAGATCGGCCTCATTCTTTGGCTCATGCCCTAAAGAGATGCCACCAAATGGATGGACGGTGTGGATACAACACATACATCATGGTGGGGCCCACAATCAGCGTCCCGCCCACATCGTTGGGCTTCCATGTTGCCTGCGCGGATTGGGTACTACCCAACTTCGTCAGAAGTGGGAGTCGATTAGGTAAGACCCCGGATCTACCGAGGTGTGTGGGACCCGTGGGGCACACCTTGATGTATGTGACTACATCCACGTCCTCCATCTATATTGAAAACTTGTTTTGGGGCATGATCTAAAAAATGAAGCAGATCCAAATCTCAAATGGACCATAGTATAGGAAACAGTAGTAATTGACCATTAAAAACTTCCTGTGGGCCACAAAAGCTTTCGATCATATTTGTGTGGTCCACCTAAGATTTGGGCGTGTTTCATTTTTGGATCATGCCCTAAAATGTGCTTTGAAAATAGTTGGATGGTGGCCCTAAAGATGAAGCATATCTGAAGCTCAAGTGGACCACACCACAAGAAAGTGTGAATTAAACGGCGTTGAAAAATTCTGAGGGGCCACGATGTTTTGGATCAAGCCGATATTTTTGTTTTCCCTATGTATTGCATATCCACGCCGTCCATCTATTTTTACAGATTAGTTTAGGGCATGGTCCCAAAAATGAAGCAGATACAAGTTTCAAGTGGACCACACTGCAAGAAATAGTGGTCCACCAATGAGGTTTATCTGCACGCTGCCTTATATGGTCCTAAACGTTGCCTTATATGCACGGTCCCAAACAATGGTGCACCAATGAGGTTTCAAGTAGACCACACTATAAGAAACATGGTCCCAAACACTGGAAAAAGTGGTGTTTAAACACCTTACCATTGAAAACTTCCTAGGGCCCGCCATGGTGTCTATTTGACATCCAGTCATTCATCAAGTCCACTGGATGTGGACATGGTGTAGGGGCGTAGGGCCCACTCATGAAGTGGGAATGAATACTTACCATTGAAAACCTTCCTGGGGCTCACCCTATTATTACCTACTGTGTAACTTGGTGAGGAGGTCACCATGACATGGAGGTGGCCTAGGCCCCAAAACAAGTTGCATGTTATGAACGGTGCAGATCTCATGCATTTTTTGCAGATCATACATGTCTTGATATATTTATAAATGTTATGCATTCAATTTGAATATAGTTGCATTGACAGTCAAATGATGCATGGCTTAGGACCCTATACAAAGGAAACCTATTATGTGCATTTCTTTTTTCAGAGGTTATGATTTAAAAGTATGTATTAAGGTCTTTTTTTAACAATCCTTGAAATTTCATTGAAAAATTCAACCATTTTCCTAATGTTCCCTCAGGTTTCCCAAAAAGTGCAATAAATTATCAAATACAAATGATATATCCCGTGCAATATATTTATAAATGTTATGCATTCAATTTGAATATAGTTGCATTGACAGTCAAACAACGCATGGCTTAGGGCCCTATACAAAGGAAACATATTACGTATATTTCTTTTTTGAGATGTTATTATTTAAAAGTATGTATTAAGGTCTTTTTTAATAATCCCCGAAATTTCATTGAAAAATTCAACCATTTTCCTAATGTTTCCTCATGTTTCCCAAAAAGTGCAATAAATTATCCAATACAAATGATATATCCCGTGTGATAACCGATACATATTTGTATCCTAAGGGTGCGATACATAGCGCGATACTGATATTTCGGACACTGGTTAAATGTATCCCTGGCTGGGGATACAGAAACATGTATTGATATCACCAATATTATCGTTGATAATTGGGACTATATCATTGACTGAGGGAAACATTGGGGAACTACGGGGAAGATGGTGGAATTTCTCAATGAAACTTCAAGAGATGCTAAAAGCCTAAAATATACATATTTGCATATTTAGGAATCATATGATTGAAAAAAAGACGCATACAAAATAAGTTTCTCTTTAATGGGGGTCTAAAAGTAAGTAATGTTGACTCAAGGAAACATTGGAGAAACATGGGAAAATGGTGGAATTTTTCAATGATACTTCAGGAGATGCTAAAATACATATATCTACATATTTAAGAATCAAATAATAGTAAAAAAAAAAAAAAAAAAGGAGCATATTTGCATATTTAGGGATCAAATAATAAGTTTCCCTTTAATGGGGGCCTAAAGCATGTATTGTTGACTAGGGGAAACATTAGAGAAACATGGGGGAAATGGTGGTGCCATCCATGCATGCACATACATATATACAAACACATATGCATGATCCATCCATCCATCCATGCATCTGTCAATCCAACCATCCATAGATGCATACAAATTTTTTTTTATGACACAAGGTATCCCCGCCCCATTTTTTAAGTGAGACTATTCCTTGCGGATGCACGCAATCACCCGCAACCACATGCATCGGCAATGTTGGGGAGGGGAATCGAACCAACGCCTGTGGGAAGCAAACCCACGGCGTATAGTGACAAATTCATATATACACACATGCATGATCCATCCATCCATCCATGGATGCACACATACACACACATATACATCCATTTATACAACTAACCATCAAACCACCCATCCATCCATGCATACATACATACATACATGATCCATCCATGATCCATCCATGCATGCATACAGATGCACACATACAAACATGCATTTCATCATAAAACCATGCACCCATAAAAAAAAAAATTGAAATGGAATTTTTTAAAATAAATTTTTCTTAGTGACATTATCGAAATATCGTCGATACATTGCTGATCCAAGCGACACTTGGAATTTACATAATTGAAAATATTGGCGATATTGATACATTGGCGATACTTAGCGATATATCACTGATACCTAGAATTGTCGATACTACCGGTGTGATTGGTATCGCCAAGCTAGAGATACCAATAATATCAAGAATACCCAAAACAACGGTTGAGACACCTATTGGACCTCAATCTCTCATGAAATTCCTCATGAATTCTAGGATATGTTCCTTAATGATCTCCCAACAACCATGATTAAAAGTCCTAGAGAAAACTGTTTGGACCTAGGCTTTGTCCCTGTCCATTTCCCAAATCACCTTCTCAACCTCGTCTTGACTAAGGTCTCTTTTTAAGCATGCTAAAAAATTCTCCAAAGGCCTTGGGAACACAATACCATCAATCTTAGGCCTTTTATAAACTTCTTTTGAATATATACTTTCATAAAAGCCATCTCCGTCTTTTATTTGATTAGAGTCGTGGAAGAAGGCTGCCTTATAGTCAGTCCCCTTAAGCCAAATGGCCTAATATTTTTGTCTCCAAGCCATCTCTAGTCTTCCAAATATTGAGTGATATTGTTCCCATAAGATTTCCCTTTCCTCCCTAAGCTTTGGGTGTAACATACCATCCTCCTTTGTTTAAAAGGAAACCATTTTAGATTGATTTCATGTTTTCTCAGTTCCAGCCTCCACAACAATGCCTTCATTAAGATTGGCCTTGAGCAATTGAAGCTACTCAACCTTTTCACACTAAAATCATTCCACCAACCCAAAGCAATGAAATTAGGAGTCTCTAGCCACCATTCGTGGAACAAGAATGGAATGGGTCCCAAAGACAAATTGGACATCTCTAATGCAGTTGTGATTGTATATGAAGATCTGGAAGTTCGCTGGGGAGAGTATGGCATTTGGATAGGTGAACTGGCTTTTGAACAACATGTTAGACAAAAGTTGTCAATATAATACAGGATGTTCATTGTGGACTCCGACTAAAGTCATCCAGCCCCATGGTGCAGGTAGAACAGGATTACACTAAACTCCCCACCTACTCACCACAGAAGATTCCACCTACTCACCACAGAAGATTCCACCTACCTCTAATTGTATTCAGCTTCACCCAAAACTCATTTCCTTTCCATCGATCATTTGGATTATAAATGCTATGAGGCCCACTAAAAGTTCTCCACAATGAGAGAAACACAAAACAATATGGAGAAGGTGCCACAAACTTCATTCTCTGCAACTGCTAAATCTGAACTCCACGTAACTATGATCCCCAGCTGCTCCCCTTATTAGGCAATGCATATAGATTTTACATTTTATTCCCTATAGGTCGGCTGCAGCCTGCCGCCTTGTCATTTACCATCTCCATCTTTGGTTCCAACATCAACATATCCACTTCCCTTTTCTTAAGCATGTCTTTGACAACCAACTGGCAATCAAGGTCACTGAGAGCCTACACATTCTAACAAAAAATATTTCTTTTCCTTTTTCCCTGATTCTTGAATCCTAGTGGTTTGTTCAGATTTATCAGAGTTTACAGAAGAGTTAGAAACTCTTGAACCTTTATTTTTGTATTGCACCTTAAAAGCATGGGACAAGTTCTTCCAATGTGCGAAAAAGCTATTGCAAAATATTCTCTCCTACACAAGATACCCCCTTTTCTTTCTTTCTTTTTTGCCAAGATTGACTATTGCTACCGATCCACCTTTAGCTAGGAGTCAGCAATACAATTTGCCATCCGTGGCGCATGCTTAAAAATATGTAAGAGGAATTTAATCGTCGAATCATTTACAGTAAAAATGCCAGATCACTGTGCCACTACCGTTAATCAAAACACCTTCCAAACTGGTCACAGAGGATCTCAGCACCAATTACGATCGTGAAAAGCTCCACTCTACTTATTCCTCTAGGGCACGAGGATGACAATCTAATGGAACCGGAGTCAAACCTCAACACCACCTACCCCAAAGGCACAAGGACCAACCATGAAGAATACCAAGGAAGCATGCATTGATAGATAGATCATTCCTCTAACATTTTAAAAGATCAAAAACAAGAAATCCCTCCATTAAAACCCTAACAACAAATATCTACCATTAGATACCAATTTCAAAACAGTAAATCTCTAACACAAAAAAATAAAAAAATAAAAAATAATAATAATAATAATAAATGACAAGCACGACTACCCAAGCCTTCGAAGAGCAGAAAAAATTCAGAAAATCAGCAGATCCAGCAGGATCTGGACTGGAAACAGAAGTTAGAGTCCAGTGTACAGATTTTACCAGAGCTTGCAAGAGATCGGTGACGGATTGAAGGAGATGATCGGGTGACGTCGGTTAGAGGCGATGAAGGGATCTTGTAGAAGGTTTTTGAAGAATGGAGCAGAGAAGGTTCTGTCCTCTTTCGTAATGAGAGAGAGAAAGAGGATGACTGGGGTTCTCAAGGTTTGCAGACATTGAACTGGGACGCCTGCGAGGGAAGGACGAGTCCAGAATTGCTACTCCCAGCCGCCGCCTGCATCACACGCCCTCCCGCTATTTGCACACGTGATAAAGATGTGTACGGTTTTAAGTAGCCGTTACGTCTTTGGTTGTGCAGGCCTAATGGCGCACTGCGGCCACGGCGGTTCAGATCACGCGGTTCCGTAAAACTATCGCAACTCCTTTGTTATAAATGCGTTAAAAGTGATCCTACCTCCTTAAAAATATAATTCCACTAAATTTTAAATGACTTTAGAATTACCTATTAGACATCGTTTCACCGTTCAAAATAGGCTTAAAGTTTACTATAACATTTCGATTGCATGCGCTGTCATTTTTTAAATTGTACGATCCCACAGCGAAAATGATCAATGATCATACTTTTTTTTTTTTTACACACGCACACACACCTCCACACACTCACGTCATAGTGTAATTTCACCACATGTGGGTACTCGAACTCTTGACCGGGTGTTGAAACTCATGAGAGTCTACCATAAAGCAAGAGTAAGGACCTGATCATACTTCATTCATCATATGTCGGATTATAACGATCTTATATTATTTGGAAAGATAATTTGATAAAATTTCAAATAACTTTTTTAATCATCTCAATTAACAATTGTTTGACTATTCAAAAGTTGATCTAAAGTCTATTATGATATTCGATCGTGTTCGCTCTCGTTTCCAACATTGCATAATCCCACGAAAAATTATTATAACTCCTTCGTTATAAGTTAGATTGTGGTGATCTTGTACTTGTTAGAAAGATAATTTGATGAACTTTCAAATAACTTTATAATAATCTTATTTAGATATCATTTTACAATTTAAAATTGGGTCCAAAGTCTATAATAGTGTCCGATCACATTCACTCTTGTTTTCAACATCGCGCAATCTCACGAAAATGATCGTAACTCATTCATTACGGGTTGGATTTGGTAATATTGTGTTTGTTGGAAAAATAATTCGATGAACTTTCAAATGGTTTTAGAAATATATCATTTAGACATCATTTGAACTTTTAAAAGTGGGCTCAAAGTCTATGATAATGCTCGGTTGCGTTTGCTCTTATTTTCAATATCATACAATTTCACAAAAATAATCATAACTCTCTCTCTCTCTCTCTCTCTCTCTCTCTCTCTCTCTCTCTCTCTCTCTCTCTCTCTCTCTCTCTCATTACAGGTTTAATCGGTATGCTCTTATGCTTGTTGGAAAGATAATTCGATGATTTTTCAAATAACTTTAAAATCATCTCATTTAAACATTGTTCGATGGTTCAAAAGTGGGCCCAAAGTCCATAATGATGTTCATGAACTGTTCGGTCCCACTTCCAACATCATGTGATCCCATGAAAACAGTCATAACTCTCTTGTTATAAGTTAAATCGAGGTGATCTTGTGATTGTTGGAAAGATAAATCGACAAACTTTCTAATGGCTTTGAAATCACATTGTTTAAAAATCATTAGACATTTCAAAAGTGGACCAAAGTCTGGCTTACATTCGCTCTCATTTCTAGCATCGTAAGATCCTATGAAAATAGTTATAACTCCCTTGTTATATAGGTTAGATCGAGGCAATTTTGAGCTTGTTAGAAAAATAATTCGATAAACTTTCAAATGAATATGAAATTATCTTATTTAGTCCCCATTTTACTTTTCATAAGTGAGCTCAAAGTCCAACTATTGACAAAGCCCAAATATTTAAGCCCAATCTTTTTGGAAAAGAAAAAAAAAAAAAAAAAGAATTCATCTTATAAAAGTTGAGTTTTTGATATTTCTTATATCCTTATTTCAGTTTCTTTCTAAGCAAACTCATCTAAGTATAATCACAAAAAGAATAGGAACATAATTTCTAAAACTGGATTTTTTTATTTTTTATTTAGTTCCTTTTCTTTCATTTTATCAGTTTCTTTCCAAGTAAAATCATCTGAGAAAAATCTTTTAAAGAAAGAAGAATAATTCATATTTTAAAATTAGAATATTTGTAATGTCTTTTTTATCTTATATCTTCTCATTTTCTTTCCAAACAAACCCATTTCAATATAATAGGTTTAAAAAAAGAAGAACAAGAACAAGAATAAGAACAAGAACAAGAACAAGAAGAACTCATTTTATTGTGGTGGGAGTTTCTGTCACATGGAGTAATTGGAACTCAAGAAAGATTGTTAATTTGTAGTCGAAAAACACAAAAAATTGCTAAAGTACAATGGTAAAAGAAGAACTAGTCGAAGTGTTATAATAAATGAAGGTACATGCATAGAAATTTGAAAATTGCATTAGAGGCATTTTCGTCCCAGAAATTTAAAAAAAAGGTATTTTATGTATAAAGAAATATGAGTTTAAAAGTGGTGCTATTTCTGCACTCCCACGAAACACACTCTTATAAGCCTTGCATGTATTTATGTAAAAAGCTTGTAATTAAAAAAAAAAAAAAAAAAAAAAAAAAAAAAAAAAAAAATCTAACAAAAAGAGAAACCCTTGGCCTTTTTCAACTACGCTAAAAAAAAACATATAAAGCACACACCTAAGAGAATTGGAGAGAAGGTGAGCTAAGGGTGAGGGCATATGTGTTACGTGGGAGCAATGATTAGATCCATTCATCTTAACGCCGAGAAAAGAGGAAGGCGCCTTGCATTGTTGGTTTGACATGGCTCAAGATCACTAACAAAGTTTGTACCCTCATACTATGTGGTTTTCTAGTTGGTATTAGATCTTGGATAAGAAAATCAAAGCTGTTCGTATGATACACTGAAAGTCAACATTCCATTAATGTGGAAAGCTTAAACGTGACACAGGTGTTCCATATGGGGAATGCGTGCCTGCAAGCGGATGGGAAAGGCTCCGCACATGCGTGAAATTAGCAAGTGCCATGGATTAATGGAAAAAGAAAAAAGAAAAAGAAAGGTTCAACCTTACTTTGACAGTCTCCTGCCTCGATTTCACATATGCCAACACAAGCCAATTGCCAGCAGCTCCCGCCCAAGGTAAATCGCTGAGGGACCGTGTGACCCAAGTTCCATGGGGCTCACCATAATGTATGTGTTTTATCCACTGTCTATCCATTTTTCCAGCTCATTTTAGGGCATGATTCTAAAAAAGATGTTGATCCAAAGTTCAAGTGAACCACACCATAGAAAATAGTGGAGATTGAATTGCCACCATTAGGAACTTCCTAGGAACCACTCTAATATTTTATTTGCCATCCAACGAATTAATTGAGTCACACAAGCCTAGATAAATGGGAAATATAAAGATAAGCTTATCTAAAACTTATGTAACCCTTAAAATGTCTTCAACGGTGAGTATTCAATTCCCACTTCTTCTTTTTTTTAGTGTGGTTCAGTGGAGCTTTGGATCAGCCTTACTTTTGAACTAATGCCTTAAAATGAGTATGAAAAATAGATGCATAGCGTGAATAAAACACATATATCATAGTGGGATTCATAGAGCTTGGGCCATGTGCCACAGGGATATCCTTGTGGCGAGTGCCATAAGCAATCTGCTTCCTGCAAACATGAGCTGTTGATTGAAGTAGTCACTTTTATAAAGCCCTCGCCCAGTACAAGAATGAGCTGACCTACTAACTACAGTGTGTAAGAACTCTATAAGGTGGGCCTTATTGATCAACGGTCTAGATTGATCTGACTGTTGGACTGCGTGATTGTGTAAACCAGTGGACCCCACTTCAATGTGATTTACACAGATACTTTGCGTAAAGGTGCGTAAGGGGTGGAGTGCTATAGCCTGTTACACAGGGGTGTTTGAGTTGAACCGGGATACAACAATGTAAAGCAGTGGGAGAGAGTTGTGATGGATTTCAAACTCTCATCTCCATAAATTCTATATAAGAGAGAGCTGGTCCCCGATCCTACACAACAACAGAAGCCTAAGTCTCATCTATTATTCTGCATACAGGTGTGAAGGAGAGGGAGATTACAACATTGGTTTTATAGTATTCTAATATGGCATCTATGGTGTCTCAGTTAGGTAAGCCATCTGAACCCTAGATCTCCATGTCCTATGCACAAGTAGATCTCTGGGATTTCTGCATCTAGATAATCTTACACGGTGATGGTTGAACTCGTCAAGGTGGAAGCACTTAACAAACAATTCACATTCTCCATGCAATTTTGGTTGGCCCAACCGACGGGTAGTAGATGGTGTCAGGGATGCAGAATGCCTGTGAGACCCTGCCGCATAAAGTTCTTATGCTCTAGGTGGGACTCACCATGATGTTTGTGAGAAATTCACTTTGTCTATGTTATAAACTTGATATTATCAAATTATAGATCTATAATTTTTATAAAATAAGGAAAGAAACCAAAAATATTAAGGACAAACTGAAGCACATGTGATCACATTGTATGTAAAGCGTTATTCACCCATTTCTCAAAGTGATTGAGACTTCTAATAGGTTGCAGGGTTCTGCATTTAGCAAGTATGAAGAAACCACTAATGGAACTCTGTGTATACAGTTTACTGACAAATTAAAAAACTTAAAGAAAAATCCTAAATCAAAGAGAAATTCAGAAAATAAATTATTGGCTTAGACCATGTTATGGGTAAAATGAGGCTAAAACAAATCTATGAGATATGTTGATGCTGTTTTTTGATAGATCGAATATACGGGCCTTCCCTAAACTTGTAAAAGTAGAAAAGAGGGACAAAGGAGGCCTTGGTTGTTGCAGGGGACTCTTTGATGCCTAAGTCAGGATCGAGGTCTTTGAGAAGGAAGTAAGATCTTTCATAAAGGGATATCAGTCAAATATTAGGGTTTTTCTCTGTCAACGTACCTTCAATGGTGGAAGGTACCTCTATTTATAGGAGATTCAGAATATCACTTCGGTTGGATTCTCCCTAGATTTCGTGGCTGTAATCCAGGATTTCTGTGAGATGAGGGATTCCTAAGATTGTCGGGATCCGATATTATCCCCTAGAGATCTTGAGAGATCGTCCAGGACGTTAGGAGTTTATCCAAATCTTTTGGGTTGGGACCCAAAGTGGACCCTAACTCTACCCACGAATCAGTCCTTGCTATTCGTGAGCCAATTAAGAGCATCATTGATCTGTAGTTGTGCGGCTCCTGATTTATAGTCGATCCGTAATCGACTTATGGCCGATTTATAGTCGATTTGTAATTGACTTATGACCGATCTATTGTCGATCTATAACCGACTTATGGCCATTTGTAATCGACTCTCGGCTGAGATATGGTCGATCCATAATCGACCTATTACCGACCTATGGCTAGGTCGGTAGCACATGGCTATTAAAAGGGCTCGTCGGCGGGCTTTTTGAGTGTCCTTAAAGTTGCATCATCCTCCTTGGAGGTTACACTCCTCAGACACAAAGACCTCGTTGGGCTTGGCGCTCGATGGGCCTGAGCCAATTCAGTAGAGTTGGTCCATTCCATAAGCTAACTTATCGACTTGTCCATTTTTTTCCCCCAACAGTGAGCCCCCTACTTCTCGTGCCGACCTATTGAGGCCAAGAAGTAAGTAGATCGGAACTTGGTCGGGTTATGCATGGACTGGGTTGAGTCGCATAGTCATTAATGCCAGGTATGACGGCCAACCGAATATCGAAGCGTGCTAGCTTGTGGTGATGATGTATCAGTTCAGTACCCGATGTCACGTGGGCTGTCAAGCCATTGTTTTAACGATGGATCAATGAAGGAATGACACATGGCATTGTACTCGTCGTCGAACTCAAGTGGCGCATGGGGTGACGCCACGTTTCGTTCCGGGGCAGCCAAAGAGATGTTCGTACGACACAACATTAATGATCTCTTTCAACGAGTGACACTTGGCGTGGCTATATAAGGAAAACCTTAACGCTTGGGTCATTTCCATTCGCGTCTCATCTTCTTCCCCTTTTTGCTTCCATGTTTCCCTGGGCGCATTTCGGCAAATGTCCTTGCCGCAGCGTGATCGAAACTCTACCAATCTCAACGAAACTCCACCAATCTCAACTCCGGTGAGCCTCCCTTCCCCCTCCTTTCATTTTTCAATTCATGTCTGGCTCCATGAGCTTGCAGGAGGGGGTTTCTGGTGGCGAAAGTGGGACGAGTAGTCGCCTCCAGGTAATGTCGAACCCACATTCGCCACTCGTGGTGATGGCGGATGCCGCTTTTCGGTATTCGTCGTTGAGGAGAGCACTGGAGAAGTCTCCAGCACAAAGACCGGCTCCCGCTGCTAGGGCATTGAACCTATCTCCCAGGTGGAAAACAACACCCGGAGCACGGGGAATGTACATGCCCCCAGTGACTGAGCAAGTCGCTAAAGCGTGTGATTCGCTTGCTGAAGATGGAGCAGGGGAAGCCAAGGGCGAGGATGATCCGAGGGGGCCAGTGCCTTCAACCTTGTCCGAAGAGGAGCTTGTTCGGATCAGGCTCGGGTATCACATTCCCGAGTATGTGATCCTTCGGCTTCCTTTGGTAGATGAGCTTCTAGACCGACATCCCGCTGGGGTAGTTGCAATTTTTCAAGTTGCTCTGCAATGCGGCCTGCGACTCCCACTCCAAGGAATTGCCCGTCGTCTTTTGTCCTGCCTCGGCTTGGCCCCAGAACAATTGACTCCGAACGGGTAGAGGGACTTGTTTGGCTACGCAGTCTTATGGGCGGAGCTGGAGCAGCCTGAGCTATCAGCGGATGAGTTCCTCCACTTATATCAAGTAAAACCGAACCCCCTTCAGCCCGACTGGTATTATTTCTCTGCATGGCCAAATACCAGTGGGGCTTTGATAACCGATCCCCCTTCCTCCAACAAGCATTAGAGGGATAAGTGATTCTGGGCTTTTTTTTTTTTTTTTTTTTTTTTTTTACACACGCACACACACTTACGCCTTAGTGGGATTTCACTACTTATGGATACTCGAACCCTTGACCGGGTGTTGAAACTCCTAAGAGTCTACCACCAGAACAAGAGTAAGGATCTGGGAGACAGCCAACCCATCATCGATTCAATCTCTCGTTCCCCGAGCTTTCTTCGAGCCAGGTGAGTGTAGTGGTAATTCTCATTCCATTGATCGGCTTTCATCTTTTAAGTCTGTCTGCATGTCTTTCTTCCAGCTGTCCCTAAACAACTATCGTTGCTCAACAGCTACTCGATAGCTCGAATTAGGGACATGTAGGCCCTAAGTTGAGAGAGGAGATCTTGGAGAGGTATGACCTTTGGTAAGACTCCCGGCCAAGCCTTCAGATTCTGAATTTAAAAAACGCTCTGACGTACTACGTATTTCTCCATGCTTTGATGCAGAGATGTCTGAGGCTCGGCCCATCCTTCGGCTTCCCTCCAAAGTTTGAGTGCCTCCGCGGGACGACACACATGCTCCGAAGAGGAAGAAGCAGAAGACGTCATCCAAGAGCAAGGGGAAGGTCGGCTTCTCTTGCCTGATCGTCATAGAGGTCACGGATGAGGGCGTGGAGGTAGCTCCTCCCGAGCCTCAAGATACCACTGAACCTCCTTCCGAGGTACAACCTTCAAGGAGGGAGGAGGCCGAGAAGGAGAGAGGGAGCCTCCGTCGGACGATGGAGGGAATCCTCCCGTGGGCAGATCGTCAGGGCACCGAAGAAGAATTCGTCAGCTTGTTTGATTCCCCCATGGATCTGACACTTGCTTGCATGTCGACCACCCTTCTTGAGGTAAGAGCTTCATCAGACGTTATTTCTTTCCTATTCTGTTTTTGGATCACTCGTCCTGACCTCTTTTCCTTTTGCATTCTATTGCACTTCGCCCCGTGCTCGTTGAAGGCCCGTGCCGAGCTTGCTTGGGTGAATAGGCGGGCAGAGGAGGCTGAAGCTCGGGCTTCTAGCATGGAGGCCAAGCTAGAGGCTACGAAGGCGGCCCTTGAGTCGTCTCTCACTGAGAAGGCTGGGATGGCTTCGTAACTGCAAGAGGCCAAGATGGTGTATTATGAATGTCATGCTCGGCTCATCGATACCAGTGCTAAGCTGGATCGGCTGAAGACGGATACCAAGGCCGCCCTCGCCATCGCATGAAGGGATGCTGTGAAGGAGTTCTAGTCGTCTCAAGCATTCTTGGATGAGAGGGATACTCTTTATCATCAAGGTTATGCTGAGTGCGTGAAGGCGATAAAGGAGAGCTTTCCCGAGCTTGACTTCTCTGCCTTTGACGAGCTTGAGTCGGGCTCTGATGGGTCGGGCGATGAAGGGGCTCTTGAGGTGGTTCCTGAAGTGGCTTCTCAGACTGCCTCTGAAGTGGCGATTGAGCCTTGAAGTTAATTTTGCAGAGCAACATTTCCTTTATCCTGCTCCCTTTTTTAGCTTCAGGCATTTCAAGCACATTAAGTGCCCGAGCATATTGTATTTTTTGTTTTTGCTTTTTTTTTTTTCGATGTACAAACTTTGGAATCAGAGTTGATGTAATACCGATGTAACTACACCATTTTTGGTCTTTATTAATGAAAATACCTCCTTTTTGAAGATCTGTTTCCATTTTCCTTTTTATTGGTTATGGGCTGAGCTACATAATAGACGTCGAAATGTACATATCAATCGGACATCGCTCGGTAGTAGGTCAGACAAAGATCGTCTTTGGATCAGACCCACGTCGGACGTTAACTATGGCGTGTCTCGAATGTAAATCATCGGCTCTTCTCACTAGTTTAGGGATAATAAATCTTCAAGTGCTCGACATTCCATGGATGATGGAGTGATCGGCCGGTCAAGTCTTTTAACTGGTATGTACCTGGTTGGATAGTGCTTGAAACCATGTAGGGCACTTCCCAGTTCGGTCCCAAGGATCCCGTTCGGATCTCTTTGGTGTTTTGGAAGGTCTTTCGGAGGACCAAATCTCCTATTCAAAATCTCCTGACTTTGACCCGAGCATTATAGAACCGACATACCTATTGTTGGAGGACAATGGTTTAAAGCCGAGCTTACTCCCTTCGCTCTTCCAGAAGGTCGAGGCCGAGGGACATAAGCTCATCATTGTCTTGTTCATCAAACGAGCTTACACGGGAAGTAGGCAATCCGATCTCTATGGGGGTGACAGCTTCTGCTCCATATACCAAGGAGAATGGGGTTTCCCCAGTGGCTGTTCGGGCCATGGTTCAATAAGCCCATGGGACTTTGGGAAGTTCTGTAACACCCCATACTTTGCAATACTCGGGTGTTATCGTGAAGATCTAACTTAATAACATAAACCTAGTTCATTGAACATTCACCTTTATTAGGCTAAACCTAACCATGCATCTTAGGCCTTGAAGCCTGAATAATGGGGCCACGGCATCTTGTCCCTTGACACATCGCCTGATCACACTGATAGGACTCTCTAGAGAAATAGTGAAACTTCACCATCATTAGGTCCACAACGTTTTTATAATCGATCTAATGATTGACCTTCCTAAATCAACCATTGGATTATAAAATCGACCATAAACCTCTTGAGTAGAATGCGTACCTAAAATTTGGGCACATGGCTCAATACAGAATTATTCAAATCATTGATGACTTTGATTAAAGGTCCTACAAAAAAAATAAATACATAAATAAATAAAATAAGTATTTAAGAATACACATATAATGTGATATACAAATAAAATAAGTGGTAATGATATAATAATATGAATAATATCATTGGAGGGATTTTAATACCAATAATGGTATTGTCAACACATAGAATAGGTGGGCTCGAACACACAATGATCCTAAAGTCTATTGGTTGTTGATATCCCAATTGGGATCAATCCAACCATTGGATCAACAAAGATCAGTATGTATGAGGGAATTCCTTGTTGTGGTCTACCCAAATATTGAATCTAACTGATCTCTAGCCGAAGGTCCTAAGTGAGCTCTTGGAGACGAATGAATGGATGGGATTTGTTAAGATCCTCATCGTGGGCCCTATGATTCTAAATTTGGATAATGATAACTTATAATAAAGTATTGATAAAATTAATATTAAAACTATTCTTGGTTACTAACACATTATGAAGGACTTGAACATACACATAGCCCATTAGTACCCTTTTACCGTTGATGGTAAGTTTGAACCTAATCTAACCAACGGACCAATCAAAATCCACAATTAAGGACCTATATATATGTACATGGCCCACCTGGGCCTTGGATCTGCCTGATTCTTGGCCAGAGGGCTTGATGGGGACCCCCGAGATCGAATGGACGGAGTGGATTTCACCAGGGCATCATGGTGGGCCCCACCTTGTAGTGTGAGTACACAACAGAGATGTGCACTCGCCGTGCACTAGTCAAGGCAGCTCGGTCAAGCGCCGCTGACTCGACAATTTTTTAAAAAGAGAGAGTTTCTCTCTCTCTCTCTCTCTCTCTCTCTCTTCGGTTTGCACCAGCCGAAGGACGAACGTCCGATTTTTTGATCGGTGGCCCACCATTTGCGGTCACATGCAGGATCCAAACCGTCCATGAAGTGCGGCCCTCAATTCTGACCAAAACCCAGTAATTCCCACGTGTTGGGGCAACCACGTAAGCACACAGATTCCAACGCAAACCAAACCTGGACGCACAATGTTTCCAAAAATGGAAACTGTTGCGCCGCTGAAAAGGCTGAGCTACACATCCTAGAGGGGGGGGGGGTGAATAGGACTATGCCAAATTAAAAATAAATGTGAAATGAAAGAAAGATAGCACAATAAAAAATTAAAGAAGCACAAGTAAATAACAACCTCAAATGTACTAGTCTAGAGAGGTTGATACAAACTTAGTTCTAAAGACAACTTAACACCAAAAACCAAAGGCTTATGGCAGGACAACCTTACTAGAATGTCTGTAAGTATCAAAAACCCAAACCAATAAAGAGGCAAAGGAAATACCGAAGGAAATAAACTAAGTTATTAAAACATTCCCACAAGTGCATAAAATAAATTACACCATTCACCACAAATGCTTAAAGTAAATTATAACATTCACATACATAAGCACATTCAATCAATCACCACAACTCCAAGAATTATAGTAGTTCTCTTGTGTGTGCACCAACTGTTAGAAAATAGCCACACAACTACTCCACTTTTAATATCCACTCCCTCAGGATATTAGCGTTTACTATGAAAAAGGTTTTCCAAGGTTCACCTTAAAACCTTCACAATTGTGTCTTTAGTTGGGCTTACACAATTATAAAAACCCCACACTCTGAAATTTTCTTGATTACCTTAAACAAAACCAAAAAGAGATTTTTCCTGGCACAACCTCACAAACCAAACCACAAAAGATACAAAATATAAATGTACTTATCTGAAATTTCTCATTTTGAAGAAGCCCGGAAGAACCAATCCGATGTAGACGAAGATGTTCAATGTCCAGTCTCACAAATGAAAAGGTTTTAGTTCTAAATGATTTTTAATTAAATCAACCCGGGCTAACTTGATTTGATTTTGTTCTCAAGAAAGAGAAAAACACAAATCCCTTCTTAAAGTAAGATTGGAAAAAAAGATCACAAAATCAAATTACAAAAGCTAATTAAAGAGAATCTAAAATGAGCACAATATAGCTTAATAAATTCACAAACTTATCTCTCAGAGTGGCATCTTAATTTAGCTTTCAATGAATGAAAAAAACCTTCACAATTGTGTCTTTAGTTGGGCTTACACAATTACAAAAACCCCATACTCTGAGATTTTCTAGATTACCTCAAACAAAACCAAAGTGATTTTTCCTGGTACAACCTCACAAACCAAACCACAAAAGATACAAAATGTGAATGTACTTATCTGAAATTTCTCATTTTGAAGAAGCCCAGAAGAACCAATCCGATGTAGACGAAGATGTTCAATGTCCAGTCTCACAGATGAAAAGGTTCTAGTTCTAAATGATTTTTAATTAAATCAACCTGGACTAGCTTGATTTGATTTTGTTCTCAAGAAAGGGAAAAACACAAATCCCTTCTTAAAGTAAGATTAGAATAAAGATCACAAAATCAAATTACAAAAGCTAATTAAAGAGAATCTAAAATGAGCACAATATAGCTTAATAAATTCACAAACTTATCTCTCAGAGTGGTGTCTTGATTTAGCTTTCAATGAATGAAAAATTTTCTGAAATTCATGCTCTATTTATAGGTGAAAATACTATTCACTCGACTGGTCTAAGAGTCGGTTCGATTGGTCGAAGGACCAACAAAATTTTAAATTTTCTAGCGTGATAAGATAAGGTCATTACTTGACTGGTCGAGTGAGACTAGAAAAGCTTGCTGGACTTTGAATCGAGCCTGCACGACCGGTCGAGCACTGTTCACTCGACTGGTCGAGCAATCTCCAGGACTGGTCGAGAGTCCAACAGAAAATTCTAAAAATTCACAATAAACCTTGGACTGGTCGAGAAAACTCTTAAACTGGTCGAGCCAGTACTTAGACTAGTCGAACAAGGACTAAGACTAGTTGAGAAAATGACCTATAAACTTATGAAATGACCCAAATAAAATATGCAATGAATATAACACAACCTATGGTCAATCTAGGGTCATCGATACCATGTTTGTGAGTTGGAACAATTGAAACATCACTTACTTCAAAACCTTGATACTTTGTGATACGAGAAGCTTGCATTCGATCTCTTGAACTCGAACTTGAGTTACGATTGAGTTCTTGAGTCTTTAGTGTACAGTATGAACTTCAACCTTGAACTTGAGTTCTTGAACCTTAGTTCTTGAATTTGAGCTTGAAACCATGAACTTCAACAAACTTCTCTTCAACTTGAAAATGCAGGCAAGTTCGACGAAGATGCAGATAACTTTGCAATGTACAAACCTGATCAATTTAACTCAAAGCGTGATACAAATTCTAAATGGGTTGACACAACAAAATTTGATAACTCTACAGGTGCTAGATTTATAGCATTTACAATCTCCTCCTTTGTCAAATTTGTGACAAAACCAAATAAAGAATCATGCACCAGTTATGCACACAATAAAGAATCATGCACTTCAGTTTGAGCAATTAATGATCGAATAGTCTCGACTCCCCCTCATTCCATTGCTCCCCCTCAATCCATGAGAGGTGATTTGTAGAACCTGTAAACAAAAAAAATACCATACTCCATACTCCATATTCCACAATCACACAATCACACAATCATCTCCACAATTTCTCCCCCTTTTTGTCACAATATGACAAAGGAAAGACATATAAAGATAAGAGAAGTAAATGAAAAAGGAAAGAGCATCACCATGATAAACATAATATCAACTTAAGGCATAATATCATGTCCACATATCAAGAAGTAAAAGACCAAGAAATATCCTAAAATATGAAGAGTAGAAAGTATTAATACATGTTCAGAATAATATAAAAAGCTAATCAAATCCAGATGATGGAGCAGGAATAGAAGGATCTATCTGATGTAGTCTCTTGTTAATGTGCCTAAGATATTTGCGCATGTATTTGAATTGATTTTCCTTGGACACATGCAGACCCTCTATTTTCTCCTCAAGGGATCGCAATCGCTCATCAAAGTCAAAAGGCTGAAAGTCGGGATCAGCTGCAGAGTCTGACTCATCAATCTCATCAAACAAGTCATCCATATTAACATCAACAGGAGGCAAAACATCCTCCTCTTCAGTTGCTTCAACAGCTCCTCCAGCACCCACATCAACTTGGTCAGGAGCCAACCTTAGATTCATCTTATTAATGTTTAAGTTGTTGAAGGGAAGATGGTTAATGGGAGCTTCTCCAACAAGCATAGCCACAAGACTATGGGTGGTTAAGGCAGTCATAAGATAGGCAAATGGAATATCACTATGACTCGGATGGAGACGAAATTGAATGATAATATAACAGATAAGAGATGGAAGACATACAGGAACACCAATAACAATAGAGTGAAGGATGCGAGCCATAAAAGTAGTTAGCTCAGTTTTATTACCAGACCTAGGATACACATTAGAGATGAAAATATGATGAAGAATCCTGTATCTGGGTAACATAAATTTGGAACTGAGCACATTCCCGGAATTTCATTCCGCATTCATGTTGCATAACACTCTAGTGAGCATTCATTTTTCTGATTCAGATGGTTTTGCCACTAAAGTAGAAATAGGAATTCTGTCATCATTAACTTGAAGATCCATCAAGCCAGATATTAAGTGACGGTCTACATCAATAGGACCTTCTCTTGTTGTAATAGTAAAAGTTAAATTCTCAGTAGAAAAGTCACTTATGCACACAAACATGGCCTGCGCAATGGAACGGTATGCAGGACTGCGGCAATTTAATATGTTAGCTCATCCTATAGTTTGAAGGAGGGGAACAATGCCGAATGGTTCCAAATGATTTGAGTCGATAGTTCGTTCAACAACCACGTTGCGGAGACGTATATCTCGCACATATTCGGGATCTTCTTCGGGTGAACGAAGATGACGCACCGTGATTGAAGCAGAACGAGAAGAAGAGGGACCACGAGAGGATCTCTTCTTATTTCTACCCTCCATAGCAACAAGCAATACAAGAAATACAAGCAATGTAAGAAAGGTAAGATGAGTTTCAAGTAAATCAAATTTTATGCTAGAAACCTCAACAAACCACCAAAGACCTTGAAATAAACAACAAAATCAAGGAAATGGAAGTACAAAGAACCTAAATTCACAAGAAAAATGAAAAAGATGCACTAATCATGAAGGAATCGAAGGTGGGTTCGACCGGTCGTGGTAGGGCTGGTTGGGGAAGATGAACAAATGAAGAAAAAGTGCTTTTTGCACAATAAAAAGCCCAAAACCTGAGTGGCTCGACTGGTTGAGTACATACTCGATTGGACGTGCCACGACTGGTCGAGCGTGTACTCGACTGGTCATGTACCTCATAAATTTTACATTTTTCACTATTTTTAATATTTAAAAATTTGTAAAAAATAAATAAAATAAAAATATGCAATATAGTACAAATAAACACAAGTAGTTCAGTTCTTATTACACATACCCATATCAAATTTTAATTTAGCAAACCTGTTTCTATCAAGCGGTTTTGTAAAGATGTTTATAAGTTGATTTTCAGTCTGAATATAATCCAAAAAAATAATTTTATCTTTTATTAATTCATGAATATAATGATATCTAATATCAATATGCTTAGTTCGTGAATGCTGAATTGGATTTTTAGAAATGTTAATTGCGCTAGAATTGTCGTAATACAACACCATAGAATCTTACGCAAATCTGTAATCACTTAACATCATTTTCATCTACACAAGCTGGGTGCATGCATTACCAGCTGCAATATATTCAGCCTTAGCTGTGGAAAGTGATACAGAACTCTGTTTCTTACTACGCCATGAAACTAGACAGTTCCCGACATAAAAACATCCATCGCTAGTAGACTTGCTGTCATCAATATTACCAGCTCAATCAGCATCCGAATAATCGGCTAATTGAACATTAGTATCATGAGGATACCAAAGGCCGAGTTTGGCCGAACTTGTGACATATCTCAAAATGTTCTTTACAACAATCAGGTGGAACTCTTTAGGGTCCGATTGATATCTAGCACAAATTCCTACGCTGAATGCAATATCAGGTCGACTCACAGTTAAATATATAAACTAACTATTATGTTGTGATACAACTTAGGATTTACACTTTTACCTGTCAAATCCTTAGAGAGTTTAAGCATCGTACTCATAGGAGTATCAAAATTTTTACTGCTCTCAAAACCAAACTTTTTCACCAAGTTTAGAGCGTATTTGGTTTTAGAGATAAATAACCCATCAGCAAGATGTTTTACTTGCAAACCTAAGAAATAATTCAATTCTCCAACCATGCTAATTTCAAATTTGGACTTCATTAAATCTGCAAACTCAACATCATGTTAGAACAGGTAGATCCATAGATAATGTCATCAACATATATCTATACTATCAGTATGTGATCATTGTGTTTCTTTACAAAAAGTGTTTTATCAACACTCCCCATTATAAAGTTATGACTTAGTAAAAACTTAGTCAATTTCTTGTATCATGCCCTAGGAGCTTGTTTTAATCCATAGAGTGCCTTTTTCAGGTGATAAACATGATCAGTATGCTTAGGGTCTTCAAAACCCTTAGGTCGTTCAACATATACTTCTTCATGTAGATCACCATTCAAGAATGCACTCTTAACATCCATTTGATAAATTTTGAATTTTTTGTAACAAGCAATGGATATAAACAGTTTGATGATTCAAGACGTGCTACTGGGGTAAAGGTTTCATCATAATTGATGCCTTCTATCTGAGCGTACCCTTGTATAACCAGTTTAGCCTTGTTTCTTATAATATTACCAAGTTTATTAGACTTATTTTTAAAGATCCATTTAGTTCCAATAATGTGCTTATCATTAGGTCTAGGAACTAAGTACCGTACATCATTCCTTACGAATTGATTAAGTTCTTCTTGCATTGTTACTATCCAGTTTTCATCAGCAAGCGCTTCTTTTACTTATGCCAGCTCAATCTGGGATGTGAAGCACACATAATTATAAATATTTTCTAATTGTCTATGAGTGTGCACACCAGTGAGAGAGTTCCCAAGAATTTGATCAGTTGGATGGTCTTTAACTGACCGCAGTTCAGTGTCATTTTGATTAGATGAAGAGTCTGGTTTATCAAATAAAGAGACTTCATCATCTTCTGAACTTGAGACATGTGTATTCAAGTGATCATCTATAACAACATTAATAGATTCCTGAATTACACCAGTCCTCTTGTTGAGAACACGATACGCTCAACTATTTAACACATATCCTAGGAAAATACCCTCGTCACTCTTAATGTCGAATTTTTCTAGATTTTCCCAGTCACGCAAAATGTAGCACTTGCTGCCAAAAACTCGTAAGTATTTGACAGTAGGCTTCTTATTGAACCATAGTTCATAAGCAGTCTTATTATTACACTTTCTAGTATAAACATGATTAATGATCTAACAAGCCATGTTCACTGCTTCAGTCCAAAGATTTTTAAGAAGTTTCATACTATTTAACATCACATTAGGCATTTCTTGAACTACTCAATTTTTCCTTTCAACTATCCCATTCTATTGAGGTGTCTTGGGTGCAAAATACTCATGCGATATTCCATGATCGCTACAGAACTTCTCAAAATTGCTATTATCAAATTCAGAACCATGATCACTACGGATTTTAGAGACATGTGATTCCTTCTCAGTTTGGATACGCTTGAATACCCTTTTCACTTCATCGAGAGTTTTAGATTTCTTTCTCATGAAAACTACCCATATATATCTGGTAAAGTCATCTACTATAACCAAAATATATTTCTTACTACCTTGACTCTCCATTCTAGTCGGTCCAACCAGATCCATGTGGAGGAGTTTGAGGGGTTTGAATGTGGCATTGGAGTTCACTTTCTTGTGAGCACTCTTAGTTTGTTTTCCAATCTGACATTCGCCACAAATTTTATCCAATTTCTTAATCTTGGGTAGACTTCTTATTACTTCATCTTTGCTTAATTTATAAAGACTACGGTAGTGTACATGTCCCAAGCATTTATACCATAGTTCAGTCTCATCGGTTTGGACCATGTAACACGGTAACTTAGACGAGCTTGAATCACTGACTATATAGCAGTTCTCAGATGTTTTGCGACCAGTTAATATCACAGAACCATTCTCATTAGAAATTTCACACACTAGGTTGGTGAATTTTTCGCTATGTATATTATCACAAATTTGAGAAATGGTTAAGAGATTATGCTTAAGGCCCTCTACAAACAAACATTCTCAAATGGAGGAAGATTAAAGAGTTAAACCGTACCTTGGCCAACAATTCTGTAGTTGCTACCATCACCAAATGTGACTGAGCCATCAATCATATCTTTGAGATTGGTGAACAAATCTTTGTCACCTGTTATGTGTCTAGAGTAATCACTGTCTAGGTACCACTTTGATTGACTTGTAGCCTTGAAAGTGGTGTGGGCAACCAGACAAGCAACGTTAGGGACCCATTTCATTACAGTTTTGGATTTTGGAGTATAATTGGTTTTCTTTGCTTGTAGTTGTTGTATATTTTACAATTCAAGTTAGATTTTAGAAGCTCCTTGAGTAAATCCACAATTTTCTCAGCTAAGGGGTTATGATTTTGATTTTTATAATTGATATGATTGCTTTTAGGTTTCATAGCCTGAAAAGTTTTAAGATTTTTGAAAGTATTTTGATTCAGACTTTTCCCTTTTGAGTTAGAGGACTCCCCTTTAACAAATTTTGGAGGAGTGTTCTTATATTTAGGAGGCGTATACTTATCGTAACAAAGACCAGATCTATCGCCACATTTCCTTAATCTAGTTGTCAATTTTTCTAGTTTAGGATCACCCTGGGCGTACCTCCAAGTATCCTTCATACTCAAGAGAGAAGAGATTTCTAGTTTCAGTTTTTCATTTTCAGATTTTAGGTTTTTAACTTGGGAAGTTTTGAAATCTAAATCACACTTGGTTTTTTCAAAACAATCTAAAAGCTGCGATTTTTCTAAAACTAGATTATCGAAATTTTCTTTTAGATTCAAAAACCTTTCCTTTTGATGTTTTAGTTTTACAGCTATCTTGCAACTTTCCCTGTATAGGGCATTATAGGCATCTTGTAAATTCTTATCATTTTCAGGATCACTTTTCAGATTTTCATCACAAGTTGAATCACAACTGTCTGAGTAAGTGACTTTGGCTAGGGTCATTAAGGCTTTAACCTCATTAGCAGACTCGGGTTCAGAATCTTCTGACTCAGAAGAGACTTCAGAGCAAGACGATTCATCCCATGTAGCCAATACGCCTTTCTTTTTAGATTTGTCCCTCTTTGGACATTTGTTTTCCAGATGCCCCTATTCATCGCAGTTGAAACATTGGCTGTCTTTAATAAATTTCTAAGTTTTAGATCTAATCCTTTTCTTTTCAGAAGGTTTTTGAAAATCTACCATCTTTTCGTTTTTGAAAATTTTATAAAACTTCTTAGCTAATAATGCCATATCATCTTCAAAATTTTCACAATCAGAATTACTAGCTTTATCATGAGAAATATTTTTAGAAGACTTAAGGGCAATGGACTTACCTTTAGGATCCTTAAAGTTTAACTCGTAGGTTTGTAAAGAACCAACCAGCTCTTCAACCCTCATATTATTCGTATCATGAAGTTCCTGGATCGCGGTCACCTTAGAATTGAACCTATCAGGCAATGAGCATAGTATCTTTGCACAGACTTTACTTTCTAGGATGCTATCACTAAGACCCCACATAGAGTTGACTATGTCATTTAACTTAGTATATAAGTCCATGAAAGTTTCACTTTCTTCCATACGTATCTCCTCAAACTGAGTGGTGAGGATTTGAAGTTTAGATTTCTTGACAATAGTCGTACCCTCATGTGCCATTTCTAGAATGTCCCAGGCTTGCTTTGCAGTATCACATGATATAATTATTTTCAATTCATTCGGTGATAGTTCGTAAGTAATTGCATTTAAAGCTTTTGCATTGATACTACTCTCGTTTTTCTGAAGTGCGGTTCAAGAAAAATATGGTGTAACCTTTATAGTTTTGGATCCATCAGTGCTAGTCATTTCAGTGGTAGGAGGGGTCCATCTAGTCATTGTGGCTTGTCACACGCTCTCATCTATGAACCTTAAAAAGATCCTCATTCCGGCTTTCCAATAGGCATGATTGGAGCCATCAAAAGGTGGAGGCCTAGTGATTGAGAGACTCAAAATTTGACATCTTATAAGCTCAGATCGGTTAGCTCAGGAAATAAATCCAAATAAAAAGAGCTATTAGGCTTTAATACCACTTGAAAAGGCCAAGCTATACGTCCTAGAGGGGGGGGGGGGGGGGTGAATAGGACTATGCCAAATTAAAAATAAATGCAAAAATGAAAGAAAGATAGCACAATCAAAAATTAAAGAAGCACAAGTAAATAACAACCTCAAATGTACTAGTCTTGAGAGGTTGATACAAACATAGTTTTAAGGACAACCTATGTAACATCCCGGATTTTTGCCAACCTGGGATTAAACATCCTTAGGCATTGAGTCAATCTTAACACCTGATTAACTTTTCAAACGCTCAATTCAAAGCCTCAAATCCCGTCTTAAACCATTTTCTTCACAAATCCCACCCTTCACTACCTTGTGCTTTCAATTTTTTCAAAGCACTTTCGCCCTAGACACTATCTTAAACTAGCTAAGTAGTAAAACTTGGATCACTTTATATACAAACTGCAAAGGCCTAAGTACCATCTCAACCAGAAAACAATTAGGATTAAATCCTTTAGAAATTTAACAAAGTTAACTAAGTGCAAAACTCGATTAACCATGAAATCCGTTGGGATCGCTTTAAATACGATCTGCAAGACCCAAAACTTGCAAAATCAGTGACTCTAGGTTTCCCTAAAGTTTAGAACCAAACTCTTTTCCCGTCTGCTCTCGGGAATGAAACGAAACTTCGTATTAGGTCTAGACCGCACATCGGGAGTCCGATTAAAACGAAGCTAAGGAACTAGGACCGCCTCACTGGGCTTGACAATCATCTCAAAAATCAAATCCAGCCGATGTCCCACGGCCATTCGTTTCGATCCGGAGAGAGGGAGTGTGAAAAACACTATTCCCTTTGAAATTAAAATATCTGGAATAGTGATCTGGCACCTTTCGCTTGCGCATCAGTATTAAGCAACCAGACCGTCAGAATCAGACCAAATTACACCCTCGGATCAGGAAAAATTTCAGGAACATTTACATGTACTTGGAATTTCGGATCGTGGCCCACTAACCGTTGAACTGAAAGTGGCCCGCCACGTGCGATCTGGGAATCCGTTCGAGTCGAAAACGTAATCCCTCATAGATCCATGTGTGGTGAGCTTAAGTCTGACGTTTGGCTCAAGGAGGGCCACCAGAACCTCTCTTTTGAGCTGGAAAAGTGACGAAATACCTATATTAGCAGTAACCTTTGAACAGGAGTCTATTTCGGTGAGTTTTGAGGCTATATAAGGACCTTAAACCCTCTCTCATGGCAGCCATACGAATTTGGATTTGAGAGAGGGAAAAGAGAGAGAAAGTGAGGGAGAAGTGGGAGAATCTCCCTGCCGTCGTTCCCTGCCACCACACGGGCTGCACCATCCCTTCTCATCGCTTTCCCGGTGATTCCAGCCCCGTTTCTAGGTAAGAAACCCTAACCCTAATCTGATTTGGGGCTTGGGTGGTTGTAGGTTATGAGATAGCTAACCTATTTCGTTCTCTAGGTTGCCAAACTGCCGAATACGGAAACTTAGCAAACCTATCAACTCCGTTACGATTCTACGACAAAAGGTGAGGACTTTAAGCGTATAAGTTACGTTTTTCAACGCTTTCAATGTCAGATAATGATAGATTCATGATCTGCATGCAAATGCACATGTACAAAGTGCTTTCCGTTTCCTGTTTCGATTAGCGATAAAGAATATGGATTTTCACATACTCTAGATATACGTAGAAATACCGTATACGTATTTTTCTTGAGAAAATGTTTGACATGTTTATTTAATGTTTGATTATATCATGTGTGGATAAAATGCTAGTTTGGCGAAAGGGATCGCAAAAATACATGTTCATGTGTAAATGTCATGTATGTTGAAATTGCGCATTCTAGAAATTCCGCATACGTGCGGATTTTGGAAATGTAATTGTCATGATTAATTGTTGTATGAATACGGTATACGCGGATAAAATAACCGCGTAGCAAAAGAATAGCCCTAATACATGTTTGCTAACATACACTATGTATGTTGGAATAGTGTATTCTAAGTGTTTGTGAAAATGGCTGAATGAGTATAGAATTCTCATTCATGCTCGCCATGACTAATTGTCATGGATTCATGATTGTTATATTGGCGATACCCCTTTGACGAAAGGATTTGCCCTAAATCACGCCACGGCCATTATACACTATATATGCTAAAATGTGTGGCCCAAGTGTTTGTGGAAATGACGGAATGGATATGGAACTTGGATTCCTGCTTGCCATGACTATCCGTCGTGGGTGTACGCGTGTTATGATTGGGGCAACTCCCTAGTGAAAGGATTTGGCCTAATGCCTATGTGATCGACATATGTCATGTATGTTGATGTATGTTTATTTAAGTGTTTCTTGAAATGTCTGAATGTATAGTAGTTGGCAGATTGTAATATATGAGGGTGTTGAGATATGATTCTCAACCTCTTTTCACTATGTGTATGATCTCCTTTGATAGTTGTGTGATTAGGATTTGAACATGTACAAACTCATGCTTGTGTTGTGCTTCATAACATGCTCAACTGTTTTATGATTTTAACTATGTAATGCATATGTTTAAATTTATATTTATGTTGTATGATCCGTCATGGGTGATGGGGGAGCGGGGCAACGAGTGCGTGCAACAGCCCTGACAGCCCTAAACGGATAATACCAGACTGATTGTATGATTTGAATCCTGATCCATTACTGCTTTATCTCTCTGTAATTGATTGTGTTTGGGGCTATGATTATAGTCCAGGCAATCGGTAACGAGATTGAACTCGTGGCTGAGATTCATTTGCCACGTGGGATGTGTTCGACGAACTCGAGTCGTGCGTTGCCTGTCGGCAGTGGCTAGGCCACACGAAGTTGTTTATGCACTTCATGTCGTGCAGCTCAACGGGCGATCGTGCTAGTCGAGCTCATCAAGTAACCCGATCTGCCTTATGCATGTTCACCCTGTTTGGTTGCTACTGCTTGAACCTAGGGTACCAAACTTACCAGTGGCGATCCCCGTTTAACCATGGTACCTAGATCCGCTAAGTCGCATGAGCCGGGCATGGTGGTATGGGACACCGTGGTCGAGCTGTCGGCCTACGCTGGGGCCATGTGCCTCCCCGTAGTGACCATTGCGCAATCAACTCGTGAGCCGAATATGGTGGTATGGGACACTGTATTCGAGCTGTCGATACCTCGGCGAGAGCCGAGTACGGTGAGATCTGTGCTCGTGCTGACGGGCGACGAGTCCTCCGTAGTATCATCGAGTACACTCCAAGGGTCTGTGATTGGCCACGAGTCTTTCACAGCAACTAGAGTGTGAGTTGAGCCGAGTACGGTGAGACCTGTACTTGAGCTGACGGCTAGTGATTGAGCCGAGTACGGTGAGACCTGTACTTGAGCTGACGGCCAGCAATTGAGCCGCATACGGTGAGATCTGTATCCGCGCTGACGGGTGATGAGCCCTTTGCGATGCCTTCACTACGCTTCTCAAACCATAACATCGTATGAGAATAACTAGGATTGACGACCCTAGAATGGATCATGTTTGGGAATGATACAAGGGAGGTACCTTAGTTTCCCAATACTGCTGTTTGAAATGGACTAATAAAAATTTGGTAATCATGAGCATCATCGCACCACATGTGCTTTGTAGATGTGGCGCACTGAGGGAGTAAGCATTCGCGAACGTAAGATGATGTCGCTTGAGGGTGGTTTGGCAAGGGCATACAGCATCATGTCATTTCATTTTCGCACTTAACAAGAGTAGTTAGAAATGTTTGATTTGTACTGCTTTATCATTACTGCTTGATTGAATTGATAACATGTTAACCTATGCTTTACTGTTCCACTGAGTTGATCACTCACTCCCACGTTACGGGACGGTGTTCCGAACACCCACCAGATTTGTTGAGTTTCAGGTGATGGCGATGCTTATGAAGCAGAGCCGGACTTCTATGATGTGGAGGAGGAGTTCTCCTATCTGTATCTCTCTGGCAGGTCAATGAAGACCTGATATTGTATTGACGGGGCTATGGTACATGGGATAGGAGGCATTACACTTCCTCACATTTGGTATATTCTAGAACTGCACTTATATTTATTTAACCTGGTAATGTTATCACACTCTGGAGACTCATCATAGGTTATCTATTTTATCTATCTATCACAGTCTTCCACTTGCAAATTTAACTGTCTCTGGAGTATGATATGTTGTTTTGGCTTAATCTCACTCATGTTCAACGCACGAATACTGTCAACATCCAATCATCATTCATTTTGTTGCATAAGTGATGTTCTGGAACTCGGGAGTTGAGTTTATGCTCGACCCCCGATTTTCAGGGCGTTACAACCTAACACAAAAAACCAAAAGCTTATGGCAGGACAACCTTACTAGAACATTTGTAAGTATCAAAAACCCAAACTAATAAAGAGGCAAATGAAATACCAAAGAAAATAAACTAAGTTATTACAACATTCCCACAAGTGCATAGAATAAATTACACCATTCACCACAAATGCTTAAAGTAAATTATAACATTCACACACATAAGCACATTCAATTAATCACCACAACTATAGGAATTATAGTGGTTCGCTTGTGTGTACACCAACTGTTAGAAAATAGCCACACAACTACTCCACTCCTAATATCCACTCCCTCGAGATATTAGTGTTCACTATGAAAAAGGTTTTCCAAGGTTCACCTTAAAACCTTCACAATTGTGTCTTTAGTTGGGCTTACACAATTACAAAAACCCCACACTTTGAGATTTTTTGGATTACCTCAGACAAAACCAAAAAGAGATTTTTCCTGGCACAATCTCACAAACCAAACCACAAAAGATACAAAATGTAAATGTACTTATCCAGAATTTTTCCTTTTCAAGAAGCCCGGTAGAACCAATCCGATGTAGATGAAGATGTTCAATGTCCAGTCTCATAGATGAAAAGGTTATAGTTCTAAATGATTTTAATTAAATCAACTTGGGGTAGCTTGTTTGATTTTGATCTCAAGAAAGGGAAAAACACAAATCCATTCTTAAAGTAAGATTGGAATAAAGATCACAAAATCAAATTACAAAAGCTAATTAAAGAGAATCTAAAATGAGCACATAGCTTAATAAATTCACAAACTTATCTCTTAGAGTGGTGTCTTGATTTAGCTTTCAATGAATGAAAAAACTCTAAAATTCGTGCTCTATTTATAGGTGAAAATACTGTTCACTCGACTGGTCTAAGGGTCGGTTCGACTAGTCGAAGGACCAACAAAATTTCAAAATTTTTGGCGCAATAAGATAAGATCGTTACTCGACCGGTCGAGCAATGCACTTGACTGGTCGAGTGGGACCAGAAAAGCTTGCTGGACTTTGAGTCGAGCTTGCACGACCGGTCAAACACTGTTCACTCGACTGGTCGAGTAGTCTCCAGGACTGATCGAGAGTCCAACAGGAAATTATGAAAATTCACAACAAACCTTGGATTGGTCGAGAAAACTCTTAGACTGGTCGAGCCAGTACTTGGACTAGTCGAACAAGGACTAAGACTAGTCGAGAAAATGACACATAAACTTATAAAATGACCCACATAAAATATGCATTGAATATGACACAACCCATAATCTAGGGTCATTGATACCTTGTTTGTGAGTTGGAACAATTAAAACATCATTTGCTTTAGAACCTTGATACTTTGTGATACGAGAAGCTTGAATTCGATCTCTTGAACTTGAGCTTGAGTTACGCTTGAGTTCTTGAGTCTTTAGCGTACAGTATGAACTTCAACCTTGAACTTGAGTTCTTGAACCTTAGTTCTTGAATTTGAGCTTGAAACCATGAACTTCAACAAACTTCTCTTCAACTTGAAAATGCAGGCAAGTTCGACGAAGATGTAAACAACTTTGTAATGTACAAACCTGATCAATTTAACTCAAAGCATGATAGAAATTCTAAATGGTTTGACATAGAAAAATTGGACAACTCTACGGGTGCTAGATTTACGCAATAGCATTTACAACCGCTAGCTGTTACAATCCGAGTGAGCTGAAATTCCTCCATCTCAATCGTCCGTGAGATGCTATCCTAGCCCTTCAAAGCTAGTTTTTTTTTTGTAAAAGAAGAACATGAGAGAGAGCAGTCGTGGGTGCACTGGCACGATCTGAGCCGCCCATCCACTACTGAGGACTCCGCTGGATCAATGTGAACCGTTGGTTGGGATAGTTTTAACATAAGAAAGCCCTAAATATCTGATTCAATGGCTCTCCCCTCCCATCTTTGCAGCTGTGAGAGAAAACCCGGCTGCTATCCACTTCCTTCGAACTCACCAGTCAAACCTCCATGGAGCTTCAAAATCTACGATCTAGAAGCATTGTGAGACCCATCAAAGCTGTCTAATGGCTTTGTTCTGAGGAGATAGGCTCCCATTCGAGATCCACCATTAGAGGAGCCCATCTTTCCCGACGGTCCTTCTACGTTCAATGGTGTTACTAGTGCCACTGGACTGAGTCCAAGATCACTTCAGCCATCCACGAAAGGAATGGAGAAGAAGCAGGGGAATGGAGAAGGAATGGAGGAGGAGAAAGAGGTAGAGAGAGTGCAGTGCTGCATTGGGGTGACCCGAACCGAGTGCGACTGAGTTATGTGGATTCACTGAGTCAAGCACGTCTCAGACTCAAGTTCGGTCCATATGTTGTTGGTCGATACAGCAGAAGAAAAGAAGGAAAGAAATAGAGAGAGAGAGAAGAGGGTCGGTTACAGTGGGTCAGACAGGGCCATGCACTGGCTGGCTAGTTACATTTGAGTTAACTCTGTTCAGACCCTTGCTGGACCTTTGGTAGATGAAAAGAGGAAGGAGGAGAAGAAAGAAAAGAAATGAAAGAGAAGATGAAGAAGAAAATCAGCAGCGAGAGAGAGAGATGGAGGAGAAACGAAAGATAGAGAGTGTTGTTAGTCTGCCACTCTAGCTCGACTTGAGCTGAGTCGTTGACTCACTGTGTCGACTCAGCCAGGTTGAGACTGGGCTGTGGACAATCTCAGCCCCTGTTGGACATGGCAGGGAAGTAAAAGAAGGAAGGAAAAATGAGGAGAAGTAAGGAAGAAGAAAAATAGAAAGAAGTAGAGAAGAAGGAGAGGGGGTGTTGTCCATCGCACCGACTTGGCCTGACTGAGTCACTGGACACATGCATGGGCTGCTGTTGAGTCCAGACCGAGTTGGACCTGCTCCAGGTCAGCTGGACGTGTTGGCAGAAGGAAGAAGTAGAAGAGGGAAGAAGGGAGAAAGCAAGGAGGAGCAATAAGGCTTTGACCAACCGAATTGAATCCGAGTCTAGACCAAACCCAGACCTTGTTAGGTCATAAGAAAGAAAGAAGAAGAGAAAGGAGAGAAGAAGAGAGTATAATGGGTGGTTGTGTTGAGCCGAGTCAACTCGAGTGTCGAACTGAGTTGATTCAACTCGAATCAACTAGGTGCATTTTTCTCTCTACCTCTCATTAAAATTCCAGTTTGTAGTAGATTTCCTAATCTCAACTAAGATGTAAGTCAGCCTTCCCTCCCAAAGTAAATCGTTTGATTTATTACTATAATTGGTGTCACTATAGTTATTGTAATTATTAATCATGTTTAGCTATTAGCAGGTTAATTTTACTAGTATTAGTTATTATAGATATTTGATATTAACAATTATCATTGTTAATGCTATTCTTATTTTGTCATTAGTAGGTTATTGATTATAAGATTAGTGTTGTTAGTATTAATAGACAATTATTATTTATTTTTACTTCATTCTAATATTATTATAAATTAATTATATAAGTTAGATTTCAAACTCCAAACCAAAGTCTAAGATTAGATTAATGGATAAAGCCCTAAACCTAGGTAATCCAAACCCTAGGTTAAGACCTTAACCATGAATAACGTATAAAGCTTGGATCTAACTGTATAACTTTACAATTTATGGTAGAATTTGATTCTAAGGGAACATACATTCCTAGCAACGCTAGTAGGCGATTCAAACTATAAGGTGATAATTCCTTCCCCTTAAGCTTTCCATTTTCAAATTAGTTTAAGTAATAGTTGTTATTTGAAATTAAAAATGTTACCTTATAACATGCGATCTTTTATAAATTCCTATGGCATGGCTTATGCTTGAATTATAATTGATAGTTATGAACCATGATTTCATGCAATAACAACTTACATGATGGTTTCATTTAGATTTCAAATGATAGTTCATATCATGACTCAATGTGATTATTATGCTTAACATATGTTGACATGTTATAATTAAATGCTTTATCATAAATTGTTGTGAGTCGCTTATGGATCTCTATTCACTACACTTAATAGGGGGTGATTCCCTCTTGTGTATGTGAACCCATGCTTAGTATGTAACAAGACAGGGAGTGGTAAATGGGCCCTCGATTTGGAGGTTACATGGGATATGGAACATTAATGTGGGATTTACCATTCATATGGCATACGGCTTGAGTGACTTAGAAACGATCTCTTTTAACCGCTTTGATTTAGCCTTACTTGACCCTTTTTGACGTTTTGATTTAATGTTTCATGTAACCTTTTTGCTGCTGCGATTTGACATTTGTCCTATGTTTTGAGATTTGCTGATGTGGTTTCGATGGCCTATACCATGAGATGGTAATCCATACTTATTGAATTTGATTGGCCACTAGTCAATGGGCATCCATTAAATATCCTAAGATGGGAAAATCTCATGAGCTGGGGATGGTAGTCATGGGACACTATACCCGAGCTGTCGGTCTATGCTGGGTGACGAGCCCCCTGTAGTGACCACTGAGTTACTTAAATTGACTGGTTGTAATTGGAATAATAATGGTTTGGCTAATCATATATTCATAGTATATTGGCGATGACGGGTGGCTAATTCTGAATGCTATAGCACGTGCCCTTAGGTTTAGTGGGGTATCGTTTTGCTAGCTCCCAGACCACCGACTATCGACCCTTGGTCATTATGTTATATGAGTTATGCTACACTAGTGACCTACGTACGAGATATGTACGATGACTTGACACCATGCTGTACGAGATATGCTACGCTGGTGACCAGTCTTATGCATGGGTGACGAGCCCAAGTCTGACTGGATGATCATCCCCAGGTCGATGTGCATTCAAGCATTCACGCATTAAAAAAAAGAAGACTACATCATGTATTGTTTTGCCTTGTTGTTTTTAACTATGCTTAGCTAAGGCGGCGGTGTGTAATCTTGAGGGGAATTCATACTGAGTTGGCCACTCATCCATCAAATATATAACCATACAGGTAGCACAGGTGGCTTAAGTGATTTTCAGGTTTAAACTGATGAGGAGCCGGGTACAACTGCCAGGGATGCACGACTGTATTGTTACGAGAAGATGCGTGGTCTTGCGGCTTAAAATTACATGCATTCTATTATTTCTCATGTATTAAATTATGTAAATCTTGTATTTGTTAATTTCAGAGACATTGGTTTGTATAAGTCATTATGGGCAGCTTTTTGTATATTTTAAATGTAATTGCAAATTTTCCTTTTATGTTGATTTGTCCATTCTATACTAAACTGCTAACTCTGATAGAAGAAGAATTGAAAAAAATATTATATGAAATTTGGCTCTTTATAAGTTAACACTTGGGTTTTTGGGAAACGAGTCATATACTCGCGTCCTAAAAACATGGGGCGTTACAAGTTCCTTGGCCTAAGCTCCTTTGTCTTTCTCAAGTTTGGTTCAGAGGTGATGTTTGATAATCTTGTTGACGGCCTCGACTTGCCTGTTTGCTTGCGGATGCCATGGTGATGAGTATATGTTACGGATCCCGAGATTTCTGCACATCTCTTGGTATTGCTTATTGTTGAACTGTGTTCCGTTATCGGAGACGATAATTTGAGGTACCCCAAAGCGACATATAGTATTTTTTCAAATGAAGTCTGTGATTTTTTGTTCGGTTATCTTGGCCAATGGCTCTGCCTCTGCCCATTTAGTGAAATAATCCACAACAATGATGGCGAACTTAGTCTGACCTTGTCCCATGTGGAATGGCCTGATAATGTTGATCCCCCACTGAACGAACGGCCACGGGCAAGCCATAGGGGTAAGTTACGCTGGTGGTTATCGTGGAACGGTTGCGAACCTCTGGCATTTATCACATCTCTAGATGAGCTTCCGTGCGTCATGTTGGATGGTCGGCCAGTAGTAACCCTACCGGATGACTTTGTGAGCCAACGAACGTCCTCTGGAGTGGTTATTACAGATGCTTTCATGAATTTCTCTTTGGACATTTTCTGCTTCTTTAGGTCACAGACATCTTAAGTAAGGTAGTTAAAAACCTTTCTTATAAAGTGTTCCATTGAGCATGGTATATCAGGCGGCCTTAATCTTCAGTCGTCGTGCTTCTGCTCGGTCCTCGGGCAATTCGTCGGTTTTGAGATAGCAGATGATTGAGTTCGCCCACGTTAGTTCCGAGTTAATCGGAAGAATGGTTGGGATATCTGCTTCATCGATGCTCAGTTTAGCCAAGAATTAGATGAGGATAGATCTGGGGATTTCATCTTCGTCCGATTAGCGAGCTTTACTAGCATATCTGCTTTGGAATTCTCGGCCCGCGGGATCAGGGCGACGCTGCAGTGTTGGAAACCGCCGATCAATTCCTTGGCCTTATGAAGGTAAGCTTTCAGGCATTCTTTTTTGGTTTGGTAGACGTTGACTATTTGGTTAACGACCAATTGTGAGTCGCTGAAAACGTCAAGGTGGCTAACCCCCATATTTGCTGCCAACCGTAGTCTAATGAGCAAGGTCTCGTATTCTGCGGTGTTGTTAGAGGCTTGGAATCCAAATCTTAAGGCATACTGCATGTGCGTGTGGTCAAGAGTTTCCAAGACAACCCCTGCCCCGCTTGCCTTAGAGTTAGAGGAGCCATCAACATAGAGCCTCCAATGGGGAGGGTCTGGATGAAGTTGGGAGTCAGATGATACCAGGTCGCGCTAGCCATCCGACCCTTCCAATTCGGATAGGTCAAAAGTAGGTCGTTCATCGATCGTAGGTTGCTTGGATTGTTGTGTAACCTTGACGATGAAGTCGGTCATAACTTGCCCTTTGATTGCAGTTCTCGGCTTATAACTGATGTCAAACTCACTCAGTTCAATTGCCCACTTGGTGAGACGACTTGAGGCTTCCGGTTTTTGTAGCACTTGCGCCAATGGTTAGTCGGTCAGGACAATAATTGAATGGGCTTGGAAGTACGGTCGCAGGCATCGGGAGGAAATGACCAAAGCCAGGGCCACTTTTTTTAAGGTCGGATATCTTGTCTCTGTTGGAACAAGTGCTTTGCTGACGTAGTAAATTGGGAGTTGTTTGGCTTCATGTTCCCGAATCAATGCCGAGCTGATTGCTGCATCGGATACTGCTAGGTACAGTAGCAGCGTTTCTCCTGGATCAGGTTTAGAGTGTAAAGGGGGCGATCCTAAGTAAATTTTGAGCTACTGGAAGGCTGTTTTGCATTCTTCTGTCCAGTTCACTATCTGCCTTCCTTTCAATTGTTTGAAAAGGGGGAGGCATTTGTCTGTAGCTCGGGACACGAAACGATTAAGTGCGGCAACCCTTTCGGTCAGCCTTTAGATATCCTTGATTGTCTTTGAAGATTGCATGTTGAGCAGCGCTTTGATTTTCTCGGGATTTACCTCGATCCAGAACTTCCCCAAGCTTACACCGAATACGCACTTGCTCGGATTTAGCTTCATTCAGTATTTCTGAAGGATGAGGAACATTTTCTCAAGGTCGGCCATATGGTCCGTAGCTTTAATGCTTTTGACGAACATGTCGATAATATACACTTCCATTGTTCACCCTACTTGGTGAGCGAACATTTTATTGACCAATCTTTGATAGGTCGCTCCTGCGTTCTTCAAACTAGAGGGCATCACCCAGTAACAGTAAAGACCTTTGTTAGTGACAAAGGTGGTTTTAGATTTATCCCTTGGATGCATTACAATCTGATTATACCCTGAATATACGTTCATAAAACTAAGGAGTTCATGCCCCGCGGTACTGTCGACCAATTAGTCGATCCTGGGAAGAGGGAAGCTGTCTTTTGGGCAAGCTTTATTCAGGTCTGTGTAGTCTACACAAACTCGCCATTTCCCATTAGCCTTTTTGACCAGTACAATGTTGGCCACCCAATCAGGGTAGTAGACTTCTGTAACGCCCCGATTTTTAGAACCTGAGTATACAACTCGTTTCCTGAAAACTCAGGTGTTAATGATCAAACCAGTGACAACAATAGCAAAATCAAAGCGCGATAGCGAAACTAAGCATGGATAAAGCCGTAAAACCATTTAGTAATATCCTGGTCCACTCAGCTAGGGACCCAAATACAAAATTATAAGTTTAACTATGCTAAATAAACAAACTAAATCCAACAACTACTGATTCGACACAAAATACTCTGCCGCATACTGATGCGGCTCTTCCTTGTAGAACTCTTCCTCTACTCCTGCTGCATCGACTCCGGAATCCATACCATAGTCATCCCTGCTTGCACCTGCATTCTCTGTACGGTTGAACATTGGATGAGTGAGTGGCCAGCTCAGTGTGAATTCCTCTTAAGACTACACACCGTCGCCTTAGACAAGTATAACATGAAAATCAACAAGGCACACAAAACATAACAAGATGCAGTCTTATTATATGCATGGATGTTTGAAGTCATCAACGACCTGGGGATGCTCATCCAGTCGGACTTGGGCTCGTCACCCATGTAAAAAGGCTAATCATCAGCGCAACACATCACGTACCGCATAATGACCAAGCCATTGTACATCACGTACTTAGATCAATAGTTGGTGGTCTGACAACTAACGAAATGATACCCCAATAAACCTAAGGGCACATGCTACAGCATCCAGAAATAGCCACCTGTCATCGCCAATATGCCATGTATATATGATTAGCCAGGCCATCATTAGTCCAATTACAATAAACCCGTTTAATAAAGCTCAAGGTCACTACAGGGGGCTCGTCGCCCAGCGTAGGCCGACAGCTCGGGCATAGTGTCCCATATCACTAACCCTGGCCCATGAGTCTACCACCTTAGAGTGTTGATAGAACCCGTCAACATGTGGCCAATTAACTCTCAATGTATGGGAAGCTGCCATCGTATGTTGAGTGGGGATGAAATGTCGAAGATCATCCGCTTTTCGGAACTTCTCACGAGATAATCCTCATCTCGCTATCTTCTCATGAGACGAGATGGTCTCCGCTTTCAGATCGTGCCGCCCTAGGATGGACAGTCGGAGCTCGTCCACGTGACCCAAGGAGGGCTCGAAACGAGCCAGCTGCCCTTGCTAAAAGTGACATTGTCTCCTCTAGCTTTTTCTTAATGCAGGCGGCTGCCTGCCCGTTTTTAGCAACGGAAGGAGGCCGTGGATAATCCTTTGGATGAAGGGCTAAGATGATGGGAGGGTGGCCGACATGGATTGCCACGTGAAGCCTCAGAAATGGATTGATCTTAGGAGAATCATTATGTCATTACTGGCTGTCCACGGCTCGAGTACATGCTTGCTTGCATGGGGAGGCTCGGATGACACGGGTCTGGTCGTCCCGGACCTCCTTACGAGATGGATGGTTTGGATTGCACGGATGGTGGCTCGAGGTGGGCCACAACTTGTGATGAACGGGCACTGTCCATCCACTGCGTTTAACGTACGCAGTAGGGAGGTTTGCCTCCTTTTTTCAAATTTTTACGGGTCAGCGTCCGTTTGACCCTCGCTGTGGTCCAGTGCACTTCGTGCATGGGCGGTTGTGGTGTGCACGCACCCTGTGTGGGGTCCACTCTGATGTTTGTGATAAATCCACTCCGTCCATTCTTCTAAGGAGCTCTACGTTGGGATCTTGGACTGTTGATCAAGCCGACCCAAAATCCAGGTGGGCCATTTGTCGTCTGATCACGGGTTTTAACTGATCCAAGGTTGGATCATTTCAAATTCGAACATGGATGGTTGAAAATGGTTCCGAGGGCCGTTGGTGTGCTTAGTGTAAGTGCTATGTTTTCTAGCTCCTATGATTGTTAAATTTTGTAGTGCCAAAACTTCTTGGAATATGTGTCTTGTGTAGCTCATCTACATATTCAAGACTGTGCATCTCATGCACAAGATCAAAGGTCTTTACCTCAAGCAACTTCAAATGCAAGATCTAGAGATATACACTTTCAAGTACAACACCATGTGATAGTTCACTCTTTCAAGCTTTAAAGTTTAATGTTTTAAAGCTTCATCTAAGGCAAGACAATAGTCTTTACTTTGGTACTCAGAGCTCAAGGTGAAGTACAACTCAAGTACCTCAAGCTCAAGCTTCAATGTATTTCAAATTCAAGCTTCAAAAAGTCTCAAGTCCAAGCTACAACATATGTCAAGATCTCTAGCTTCGTGAACTTCAAAGAACAACTATCATCTGAAGCAAAAGAAGATTCAATGTTCATATATCATTTATAAGGTATGAATGACCCTAGATTGATCATAGGTTAGGTCATTCTGAATACATAATTTAATTGGGTCACTTTATTAGTGCATAGTCTATTTCTCTACTAGTCTTAGACTATGTTCAACTAGTCCTAACACTGGCTCGACCAGTCTAAGAAATCCTCGACTAGTCTTAAGTTTGTTACTAATTTTCAGAATTTTTTGTTATTGTCTCGACCAGTCCTGGAGACTGCTCGACCAGTCGAGTGAACAGTGCTCAACCAGTCCCGCAGGCTCGACTCAAAGTCCAGCAACTAAAATGAGTCCCACACGACCAGTCGTGGACAGGACTCGACCGGTCGTGGAGGCCACTCGACTAGTCGAGTAGGTCCTTTGACCCGTCGTTGAACGACCTGATCTTATTGCGCCCAAAATTTCATATGTTTGTTGGTCCTTCGACCAGTCGAGCCGACCTCTGGGCTAGTCGAGCGAGCGATTTCTGTACTTATAAATAGAGCACGATTTTCAGAGTTTCATATCCAATTCAAGCAAAATTAAGACACCACTCTGAGAGATAAGTTAGTGATATTCTTAAGCTATTTAGTGCTCATTTTATATTCTCTTTAATTAGCTTTTTTACATTCGATTTTGTATTCTACATTCCAATTTTATTTGAAAGAGGGATTAAAGTTTTCCCATTTCTTGGAATCAAAATCAAATCAAGCTAGCCCAAGGTGATTTAAATTTAAAATCAATATAAAACTTAGAACCTTTTCATAAGTGAGTGTGAACATTGAACATCTACGTTGAACTTCTACTCTAAATTGGTTCTTCCAGGCTGCATAAAAAGGAGAATATCCAGATAAGTATTTTACAATTTTGTAAATCAATTATTCTTTTGGTTTCTTTGAGATTGTGCCAGAAAAATCTCTTTCTTTTGGTTTGTCTGAGGTGATCCAGAAAACTCAGAGTGTTCGGTTTTTGAATTGTGTAAGCCCACTTGAAAGACACAATTGTGAGGGTTTTAGGTGAACCTTGAAAAACCTATTTCATAGTGAACGCTAATATCCACTGTGTGAGGATATTAGAATGGAGTAGTTGTGTGGCTATTTTTCTAAACAGTTGGTGTACAGACAAGCAAACCACTATAACTTCTGGTCTTGTGGTGATTGATTGATTATTTCATTTTGTGGATGTTTTAATTTTCCTTTATGCATTTGTGGAGAATGTTGTAATTCTTTTTATGCAAGTGTGGGAATGTTGTAATAGCTTAGTTTCTTTCTTTGCTATTTTATTATTTATTTCTCTATATCAGTTTGAGATTTTGATACATAGACCGTTCTAGGAATCAGGTTGTCCTATCATAAGCCATTGGTTTTTGGTGTAAGGTTGTCCTTAGAACAACATCTGTATCAACCTCTCAATACTTATACACTTGAGGTCGTTTTACATTTCTGCATTGTGGGAATGTTTAATTACTATCTTTATCTTTATTTGTTTAAATTCCACATTTAATTTTTAATTTGGCATAGTCCTATTCACCCCCCCTCTAGGATTCTTAGCTCGGCCTTTTCAAGTGGTATCAGAGCCTAATAGCTCGCTTTAATTATTTTCTTTGGATTTATTTCCTGAGCTAATCGATCTGAGCTTTTTAAGATGTCAAATTTTGATAGCCTTTCAATCACTAGGCCTCCACCATTTGATGGCTCCAATTATGCCTATTGGAAAGCCAGGATGAAAATTTTCTTAAAATCCATGGATGAGAGCGTACCCTATTTTTCTTGGACCACTCTTCAAAAAAGTGAGAGTAGTGCCAATGCAAAGTCTCTAAATGCTATTACTTGCGCACTATCACTGGATAAATTCAAGATAATTATATCCTGTGATACTGTAAAGCAAGCCTGAGATGTTTTAAAAATGACACATGAGGGAACAACAATTGTCAAGAAATTTGAAGTCCAAATCCTCACAACCAAATTTGAGGAAATTCGTATGGAAGAAAGTGAAACTTTCATGGACTTCTATACAAGATTAAATGACATTGTCAGCTCTATAGGGGGTCTCGGTGATAGAATCCTAGAAAGTAAAGTCTGTGCAAAGATACTACGCTCACTGCCTGAACAGTTTAATTCAAAGGTGACTGCGATCCAGGAACTTCGTGATACGGATAATATGAGGGTAAAAGAATTAGTTGGCTCATTACAACCTATGAGTTAAATTTTAAAACTCCTAAAGGTAAATCCATTGCCCTTAAATCTTCTAAACTTATTTCTTAAGAAAATAACAATTCTGATTTACAAAATTCTGAAGATGATATGGCCCTTTTAGCTAAAAAGTTTTATAAGATTTTTAAAAGCAAAAAGAGGGTTGATTTGCAAAAACCTAATGAAAAGAAAAGATTTAGATCTAAAACTTGGAAATCTTTAAAAGACAGTCAATGTTACAATTGCCATGAATATGGGCATCTAGCAAACAAATGTCCTAAAAAGGACAAACCTAAAAGGAAAAGAATGTTGGCTACTTAGGATGAATCTTCCTACTCTGAAGCCTCTTCTGAGTTAGAAGATTCTGAAACTGAGTCGGGTAATGAAGTTAAAGCCCTTATGACTAGCCAAGTTCACTTTTTTTCAGATAATAATGATTCAACTAGTGAAGAAAATCTGAATAGTGATCATGAAAATGAAGAAGATCTTCAAGATGCTTATAATGCCCTATACAAGGAAAGTTGCAAAATTGCTGTAAAACTAAAAATTTACAAAGAAAAGTTTTTAAAACTTAAAGAAAATTTTGATAATCTTGTTTTAGAAAAATCTCACATTTCAGATTGTTTTCAAAAAACTAAGTACGACTTAGATTTCAAAATCTCCCATGTTAAAAACTTAAAATCTGAAAATGAAAAACTAAAACTTGAAGTCTCTTCACTTTTGAGTTTAAAAGACACTTGGAGGTATGCCCAAGGTGATCCCAAGTTAGAAAAACTCTTATCCGGATCCAGAAAATGTGCCGATCGATCTGGATTGGGCTATGATAAAAGTATTCCTCCCAAATATAAGAATTCTCCACCTAAATTTGTGAAAGGTGAGTCTTTAAACTCAAAAGGGAAAAGTCAGAATCAAAACTATTCTAAAAATGCTAAGACTTTTCAAACCTTAAAACCTAAAAGCAACCATATTAACTATAACAATCAGAATCGTAATCTTTTAGCTGAGAAAATTGTTGACTTACTTAAGGAGCTCTTAGAATCTAACTCAGTGGGTCGGTCTTATAACAACTTCAAACATATGAAGACCAACTATACTCCTAAACCCAAGACTGTAATAAAATGGGTTACTAAGGTTACTTGCTTGGTTGCCCACACCGCTTTCAAAACTTTGAGCCATTCAAAGTGGTACCTAGACAGTGGTTGCTCCAGACATATGATGGTTTAGTCACTTTTGGTGATGGTAGCAACTGCGGGATTGTTGGCCAAGGTACGGTTCAACTCCTTAACCTCCATTTATTTGAGAATATTTTATATGTAGAAGGGTTAAAACACAACTTATTAAGCATCTCTCAAATATGTGATAATAATCATAATGTAAAATTTACTAACCAAGGTTGTGAAATTCTAAATAAAAATGGTTCTGTAATATTAATTGGTCGCAGAACTTCTGAAAACTGCTATATTGTATGTGATTCAAGCTCATCTAATCTATCGTGCTACATGGTCCATACTGATGAGACAAAATTAGGGCATAAGCACCTCGGACATGTACACTACCGCAACTTGTATAGATTGAGCAAAAGAGAGTTGGATAGAGGTCTACCTAAAGTATAGAAAGTAGACATAATATGTGGCGAATGCCAAATTGGTAAACAAACCAGGAGTACTCACAAATGATGAACTCCAATGCCACATCTAAACCGCTCGAACTTCTCCACATGGATCTTATTGGACCAACTAGAATGGAGAGTCGAGGTGGCAAGAAGTACATTTTGGTAATTGTTGATGACTTTACATGGGTAGTCTTCTTAAGAGACAAATCAGAAACTCTCGATGAAGTAAAAAGGGTACTTAAACGTATCCAAACTGAAAAAGAATCACAAGTCTCTAAGTTCCATAGTGATCATGGTTCAGAATTTGAAAATAGCAGTTTTGAAAAGTTTTGCAGTGATCAGGGAATATCGCATGAATTCTCTACGCCCAAAACACCACAACAAAATGGTATAGTAAAAAGAAAAAATAGTGTGCTTCAAGAAATGACAAATGTAATGTTAAATAGTATAAAGCTCCCTAAAAGTCTTTGGGCTGAAGCCGTTAATACAGCTTGTTATATAATTAACCGCGTTTATACTAGAAAATCAAACGGTGAAACGACTTATGAAACGTGGTTTGATAAGAAGCCTACTGTCAAATACTTTCGTGTTTTTGGTAGCAAGTGCTATATTTTATGTGACCGTAAAAATCTGGGTAAGTTTGACACCAAAAGTGATGAAGGGATATTTTTAGGGTATCCCTGAATAGTAGAGTGTATCAGGTTCTTAATAAGAGGACCGGTGTAATCCAGGAGTCCATTAATGTGGTTATTGATGATCACTTGAATACACCTGTCTCAAGTTTAGAAAATGATGAAGTTCTTCTAATTGATAAACCAGATACTTCATCAACAAATTGCTATTTCTGCACTTATAAATAGAGCACGATTTTCAGAGTTTCATATCCAATTCAAGCAAAATCAAAACACCACTCTGAGAGATAAGTTAGTGATATTCTTAAGCTATTTAGTGCTCATTTTATATTCTCTTTAATTAGCTTTTTTGCATTTGATTTTGTATTCTACATTTCAATTTTATTTGAAAGAGGGATTGAAGTTTTCCCATTTCTTAAAATCAAAATCGAATCAAGCTAGCCCAAGGTGATTTAAATTTAAAATCAATTTAGAACTTAGAACCTTTTCATAAGTGAGTGTGAACATTGAACATTTATGTTGAACTTCTAATTCGAATTGGTTCTTCCGGGCTGCATAAAAAGGAGAATATCCAGATAAGTATTTGACAGTTTTGTAAATAAATTATTCTTTTGGTTTCTTTGAGATTGTGCCAGAAAAATCTCTTTCTTTTGGTTTGTCTGAGGTGATCCAGAAAACTTAGAGTTTGGGGTTTTTAAATTATTTAAGCCCACTTGAAAGACACAATTGTGAGTGTTTTAGGTGAACCTTGAAAAACCTATTTCATAGTGAACACTAATATCGATTGTTTGAGGATATTATGAGTGGAGTAGTTGTATGACTATTTTTTTAAATAGTTAGTGTACACACAAGTGAACCACTATAACTTCTGGGCTTGTGGTGATTGATTGATTATTTCATTTTGTGGATGTTGTAATTTCCCTTTATGCATTTGTGGAGAATGTTGTAATTCTTTTTATGCAAGTGTGGGAATGTTGTAATAGCTTAGTTTCTTTCTTTGCTATTTTATTATTTATTCCTCTATATCGGTTTGAGATTTGGATACACAGACCATTCTAGGAATCAGGTTGTTCTACCATAAGCCATTGGTTTTTGGTGTAAGGTTGTCCTTAGAACAACATCTATATCAACCTCTCAATACTTGTACACTTGAGGTTGTTTTACATTTCTGCATTGTGGGAATGTTTAATTGTTATATTTATCTTTATTTGTTTAAATTCCGCATTTAATTTTTAATTTGACATAGTCCTATTCACTCCCCCTCTAGGACTCTTAGCTCGGCCTTTTCACTTAGGCCTAGTTATTTCCCTCATAGCCACTTCCAATAGCCCCGACACCATGTAGGGATGTATGTTTGTCTGCTTGCCCATTTGTGAGATCTTGTCTCTGATCAAGATCGTCGGTGTGGGCCACCTACCCAAGCTCATGCACTCCCATTCCTTGAGGAGTCTATGGTTGGATTCAATGGTTGGGTTAATCTCGTAGGAAGTGGTGGATCCTAAGTCGGTGATTCTTGCCCATTTGTGGGATCTTGTCTCTGATCAAGATCGTCGGTGTGGGCCACCTACCCAAGCTCATGCACTCCCATTCCTTGAGGAGTTTATGGTTGGATTCAATGGTTGGGTTAATCTCGTAGGAAGTGGTGGATCCTATGTCGGTGATTCAATAGTTAAAGTTATTAGTGTCCTGTTATTCTATGACCAGATGATTTGAAATCTACTCTAATTTGAGATGGTCAGTTAGGCTTACCCTTGTGGCTGGTGTAGGGTCCTTCTTAGCTCCTGGGGTCTCTGATGGATGGCCTCAATGATGAGTGGAGGCCCCTTCCTGTATGAGTTGAATTAAAATTGTTTATTAATTAAGTTTGAAACTTCATTGATACGGGTTTAAATGGTAACACCCGCATACCAGAGGTGCGGGGTGTTACAGTCTACCCCCCTAAAAAAAAAAATTCACCCTCGAAATTACCTGTGGTGTGTTGTTAAATAGGTGGGGGTACTTCTCCTTAACTTCTGCTTCCCTTTCCCAGGTTCCTTCCTATTCGCCATGGTTCGACCAGAGAACCTTGACCAGTGGTATTATTTTCATCTGCAGGACCTACTCTTTGCGATCCAGGATGCAAATAGGTTCCTCAGTGTAGGAAGCATCCTCGGTGAGCTCAACCTGCTCCTAGCTGACGATATGCGACTCATCTAGCGTGTACTTCTTCAACATGGATATGTGGAAGACGTTGTAGATGTTAGCCAGCACAGTAGGCAGTGCCAAGCGGTACGCCACGGCTCCCACACGATCCAGGATCATGAACGACTCAATGAATCGTGGTGCCAACTTCCCCTTTTGTCCAAACCTCACCAAACCCTTCATAGGTGAAATCTTCAAGAACACATGATTGCCTGCTGCAAATTCCAGGTCATGACGTCAATTATCTGCGTAACTCTTCTGCTTACTTTGAGCAATGCGCAGTCATTTTCGAACCACATCGATCACCCAAGTAGTAGCTTAGACAAGCTCAGGTCCTAGTAGACTCTTTTCTCTGATTTCTTCCCAACACTGGGGAGCTCGGCAAGGGCCACCATAGAGAGCCTCACAAGGCGCCATGCCTATGCTGGACTGGAAACTGTTGTTGTACGCGAACTCCACCAGAGCCAAATGATCGTCCTAGTTACCCTGGAAGTCCAGAACCCATACCCACAACATATCTTCCAGAATCTGGTTTACCCTCTCAGTCTGCTCGTCTGTCTGAGGATGGAAGGCCATGCTAAACTTGCTAAGCCATTCGTCCTGGCCTTGAGCAAGGATTATGTGACAGAGATAAGCATTTGGCTCATCGAGTGTGAGTTAGACATCGAAGTCTTGGACAAACTCCATCATTTCCCATTCCTTGATGTAAGTGCTATGGTTCTTAGCTCTTATAATTGTCAAATTTTGTAGTGTCAAAACCTTTTTGAATCTGTGTCTTGTGTAGCGCATCTACATATTCAAGACAATGCATCTCTTAAGAACAAAGATCTTTACTTCAAGAAATGCAAGTTTACATGGTCATGTTCGAATACAACATCAAGTGTGAATTCAAGGTCAAGCTTCAAGTCAAGACAAAGTTCTTTACTTTGAACCTCAAGCTCAAGTTTCAAGATGTTTTAAGTTCAAGCTTCTTAAGGTTACAAATTCAAGTTTCAATATACTTCAAGTTGAAGCCTCAAAAGGTCTCAAGTTCATGCTTCATCATGTGTAAAGATCTCAAGCTTCGTGAACTTCAAAGATCAACTTTCAACTGAAGGAAAAGAAGTTTCAATGTTCATACATTATGTATAAGGTATGAATGACCTTAGATTGACCATTGGTTAGGTCATTTTGAATACATAATTTAAATTAGATCATTTTATAAGTGTATAGACTGTTTCTCGACTAGTCTTAGACTATGCTCGACTAGTCCTAGCACTGGCTCGACCAGTCCAAGAATTCCTCGACCAGTCCTAAGGTTATTACTGATTTTCGAGAATTTTTGTTAAAGCCTCGACTAGTCCTGGAGACTGCTTGACCAGTCGTATAAACAGTGCTCGACCAATCCTGTTATTGTAACTCAAAGTCCAGCAACTAAATAGGGTTCCATACGACCAGCCGTGGACAAGACTCGACCGGTCGTGGGGGCCACTAGATCGGTTGTGCAGGTCCTATGACCAGTCGTTAAATGACTTTATCTTATCGCGCCCAAATTTTAAAAATCTGTTGGTCCTACGACCAGTCGTGGAGACCTCAGGACCAGTCGAGAGTGCGATTTCTTCACTTATAAATAGAGCACGATTTTCAGAGTTTTATATTCAATTCAAGCAAAATTAATACGTCACTTTGAGAGATAAGTTAGTCATCTTTTTAAGCTATATTGTGCTCATTTAATATTCTCTTAATTTAGCTTTGTTATATTTGATTTTGTATTCTTTATTCCAATCATATTTGAAGAAGGGATTGAGACTTGCCCTTTTCTTGGAATCAAAATCAAATAGAGCTAGCCCAACTTGATTTAATTTAAAATCAATTTAGAATCTAGAACCATTTCATAAGTGAGTGTAGACATTGAACTTCTACGTTGAACTTCTACTCCAATTTGGTTCTTCTAGGCTGCATCAAAAAGAGAATACCCAGGTATTTTACATTATTGTAAATTTCTATCTTTTTGGTTTCATTAAGATTGTGCTAGAAAATCTCTCTATTTTGGTTTGTCTGAGGTGATCCAGAAAACTCAGAGTGTGGGATTTTTTGAATTGTGTAAGCCCACTTGAAAGACATAATTGTGAGGGTTTTAGGTGAACCTGGAAAAACTTATTTTTATAGTGAACGCTAATATCCACTGTGTGAGGATATTAGGAGTGGAGTAGTTGTGTGGCTGTTGTTTAACAGTTGGTGTACACACAAGCGAATCACTATAATTCTTTATGTTTAGTGGATGTGTGGTTTATTTTCTTTATCTTTTATGATTCAAGATTGTGGGATGTATTTGTGGATGTGAATGTTGTAATCTTTAGTATTCAGCATTGTGTGGTGAATGTTGTAATAGCTTAGTTATTTCTTTTACTATTCATTTCTTTCATATCCTCTTTAGTTTGAGTTTTTGATACTCACCCACGTTCTAGTAAGGTTGTCATGCTATAAACCTTTGGTTTTTGGTGTCAGGTTGTCCTTAGAACTAAGTTTGTATCAACCTCTCAATACTAGAATTTTGAGGTTGCTTTTCATTTCCGCATTGTGGATTATTCTAAGTATTATCTTTCCTTTATTTGTTTAAATTCTGCTGTTAATTATTTTAATTTGGCATAGTCCTATTCACCCCCCTCTAGGACATATAGCTTGGCCTTTTCAAGTGGTATCAAAGCCTAATAGCTTGTTTTTATTGTTATTTCTCTTGGATTAATTTCCTAAGCTAATCGATCTGAGCTGTGTAAGATGTCAAATTTCGATAGTTTTTTTGTCACTAGATCTCCACCATTTGTTGGCTCCAATTATGCCTATTGGAAAGCCAGGATGAGAATTTTCTTAAAATCCATGGATGAGAGCGTGTGGCAAGCCACAGTGACTGATTGGACCCCTCCTACCACTAAAGTAACTAGTATCGACGAATCCCAAACTATGAGAGTCACACCTTATTTTTCTTTAACTACTCTTCAGAAAAGTGAGAGTAGTACCTATGCAAAAACACTAAATGCAATCACTTGCGCACTATCACTGGATGAATTCAAAAGAATTATATCCTGTGATACTGCAAACCAAGCCTGGGATATTTTAGAAATGACCCACAAGGGAATAACAATTGTCAAGAAATCTAAAGTCCAAATCCTCACAACCAAAATTGAGGAAATACGTATGGAGGAAAGTGAAATTTTCATGGACTTTTATACTAGATTAAATGACATCGTCAACTCTATGTGGGGTCTTGGTGATAAAATCCCAGAAAGTAAAGTCTGTGCAAAGATACTACACTCACTACCTAAACGGTTCAATTCATAGGTGATTGTAATCATGGAACTTCGTGATACAGATAATATGTGGGTAGAAGAATTAGTTGGCTCATTACAGACTCATGAGTTAACTTCTAAAGCTCCTAAAGGTAAATCCATCACCCTTAAATCTTCTAAATGTTTTTCTCAAGAAAATAGTAGTAATTCTGATTTAGAAAATTCTAAAGATGATATGGCCCTTTTAGCTAAAAAATTTTATAAAATTTTTTAAAGTAAAAAGAGGGTTGATTTTTAAAAATCTAATGATAAGAAAAGATCTAAATCTAAAACTTGAAAATCATTAAAAGATATCCAATGTTTCAACTGCCATGAATATGGGCATTTATCAAATAAACGTTCTAAAAAGGACAAACCCAAAAAGAAGGGTATGTTGGCTACTTGGGATGAATCTTCTTGCTCTAAAGCCTCTTCTGAGTCAGAAGATTTTAAAACCGAGTCGGGTATTAAAGTTAAAGCTCTTATGACTCTATCCAAGTTCACTTTTCCAGATAATGATGATTTAACTAGTGAAGAAAATATGAATAGTGATCATGAAAATGAAGAAGATCTTCAAAATGCTTATAATGCCCTATATAAGGAAAGTTGTAAAATTGCGGTAAAACTAAAACTTCAGAAAGAAAAGTTTTTGAAACTTAAAGAAAATTTTGATACTCTTGTTTAAGAAAAATCCCACGTTTCAGATTGTTTTGAAAAAACTAAATGTGATTTAGATTTCAAAACCTCCCTTATTGAAAATTTAAAATCTGAAAATGAAAAACTAAAACTTGAAGTCTCTTCACTTTTGAGTTTAAAAGACACATGGAGGTATGCCCAAGGTGATCTTAAGTTGGAAAAACTCTTATTTGAATCCAAAAAATGTGGCGACCGATCCGGTTTGGGTTATGACAAAAATATTCCTCCCAAATATAAGAATACTCCTCGTAAGTTTGTGAAAGGAGAGTCTTCAAACTCAAAAGGGAAAAGTCTAAATCAAAATTTTCCTAAAAGTGCTAAAACTTTCAATCCTTAAAACCTAAAAGCAACAATATCAACTATAAAAATCAGAATCATAATCCTTTAGTTGAGAAAATTGTTGATTTACTCAAGGATCTCTTAAAATCTAACTCACGGGGTCGGTCTTATAACAATTACAAACATAAGATGACAAACTATACTCTTAAACCCAAAAAAGTTATGAGATGGGTTCCTTATGTTACTTGCTTGGTTGCCCACACCGCTTTCAAAGCTTCAAGTCATTCAAAGTGGTACCTAGACAGTGGTTGCTCTAGACATATGACAGGTGATAAGGGTTTGTTTACCAATCTTAAAGATATGACTAATGGTTCAGTCACATTCGGTGATGGTAGCAATTGCAGGATTATTGGTGAAGGTACGGTTCAACTTTTTAACCTCCATTTATTTGAGAATATTTTATATGTAAAACATTTAAAACACAACTTATTAAGCATTTCTCAAATATGCGATAAAAATCATAGTGTAAAATTTACTAACCTAGGGTGTGAAATTTTAAATAAAAATGGTTCTGTAATATTAACTGGTCACAAAACTTCTGAAAACTACTACATTGTAAGTGATTCAAGCTCATCTAATCTATCGTGTTACATGGTCCATACCGATGAGACTGAATTATGACATAAACGCCTTGGACATGTACACTAACACAACTTATATAGATTGAGCAAAAGTGAGTTAGTAAGAGGCTTACACAAAATACAGAAAATAGATAAAATATGTGGCAAATGTCAGATTGGCAAGCAAACTAGGAGTTTTCACAAAAAGGTGGACTCCAATGCCACATCTAAACCGCTCGAACTACTCCATATGGATCTTATTGGACCAACTAGAACGGAAAGTCAAGGTGGCAAGAAATACATATTGGTAATTGTTGACGACTTTACCAGATATACTTTGGTAGTCTTCTTAAGAGACAAATCAGAAACTCTCGATGAAGTAAAAAGGGTACTTAAACGTATCTAAACTGAAAAAGAGTTTCAAGTCTGTAAGATCCGTAGTGATCATGGATCAGAATTTGAAAATAACGGTTTTGAGAAGTTTCGTAGTGATCAGGGAGTATCGCATGAATTATCTATGCCCAAAACACCACAACAAAATGGTATTGTTGAAAGAAAAAATAAAGTGCTTCAATAAATGGCAAATGTATTGTTAAATAGTATGAAGCTCCTTAAAAATCTTTGGGCCGAAGCCGTAAATACTGTGTGTTATATAATTAAATGCGTTTATACTAGAAAATAAAATAGTAAAATGGCTTATGAAATGTGGTTTGATAAGAAACCTACTGTCAAATAATTTTGAGTTTTTAGCAGCAAGTGTTATATTTTACGTCACCGGGAAAATCTAGGTAAGTTTGACACTAAAAATGATGAAGGGGTATTTTTAGCGTATGCTTTGAATAGTCGAGCATATTGGGTTCTTAATAAGAGGACCGATGTAATTCAAGAGTCCATTAATGTGGTTATTGACAATCACTTGAATATACTTGTCTCAAGTTCAGATAATGATGACGTACTTCTAATTGATAAACCAGATTCTTCATCAAGTCAAAATAACTCTAAACTGAGGACTATTAAAGACCATCCAACTAATTAGATTCTTGGAAACCCTCTCAGTACTGGTGTGCGCACAAATAGACAACTAGAAGATATGTATAATTATGTGTGGTTTACATCTTAGATAGAACCGGCTAATGTAAAAGAAGCTCTTATTGACGAAAACTGGATAGTTGTGATGCAAGAAAAGCTCAATCAATTTGTTAGAAATGATGTTTGGTACTTAGTTCCTATACCTAAAGATAAACACATTATCGGAACTAAATGGATTTTTAAAAATAAGTCTGATGAACTTGGTAATATTATTATAAACAAGGCTAGACTAGTTGTACAAGGGTAGTCTCAAATTGAAGGTATTGATTATGATGAGGCCTTTGCCCCAGTAGCTCGTCTTGAATCAATCAAACTATTTATATCGATTGCATGCTTTAGAAAGTTTAAAATATACCAAATGGATGTAAAGAATGCTTTCTTAAATGGTGATTTGCATGAAGAAGTTATGTTGAACAGCTAATGGGTTTTGAAGACCTAAAGAATGCTGATCATATCTATCACCTAAAAAAGGCTCTCTACAGTTTAAAACAAGCTCCTAGGGCATGGTATGAAAAATTGACTAAGTTTTTACTAAGTCATAACTTTATAATGGGAAGTGTTGATAAGACACTGTTTGTAAAGAAACATAATGATCACATTTTAATAGTACAAATTTATCTTGATGATATTATTTATGGATCTACTTGTGTTAACATGACTGTTGAGTTTACAGATCTTATGAAATCTAAGTTCGAAATGAGCATGGTCGGGGAAATGAATTATTTCCTAGGGTTGCATTAGACAACAACCTGATGGTTTCTTTATTTCTCAAACCAAATATGCTATGAACTTAGTTAAAAAGTTCAGATTTGAGAATGGGAAAAATTTTGATACTCCTATGAGTACGACTCTAAAACTCTCAAAGGACTCTACAGGTAAGAAAGTGGATCTTAAATTGTATCGCAGTATGATAGGTAGTTTGCTGTATTTAACTGCGAGCCGACCTGATATTGCATTTAGCGTAGGTATTTGTGCTAGATACCAATTTGACCCTAAAGAGTCACATTTAACTGCTGCTAAGTGGATTATGCGATATGTCGAAAGTTTAGCTAATCTGGGTCTCTGTTATCCACATAATACTAGTGTTCAATTAGCTAGTTACACGGATGCTGATTGGGCTGGTAACATTGATGAATGAAAGTCATCCAGTGGTGGTTGTTTCTATGTTAGGAACTGTTTAGTTTCTTGATAAAGTAAGAAACAAAGTTTCGTATCGCTCTCAACCACTGAGGCTGAATACATTGCAGTAGGTACTGCATGTACTCAGCATGTATGAATGAAAAAAATGTTAAGTGATGATTACGGAATTGCACATATGGTTTTATATTGTGATAATTCCGCTGCAATTAATATATCTAAAAATCCAATCTAGCATTCACGAACCAAGCACATTGACATTAGATATCATTACATTTGTGAATTAGTGGAAGACAAGATAATTTCTTTGGAATATATCCCGATTGAGACTCAACTTGCAGACATATTCACAAAACCGCTCGACAAAAGCAGGTTTTCTAAATTGAAATTTGATCTTGGTATATGCAATTTGAATTGATTAGTCATGCATTTCTGTATCATAATGTATATACATGTTAGTTTGAATGTTTAAGTTTCAAAATTTGATGAAAATTGCCCATTTTTGGCTGTGCACGACCAGTCGCATACATACTCGACCAGTCGTGGCACGATCGGTCCAGCATGTACACGACCAGTTGTGTAGTGCGGGTTTGATGCTTATTTATGGGAAAGACTCCTTTTTTCTTCATATGGATTTCTTCTCCAACGGGTCCTAGGTCGACCGGTCGAACCATCTCCTAGTTCTTTAAGGTTAGTGCTTTATTTCCATTTTCCTTGTAGAGTCAAGTTCATATCACTTCTTTTTCATCTTTGGAGTGATTTATTTCTTGTTTCTTTGAGGTTTTTGGGGTTTTCTTCTCCAAAATTTGATCTTGAGAAAATCCAGTCTACTTCTTTTGTAACCACTTGGTTCCTTGATTTCCTAGTTGCAAATGGAAGGTAGAGGCAAAAAAAAAAAGTTCTTGTGGTCCTTCAACGTCTAGATCGACACCTATCACAAGGTGCCACCTTCGATCACCCGAAGATGATCCGTCCTATATGCGGGATATAAGGTTGCGCAATGTTATAATTGAATGACCTGTTCATATTGAACATCTTGCTCCATTTGAAATCCTTCCTCTTTTCCAATCTGTAGGATGGGATAACATTCTACATTGGGGTGGGCCGGCATACCGATCCATTGCGCAAGCTATGTATGCATGTATTTCTGATTTTTCAACTGAAAATCTAACATTTCCTATTGCTACTAGAGAATGTCTAATTGAAATAGACTGACATTTGATCTCTGGTCTAATGGAAATACCTGTCAATGATGAAGGTATTCCCATTAGCACTCTAGTTGATAAACCAACTGAATCTGAGAAACGTATGCTTACTAGAGCTTTGTGCAATATAGATGCGAAATGGAGTACTAATGGAAATGCACTTGCTTCAAAGTATTTGTTACCCAAATACAGAGTCCTTTACAGGATATTTATTTCAAATGTTTATCCTCGTTCTGGTAATAAAACTGAACTCACTACTTTTATGGTTCGGATTCTTCATTCCATTGTTTCTGGAACCAATGTCTATCTTCCTTCTTTAATCTGTCACTGCATCATCCAATTTCATCTCCATCCTGGACACAACGATATTCCTTTCGCGTATCTTATGATTGTGTTGGCCAGCCATATTTTAGTGGCTATGCCTATTGGAGAGGCTCTCATTCAACACCATATTTTCAACAACTCCAATATAAACAAAATGAATCTGAGGTTGGCTGCAGGCCAAGTCAATGTGGGTGTTGGTGGAGCTGAAGCAGTAAATGAAGAAGAAGGCAATTTACCTCCAGATGACATTAACATGGATGATCTTTGATGAGATCGAATCAGATTCTAAGGCTGACCTTGATTATCAGCCTTCTGATTTCGTTGAGAGGTTGCATACTCTTAAGGAACATGTGGCTCAGATTTGTGTAACCCTGGATTCTCAATTTGCTTATATGCGTAAATATATGAGGCGCGTTAATAAGGGTTTACATCAAATTGATCCATTTATTCCTGCTCCCTCTTCAGGATCTGATTAGTATTTTCTAATCTTGGTATGTAATAACTTTAATGATACTTGGATTTCTTTTGTCTTATGAGGTTATACTTGAAATTGTGGTAATGACCGTTTAAGTTGAAGTAGGAATATACCAATATGTCCTAGAGGGGGATGAATAGGACTTTAAAAAAAATGTTTTATGATTATTTAAAATCCTATTAAACCTATCCTAAGAAAGTATGAATAAATCAGGATTTCATCAGAGTAACTCTAACGGCTTCCAAGCCAACTAGAGGATCCAATCATAGAACCGCTTTGCAAAATAAACAAGATATAAATCAGGGTTTATGATGGATGTGACTGTGTGTGAGGTGTGATTAAATATGAAAGCATTTAGAGAAATCACACAAGTAATCAAAGACAAATATTAATCACAAACATAATCATTTTTATAGTGGTTCGACTACTTGTCTACTCCACTCCCGGTAGACGCACTTAGCCCTTGAGTGTGCCAGATTTCACTAAGGAGGTTTCACATGGTTCACCCTAAACCCAAGGTTTTAAATCAGGTTCACTTTTAACCTTTATAACCTACACCTAGGCTGACTGTTTATGCTCCCATGAGCAAGGGTCAACACATAACACCCGATTTTAGGCACACTGGCCAAGGATCCACACAAGGAACCTAACTATTTATGCTCTCCACAGAGCAAGGGTCAACACAACGCACCCACCACGTACACTCCCGCCGGAGGCCTCCTACGAGGGCTTGCAAGGGGTGAGAAATACCTTAGACTAAATTCTATAGAAAGAATGATCTCAAGGGTCCTCTAGACTCTAATAACTTACATATAAGCAGATGAGTCCCTTTCAGCGCATTAATGAATATCTCCTCCATTGATGAAGAACTTCAGTTTCCTTGATCCGCAACTCAGGAGATGTACCAATACATGGCGACGGGTTGGGTCAAGGTTGTAAATGAATCTTACTTTATTGAATATTTTCCTATGAGGGAAATAGAGCGTTCCAATCATCTATGCATTCAAGGCATCCTAGCTTAATGATTTGCCATTAAGGTGGTAGCTGGAGAATCCTTGAATGCGGAACTTCATTCCCTAATCCACTCTATTGAATGTCAATGATGAGGGTGGATTGGAGGATGAACTCCCATGAGAGAAAGGGCTTTGGGTATATGATTTAAGGTTTAAACACTCAAAAGCACTCTCTTCTTTCTCTACCAGCAACTAAAGACAAGCTCTCTATATATAGGCAAAAAGTTCCAACGGATATAAAACGATCACATTTATGACAGAGTTTGATATCATCGAGTAGGGTCGATATCATCGAGCGTATACTCTCGATTGCATCGACTGGCCGCTCGATGATACAAACTCAAATGTTATACGCTTTTGAAACCTTTTGCCAGCTGGTCGAGGGTATCGAAACACGCGTCGATATCATCAAATTTCGAACTCCGATTTTATCGATACGGGAATCAATTCCTCAACATTTGAAAAATGAGAGAGATGGCCTTTGAAAATTTTCAGGTCAAGGATATGATCGAGGTACACTCGATATCATCAGAATTTGAATGTCGATGATATCGATAGTCGTATCGATGCATCGATAAATCCAAAGATTTTATCAGTGAGCTTACTGGATAGTTTATGTCCTTTCTCGATGCAATCGATCCGGCTTCGATATCATCGATATTTGAATATCGATTCTATCAAGTGACCCTTGATCCAAGATAAAAACAACCTGAAAAGGTTTTGCTGGAAAACTGTGTCCAAGACCGATATCATCGAAGACCTTTTGATATCATCAGTTTTTGAATTCCGAGGATATCGAGGAGTACTTCGATATATCGAAGGTCTTCATGATTTTCTTTAGAAAAATAGGGACATAAAAGCTCTACTGTTGATTTTATCGAGTCAATTTCAATAGACTCGAGATACAATTATCGATGATATCGATACAACTATCGATACATTGATAATTCCGTCCAGAAGTATATGTAGTTGCTGGACAACTTATGTCCTCATTCGATTATATCGATTGAGCGTCGAGGACATCGACAACACTTCTCGATTATATCGATCTGTCTATCGATAAATCGACAGAGGTAGAAAACTTAGGGATTTTCCGAAGTTTTGAAAAAGTTTTCTTACTAAAAAACCCTATGATATTTTAATCAGTTTTAAGGGTTTTAATTACTTGTTGTTTTAGGACATGGGATGTGAGGCTTAGATCTACTTGTGGCAAGTTCGGCACACATCCGGTTGAGGCAGACGGCTGATTGATCTTCCTATGGAGCTTTTTTGTCTAGCCAGCTCAACACTCACGCTAATTGACAAACCAGGGCACTTTCAATACTTGACTTAACTTGGTTTCACTCTGTTGTACTTGGTTTAACTTGGTTAATTATGTTTGAACATGACTTTCTGATGGATTTTATATTTTGACTATCATGATCATTTATTCCTCACTACTCTTATTATTCTTCCTTCTTTATCTACTTCCACCTCTATTTCTTGATTCCTTCCTTTGTCATATTGTGACAAAAAGAGGGAGAATTTTGTCCAAGCATGTGGATTGTGGATAGATTGATTGTGAATGATTTTATTTTGTGAAGGGGAGTTAAGGGGGAGTACCGTTGGTGAAATTGATCCAAATTGATTTGATTTGTTTTGACCTGTTTATAACTGGTGCATGATTCTTTAACTAGGTTGTAACTGGTTTCTTTTGATATCTGGTGCATGATTCTTTGTGCGTATAATGCTTATGTTTTTTCGAAGTGTGTTTTGTCACAAATTTGACAAAGGGGGAGATTGTAAGTGTTGTGGTTCCTAGCTCCTATAATTGTCAAATTTTGTAGTGCCAAAACCTTTTTGAATCTGTGTCTTGTGTAGCGCATCTACATATTCAAGACAATGCATCTCTCAAGAACAAAGATCTTTACTTCAAGAAATGCAAGTTTACATGGTCATGTTCGAATACAACATCAAGTGTGAATTCAAGGTCAAGCTTCAAGTCAAGACGAAGTTCTTTACTTTGAACCTCAAGTTCTAGTTTCAAGATGTTTTAAGTTCAAGCTTCTTAAGGTTACAAATTCAAGTTTCAATATACTTCAAGTCTCAAGTTCAAGCTTCATCATGTGTAAAGATTTAAAGCTTTGTGAACTTCAAAGATCAACTTTCAACCGAAGGAAAAGAAGTTTCAATGTTCATACATTATGTATAAGGTATGAATGACCTTAGATTGACCATAGGTTAGGTCATTTTGAATACATAATTTAAATTGGATCATTTTATAAGTGTATAGACCGTTTCTCGATTAGTCATGTACTATGTTCGACTAGTCCTAGCACTGGCTCGACCAGTCCAAGAATTCCTCGACCAGTCCTAAAGTTATTACTGATTTTTGGGAATTTTTGTTAAAGCCTCGACCAGTCCTGGAGACTGCTCAACCGGTCGTATGAACAGTGCTCGACCATCCTGTAGCCTCGACTCAAAGTCCAGCAACTAAATAGGGTTCCACACGACCAGTCATGGACAGGACTCGACCGGTTGTGGAGGCCACTAGACCGGTTGTACAGGTCCTATGAGCAGTCGTGGAATGACTTTATCTTATCGCGCCCAAATTTCAAAAATTTGTTGGTCCTACGACCAGTCATGGAAACCTCAGGACCAGTCAAGAGTGCGATTTCTTCACTTATAAATAGAGCACGATTTTCAGAGTTTTATATTCAATTCAAACAAAATCAATACGTCACTCTAAGAGATAAGTTAGTCATCTTTTTAAGCCATATTGTACTCATTTAATATTCTCTTAATTTAGCTTTGTTATATTTGATTTTGTATTCTTTATTCCAATCATATTTGAAGAAGGGATTGAGACTTGCCATTTTCTTGGAATTAAAATTAAATAGAGCTAGCGCAAGTTGATTTAATTTAAATTAATTTAGAACCTAGAACCATTTCATAAGTGAGTGTGGACATATTGAACTTCTACGTTGAACTTCTACTCCAATTTGGTTTTTCCGGGCTGCATCAAAAAGAGAATATCCAGGTATTTTACATTATTGTAAATTTCTATCTTTTTGGTTTCATTAAGATTGTGCCAGAAAAATCTCACTGTTTTGGTTTGACTGAGGTGATCCAGAAAACTCAGAGTGTGGGGTTTTTGGAATTGTGTAAGCCCACTTGAAAGACACAATTATGAGGGTTTTAGGTGAACCTGGAAAAACCTATTTTCATAGTGAACCTTAGTGATCGTGGTGGGTTGTTCCCATTTAGACACTGCTTCGACCTTGGCAGGATCAACTGCTATGCCTTCTTCTTTCACTATGTGTCCCAGGAACTTCACTTCCTCTTCCGAGAAGTCACACTTGGTCTGCTTGGCGTGTAACTGATTTTCTTTCAGGGTGTTTAAGACCGTGCGCAGGTGCTGTTCGTGTTCTTCCCGGCTCTTCGAGTAGACTAAGATATCGTTAATGAACAGGATTACAAACCGATCCAGGTACGACATGAATATCCGGTTCATCAGGTCCATAAATACGGCCGGGGCATTGGTGAGGCCAAAAGACATTACCAAGAACTCGTAGTACCCATAGCGAGTTCTGAATGCCATCTTAGGGATATCCTCATCCTTGATCCTCAACTGATGGTACCCTGATCGTAATCAAGCTTAGAGAAATATCTGGAACCCTTAAGATGATCAAACAAATCATCGATGCGTGGCAAAGGGTACTTGTTCTTTATCGTCACTTCATTTAGTCTCTGGTAATCGATACAGAGACGCATTGACTGGTCCTTCTTCTTCACGAAAAGGACTGGTGCTCCCCACGGGGAAACGCTGTGGCGGATGAATCCTTAGGTCAGCAACTCGTCTATCTGACTCCCCAGTTCCTCCATGTCATAAGGAGGCATGCAAAACGGAGGCAGTGATATGGGGGCGGTCCCTAGCTTGATGTCTATATAGAAGTCTACCACTCGCCTAGGGGGAAGTCCTGGTATTTCTTGAAACACCCCGGGGAAGTCTCACACTACTGGTATCGGGCTGATGGTAGCTTCAACTGTCTTGGGTTCACTGGGGACGGTTTTCTGGTAGCGGAATGCCCTCGTCCCGCATTCTCTTGTAGCAGTTCCGGGCGGTGTGGTTCTCTCTGCTATAGTAATCGCAATGCTTATTAGGAGGCACGGGCGAAGCACTCACAGGTAGGATCCTGAACCACCTCTCTGTGACAGGCGGGGCGGGAGGTGCCTGCCTCGGTCTGCCTGGGGCGTCTCTGACTGGGGGCGTGCCCTGATAGTGCGCTCGAAGTCCTTCTCGACCCTCATCGCCTTGTCCACCAATTCCGGGAAGTCCCCGAAGTCCGACGCACACAACCGTGACTGGATCCCTGGCTTGAGCCCCTCCTTGAACTTTTGTAACTTGTGTTTTGCATCCTTGAGGGCCTTGGGCACGTACCGGGAGAGCTCATCAAATCGCGCCTCATACTAGGCGATGATCTTGTTCCCCTGCTCCAGCTTCAGAAACTGTGCGATCTTCTCATTTCTACACGATCGGTGGAAATACTTCTCTAGGAAATTCATCCTGAATCCTGCCCATCTCCATGCGTACCCAGACAACACGCCTCGATTTTGGCCTTGTCACCAGTTCTCGACTTCTCCCTCCAGCAGATATGTGGGCAGGTTAACCATCTAGGCGTTTGAGCATTCCAGTGGCCTCATCATATTGGCGATCCTCAACAACCAGTGCTCTGCCTGCACTGGGTCGGGTGCCCCCTCAAAAGTCGGTGGTTGGAGTCTCTGGAAGCGCTCGAATATGTCCGTGCCCCGGACCTCTCCATCACATGATGTCGCCCCACGATTCCGGTCTCACAAAGTTTCCATTATGAGGGTGTGTGTGGCCTACTGTTGTTGCATAAAGGTAGCCTATTGCTGCTGTATGGCTGCCACCATCTATCTGAAGGTTGCGAAAGCTGTGAAAGTGCTATGTTGATAAACCCTAAGTATTGTCAAATTTTGGTGTGACAAACCAATTCAAGTTTGTATCTTGATTTGTATCAAGCTTGAGCATCTGTTCACATTGAATCTTCGACGTTTGATATGTTCGTGCTGAATCTATCTTGCCGATATCTACGACGAACTTACCGAGATCTTCAAAATGGAAGAAAGTGAAGACTTTCATATATTGAGTGAAGAGAGAGTTTTCAAGAACATTGCGGTTCAAGATCTAGAACCAGAAAAGTCTAAGAACTCAAGACTTAGTTGAATATTATGTTTGGTATGCCGAGTTAAAGCTTTGAAGATTACAATAATTAAAGCTACCGAAGTGATCGATAAATTAAGTGTTCATATGTTCTATCTCACAAGTAAGGTATGATTGACCTAAATTGACCTTAAATCATGATTAGATCATTTCATACTTTTGGTCGATCATTTTGGTCGTTTTATAAGTGTAAAATTCTGTTCCTTCGACTAGCCTAGCACTGGCTCCACCAGTCCTAGTATTTCCTCGACCAGTTCAGGATTTGTTATGAATTTTTGAAAATTTTCTGTTGGTCTACGACCAGTCCTGGAAACTACTTGACCAGTCGTGTGAATAGTGCTCGACCAGTCGTGCAATGCTCGACTCATTTTCCAGCGAGTAATCTGGACTCACACGACTAGTCGTGTGGTGTCCACAACCAGTCGAACAGGACACTCGACCAGTCATGGGACCCACAAGGCCAATCGTGCGACTGAAAAATCTTATTGCTCTAGAATTTTTAAAAATCTACTTGGATAAGGCCAGTAGTAACTAACCAAAGGCCAGTCGTGCGAACCGATTTTTCACCTATAAATAGTGTTTGAATTTTAAAGTTTTCTATTCAATTCCTATCATTCTTAAGCAATCAATCTGAGATAATTTTGAGTACATTCTAAGCTATTTTGTGCATATTTAAGATCCTTTAAAGTAGCTCTTTTTTTTGAAAGTGCCCTGGTTTGTTAATTAGCGTGAGTGTTGAGTCAGTTAGACTATAGAGCCTCATAGGAAGATCAACTTAAGTTTTTACCTCAACCAGGATAAGTGCAAGCTCGCCACAGGTAAATTGAAGCCTCACATCCCTTGTCCCAAAACACCAAGTATATAAAACCCTTAAAACATGTTAGAATATCATAGGATTTTTAAGTTAAGAAAACTTTTTTCAAAATAGGAAAATTCTCTAAGTTTTCTTGTTTTGTCGATTTCATCGATACACATCTCGATATAATTGACCTGCGATGTCGATGTCCTTGATACTTAAACGATATCATCGATATGAGGACAAAATATATCCAGCAACCATATACTCATCTGAACGGAATTATCGATACATCAATATACTATCGATATCATCGATATTCAAATTTCGAGTCCATCGAAGGTGACTCGATAATATCGACAGGCGGATCTCTGGTGCCCCTGCTTTTTCTTAAGAATATCATATGTGCATGATATATCAAAGCCTCCTCGATACCATCAAAATTCAAATCTCGATGATATCGGAACGCTCTCGATGATATCGGTCATGGGAGCTAAGTTCTTCCAGCAAAATATTTCAGGATTGTTTATCTATGATCGGGGGTCACTTGGTAAAATCGATATTCAAATATCGATGATATCGATGCTATATTGATTGCATTGAACTGGGATAGAAACTGTTTAGCAAGCTTAATGGAAAATCCTTTGGATTTATTGATGCATCGACTCAACTATCAATATCATCGACATTCAAATTCCGATGATCTCGAAGGTCCCTTGATCATTCTTATAAACCTGAAATATTTCAAGTCAAGTCTTTCTCATTTTTAAATGTCGATGAATCGACACTGTATCGATTGAATCGGAGTTTGAAATCTGATGACATTGACACCTGTTTCGATTTCATCGACCAGTTGGCAAGAGGTTTCAAAAGCGTATGACATTTAAGTTTGTGTCATCAAGCGGACCATTGATGCTATCGAAAGTATACGCTCGATGATATTGAACCCGCTCGATGATATCGAACTCTGTCATAAATGTGACCGTTTTATATCTGTTGGAACCTTTTGCCTATATAAAGAGGACTTATCTATTATTACTGGGAGAGAAAGAAGAGAGTGCTTTTGAGGGTTTTACCTTAGATCATATACCTAAAGCCCTTTCTCTTAAGGAAGTTCATCCTCCAGTCTACCCTCATCATTGATATTCAATAGAGTGGATTGGGGAAGGAACTTCCACATTCAAGGATCCTCCAGCTACTACCTTAATGGCAAATCATTAAGTTGGGATGCCTTGAATGCATAAATGATCGGAATCACTCTACCTTCCTTATGGGAAAACATTTTATAGAGTATGATTCCGTCTTAACCTTGACCCAACCCGAAGCCTCATATTGGTACATCATCTGTGTTGTATATCAAGGAAGCCGAAGATTCTTCATTAACAAGGAGGAGATCTTTGTCAACGTGCTGAATGAGACTCATCCACTTATTTGTAAGTTATTAGAGTTCAGAGGACACTTGTGATCATTCCTTTTTAGGATTGGGTCTTAGGTGTTTCTCACCCTTGCAAGTCTTCGTAGGAGGCCTTCGGCGGGAGTGTACGTGGTGGGTACGTAGTGTTGACCCTTGCTCTATGAAGAGCATAAACTTCCGGTTGAAGGTGAACCTGTCTAAAACCTTAGGTTCGAGGTGATCCGAGTGAAGCCTCCATTAGGGTCTTATGGAAGATCCTTGGCCAGTGTGCCTAAAAGTGGGTGCGTTGTGTTGACCCTTACTCATGAGAGCATAAACAGTCAGCCTCAGTGTAGGTTGTAAAGGTTGAAGGTGAACCTAATTTAAAACCTTAGGTTTAAGGTGAACCGCTGTGATACCTCCTTATTGAAATCCGGTACACTCAAGGGTTGAGTGCGGTTACCGGGAGTGGAGTAGACAAGTAGTCGAACCACTATAAAAATGACTGTGTTTGAGATTGCTATTCTTTTGTTTGTGTGATTTACTTTAATATTTTCATATCTAAATATCTGAGATCACACCTTACACACATATACAGTCATATCCATCATAAACTAGTTTGCATATTGTTCACTTCTTAAATAGTTTGTGATTGGATCCTCGACCAGGCTTGGAAGCCAGTAGAGTTACTTTTGAGTAATCCTAATATGTGCTTGTTGTTAGGATTAGTGTAATGTGATTTTAATTAAATATAAAAACTTTAAAAGTCCTATTCACCCTCCTCTAGGACATATTGGCATATTCCTACTTTAACTAAAGCGGTCTTCACCGCTATTTCAATTGGTATCAGAGCGGGCCTCTCTTTAAGGGCTTCACCGCCTAGAGAGTGATCTTGACTGAAGTCGGAATCATGTTCAAAAGTGTCCAAGAGGGTGTGACCAACCAGAATAATTGTCTTGTAATTCATACTACTCTGAAAGTCGACAATAGTTCAAAATGGTACCTTGATAGTGGAGTGGATGCTCCAGACACATGACTGGTGATCAAACTCACTTTTGTGAGTACTCAAACTTTGATGGAGGATCAGTCACGTTTGGAGATGGTAGCTCAACCAAAATTGTTGGATAAGGAATAATAGTTGTACCAGGCCTTTCAAAGATCAAATATTTCCTCTGTGTAGAAGGTCTGAAACATAATCTCCTTAGTATCTCCCAAATCTGTGACAAAGAACATCTGGTCACTTTCTCAAAGGATGTGAGTAAAATTTTATATCATATAAGAAAATCTCTCATAAAAGGTTTACACACTAGTGATAACTGTTATGTCATTGAAAGTACAAGTGAGTGGTCTATCCACAAAGTGTAATATGGCGGTAAAGTATGAATCCAAATTATGGCACCAAAGGCTGGGACATGTTCACTACTGAAATTTAGCAAAGCTCAGTTCAAAAAATCTGGTTAGAGGACTTCCCAAGATTAGAAAAGAAGAAAAAGTTGTCTGTGGAGATTGTCTGAAAGGAAAATAGATAAAATTCGAACACAAAAAGACAACCACTATAGCAACAACAAAACCTTTGGATCTGCTACATATGGATCTAGTTGGTCCAACTAAAGTGGAGAGCCATGGCAAGAAAAGATACTTCCTGGTGGTAGTAGACGACTACACAAGATTTACTTGGGTCACATTTCTTCGAGAGAAATCGGATGCCTTTGAGGAATTTGTGATCCTAGCAAAGCGACTCCAAAATGAAAAGGGATACGACATCAATCGCATCAGAAGTGATCATGGTGGGGAATTTGAAAATGAAAGATTTGAAAAATATTGCAATGAGAAAGGAATTCGTCATGAATTCTCAGCCCCAAAAACCCCACAACAAAATGGAGTTGTTGAAAGAAAAAATCAAGTATTGCAGGAAATGGGGTCAGTTATCCTAAATGGGAAAGATATGGTAAAAAGTTTATGGGCAGAAGCTGTCAATACTGTCTGCTACATCATAAATAGAGTATATCTTAGAGCAGGTCTGAATAAAACTCCATACAAACTATGGTATGGGAAACTGCCTAGTGTGAAGTATTTTTGAGTCTTTGGTTGTAAATGTTATATCTTGAGAGACAGAGATCACCTAGGAAAATTTGAGTCTAAAAGTGATGAAGGTATCTTTCTGGGGTATGTCATGAATTTTCGTGCGTATAGAGTATACAATCTAAGAACCCTCACTATTTAGGAGTCAGTCAATGTGGTAATCGATGATCAACCTCGTGAAGAAGATACCCCTGTGAATGAATTAGAAGATGATAAAGATTTATGCATAGTAGATAAATTGGATGGCAAATCTCCATTGTCTAATAAACCCCAACCATCATCTAACATACCCATCATTAAGGATCACCCTCGAGAACAAATTATTGGAGATCGTAATGATGGTGTAAGAACTCGACGATAGATAGAAAATATCTATAGTCATTTCTGCTTTACCTCAAAGATCGAACCCAAGAATATTGTAGAAGCTCTTCAAGATGAACACTAGATAAATGCTATTCAAAAAGAACTCCAACAATTTCAGAGAAATGAGGTATGACAAGTGGTTCCCAAACCACTCGATACAAATGTCATTGGAACCAAATGGGTCTTCAAGAATAAATCCGATGAGTCAGGCAATGTAATCAGAAACAAAGCAAGGCTAGTTGCTCAAGGGTACTCATAGATAGAAGGGATTGATTTTGATGAGACATTTGCCCCTGTCGCTCGTCTTGAGTCTATTAGAATTCTTATGTCTGTTGCATGCACACAAAAATTTAAACTGTTCCAAATGGACGTTAAGAGTGCTTTTCTTATTGGGGATCTTACTGAAGAAGTTTATGTAGAACAACCAAAAGGATTTTCAGATCCTAAGCACCCCTATCATGTTTACCGTCTGAACAAAGATTTGTATGGTCTCAAACAAGCATCATGTGCTTGATATGAACGATTAACAAAATTTCTTTTAGACCATGAATCTGCAGAGGAAGTGTAGATAAGACGCTATTTACCCAGAGAACAAAGAACTCATTGCTTATTGCACAAATTTATGTGGACAATATAGTCTTCAGTTCAATGTGTGAAGATGCTGCTCTCAAATTTGCCAACCTCATGAAATCTGAATTTGAAATGAGTATGGTTGGTGAATTAAACTTCTTCCTAGGATTGCAGGTCAAGCAGCTATATGATGGAATCTTCATTTGTCAAACCAAGTATGCAAATGATTTGGTGAAAGGTTTGGTCTTGAATCTGGCCGCTCTTATCATACTCCCATGAGCACCACACTCAAACTTTCTAAAGATGTAAATGGCAAGAGTGTGGATCAACATCTCTGCCGGAGTATGATAGGCAGCCTACTATATCTCACTGCTAGCCGTCCTGATATATCCTTTAGCGTGGGAGTATGTGTTCGATATCAGGCAAATCCTAAGGAGTCTCACTTAACAGCCGTTAAGAGGATCATTAAATACATAGCAGGAACTACCTCCTTCGGATTGTGGTATCCATTTGAAACATCTACTATCATCGCTGGATACTCTGATGCCGACTGCGAAGGAAATTTGGATGATTGGAAATCAACAAGTGGAGGATGCTTTTATGTTGGAAACTGTTTGGTCTCCTAGCAGAGTAAGAAGCAAAACTCAATATCATTATCCACTGCCGAGGCTGAATACATTACTGCTGGAAGTTGTTGTGCACAACTCCTTTGGATGAAACAGATGTTATTGGACTACGGGATTGAACAACCCACGATAAGTTTTTTCTGTGATAACACAAGCGCAATCAACATTTCAAAGAATCTTGTCTAACATTCTCGGACCAAGCACATTGACATCCGTCATCATTTTATCCGAGAACTTGTTGATGACAAGATTATTACATTGGAATATGTTTCCACAGAAAAGCAACTTGCAGATATCCTCACGAACCCTTTTAATACAAATAGGTTTAGTGACCTTCAAAAATCCATTGAAGTATGCACTCATTAAAAATATCCCAGTACACATGAGCCACATAGGTAAATCTTCACTCTGGGACATTCTTGGTTAAATGTCAGCCACAAGTCTAAACCTCTTGTATTAACCATGTCAGTTTTGGGATGCCAGATTATAACATTCTCGATGTTATCTGAACCGCGTCGATATCATCGAAATTTACAGTTCGATGATATTGATATTCTGAAATTGAAGAATCTCGGGTATACAAGCTAATAACCAGCAGTCTTTCCCAACGGTTGAATGACATAAATGAATAATTGTTTTTCCAACAACCGTCAGTGAAATTCTTGATAAAAATCATGTCGATGCTATCGAAAGCTGATCGATATAATCGACAAAGTTGCTATATTAAGAGAAGACTGCATTCGAATTTAAACTCATTTCTTCCTCTTCTCTGATTACTTCCTCTCTCCCTTACCAGTCTCTCACATCTACAAATCATGATCAAGGGGAAAGGTAAGTCATCTCTTCACTCCCTACAATCAAAGAACATGCAATCAGGCTCCAGTAGGCATCCACCTATGGAAGGACGTTCACTCCCCATTGTTGAGCGTCTAGTGCTCAATAGTGCCATAGAGCCTGGGGTGGACCTACTTTTAGAAGTAATAGGTTGGCATAATATTTTAAATCTTGAGGGATCATATCAACTGGGTGTGATTCGAGAATTCTTCAAACACTGTCATGTTATTAGTACTGATCCCCCCAACATTCAGGTTGAAAACGCACATTACTCAAAGGTTATCACCCTAATCACCGTGGCTCACCTTTTAGACCTTGATGTCACTACAATCCCAGTGACCAACAGGAATCTCAATGGTTTGGGAGTATGGGGTGAAGTCACTCGTGCATCGTGTCAGGGCACTATTGTCCCTCGAAATGATGACAATCTACTTCACATCGACTATCTTGGACCCACCTTCAAAGTTCTTCATAGCATTTTTGGGTCCAATGTATATCCTTGCGATGTCAATGGTAATCACCTCCCTCCATTTGTGATCAATGTGCTCTATGATGTATATCAAGAAAATCAGGTGTGCCTGCCAACTCTTCTTCTAAAACAAATCATTCGTGTGATTCAAGGCAATCGTCGAGAGACACTGCCCTTTCATGTGCTCATCTATAAACTAGTACATCATGCGGGGCTTCCTGCCACATCTGACACTGCGTATCTTAAAGCTTGGTTGAACAATGATGCAGTTCAGGAGGCCCAACAATTGTGTCTCTCTTCATCCCTTCCCTCGCACATAGGAATCCTCTAGAATATTAAGCATCAGTAGGGTCGTGCAGTTGCCATTAGATCATCACACGTATCTGTGTTAATGATTCTGCTACTTTTTGGCTGACTTTAAACTACCTAAAACTCTACTGCCTAACCTTGGGCAGTTTTTTCTTTTTTTGGATATTGTGGCTATGGATGGTTATAATTTGTATCTACTTACTGCCATGATTATATTTTTAGGTCCCCTGGTTTATCTAGTGTCTAATATGGAGTACATGTGATTGTCATGATTACTTTATCTACCTTTATCACTGCTTTATTTGGTCTGATATGCATCCATACTGTCTAACAATGATGTATGCTTAAAACCGGCTTAATCTTTATACATTTATATATGTCGGTTCTCCCATGTTATTTTAACTTTAGTCAATATCAACTGCTATATCTTTGTTAATGACTGACAAAAAGGGGGAGAACAGTTGAAACGGCCAGAACGGAAAATTGTATATTTGCTTAAATGGTGTTGCAGGTGTTAGGGGGAGTAGCTGCACCAAGATAAGGAGAGTTTGAAGTCAGGGGGAGCAAATACTAGGTTGTGTACATGTCTTCACTAGAAATTGTAAAATTGTGTAAAATGCATGTACACACAATTTAAGATGTGTTTGTCTAGGTACTGTTCTAGGGTGTCTTGGTATTTTGTCACGTAATCGACAAAGGGGGAGATTGAAAGTGCCCTGGTTTGTCAATTAGCGTGAGTGTTGAGTCAGTTAGATTGCAGAGCCTCATAGGAAGATCAACTCAAGCGTCTACCTCAACCGGGATGCTTGCAAGCTCGCCATAGGTAAATCTAAGCCTCACATCCCTTGTCCCAAAACACCAAGTATATAAAACCCTTAAAACAAGTTAGAATATCATAAGGTTTTTAAGTTAAGAAAACTTTTTTCAAAATAGGAAAATTCTCTAGGTTTTCTTGCTTTGTCGATTTTATCGATACACATCTTGATATGATCGACCTGCGCTGTCGATGTCCTCAATACCTAAACGATATCATCGATATAAGGACAAAATACGTCCAGCAACTATATACTCATCTGGATGGAATTATCGATACATCGATATACTATCGATATCATCGATATTCAAATTTCGAGTCCATTGAAGGTGACTCGATAATATCGACAGGCGGATCTCCGACGCCCCTATTTTTTCTTAAGAATATCATATGTGCATCGATATATCGAAGCCTATTCGATACCATCGAAATTCAAATCTCGATGATATTGGAAGGCTCTCGATGATATCAGTCATGAGCGCCAAGTTCTTCGAGCAAAATATTTTAGGATTGTTTATCTATGATCGGGGGTCACTCGATAGAATCGATATTCAAATATTGATGATATCGATGCTATATCGATTTCATCGAACTGGGACAGAAACTGTCTAACAAGCTTAATGAAAAATCTTTTGGATTTATCGATGCATCGACACAGCTATCGATATCATCAACATTCAAATTTCGATGATCTCGAAGGTCCCTCGATCATTCTTATAAACTTGAAATATTTCAAGTCAAGTCTCTCTCATTTTTAAATGTCGATGAATTGACACTCTATTGATTGAATCGGAGTTCAAAATCTGATGACATCGACACCTGTTTCGATTCCATCGACCAGCTGGTAAGAGGTTTCAAAAGTGTATGACATTTAAGTTTATGTCATCGAGCGGACCATCGATGCTATCAAGAGTATACGCTCGATGATATCGAACCCGCTCGATGATATCGAACTCTGTCATAAATGTGACCGTTTTATATTTGTTGGAAGTTTTTGCCTATATAAAGAGGACTTATCTATTGTTGCTGGTAGAGAAAGAAGAGAGTGCTTTTGAGTATTTTACCTTAGATCATATACCCAAAGCCCTTTCTCTCAGGGAAGTTCATCCTCCAATCCATCCTCATCATTGATATTCAATAGAGTGGATTGGGGAATGAACTTCCACATTCAAGGATCCTCCAGCTACTACCTTAATGGAAAATCATTAAGCTGGGATGCCTTGAATGCATAGATGATCAGAATCACTCTACCTTCCTTATAGGAAAATATTTTATAGAGTAGGATTCCGTCTTAACCTTGACCCAACCTGAAGCCTCATATTAGTACATCATCTGTGTTGCGGATCAAGGAAGTCGAAGATTCTTCATCAACAAGGAGGAGATCTTCGTCAACGTGCTGAATGAGACTCATCCACTTATTTGTAAGTTATTAGAGTCCATAGGACACTTGTGATCATTCCTTTTTAGGTTTGGGTCTTAGGTGTTTCTCACCCTTGCAAGTCCTCGTAGGAGGCCTCCAGCGGGAGTGTACATGGTGGGTACGCAGTGTTGACCCTTGCTCTGTGGAGAGCATAAAATTTTAGTTGAAGGTGAACCTGTCTAAAACCTTATGTTCGAGGTGATTCGAGTGAAACCTCCATTAGGGTCTTATGGAAGATCCTTGGACAGTGTGCCTAAAAGTGGGTGCATTGTGTTGACCCTTGCTCGTGAGAGCATAAACAGTCAACCTTAGTGTAGGTTGTAAAGGTTGAAGGTGAACCTGATTTAAAACCTTAGGTTTGAGGTGAACCGTTGTGAAACGTCCTTAGTGAAATCCGGTACACTCAAGGGTTGAGTGCGGTTACCGGGAGTGGAGTAGACAAGTAGTCGAACCACTATAAAAATGACTGTGTTTAAGATTGCTATTCTTTTGTTTGTGTGATTTACTTTAATATTTTCATATCTAAATATTTGAGATCACACTTCACACACATACACAGTCATATCCATTATAAACTAGTTTGCATATTGTTCACTTCTTAAATAGTTTGTGATTGGATCCTCTACTGGGCTTGGAAGCCAGTAGAGTTACTTTTGAGTAATCCTAATATGTGCTAGTTGTTAGGATTAGTGTAATGTGATTTTAATTAAACCATAAAAACTTTAAAAAGTCCTATTCACACCCCTTTAGGACATATTGGCATATTCCTACTTCAACTAAAGCGGTCTTCACTGCTATTTCAGTTTTTTATTTTGATTCTCTATTCCATTCTCATTTCGAAAAGGGATATTTGATTTACCCTTCCTTGATATCAAAATCAATACAAAGCCCTTACTGATTTAATTACAAATCATTTAGACTTAGAACCCTATACACTTGTGAGACTGAACGTTGAACATCTACGTCGTCATCAAGTTGGTTCTACTGGGCTGCTCCACAATCGTCATACAGATAAGTTTTTACTTTTTCTATAATTCAATTCATTTCTGGTTTTTGAGATTGTTCTTGAAAATCTCTATTTTGATTTTGTCTGAGGTGATCCAGAAAATCTCAGAGCGAGGGGTTTTTGAATTGTGTAAGCCCATCTAAAGACACAATTGTGAAAGTTTTAGGTGAACCTTGAAAAACCTATTTTGATTAGTGAACGCTAATATCCGGAGGGAGTGGATATTAGGAGTGGAGTAGTTGTGTGGCTGTTTATTAACAGTTGGTGTACACACAAGCAAACCACTATAATTCTCTGTTGTTTGGTAGATGTGTGATTTATTTTTTTTATCTTTTATGGTTTAAGATTATGAGATGTATTTGTGGATGTGAATGTTGTAATCTTTATATTTCAACATTGTGTGGTGAATGTTGTAATAGATTAGTTTCTATTTCTTTCATATCCTCTTGAGTTTGAGTTTTTGATACTGACCCACGTTCTAGTAAGGTTGTCCTGCCATAAATCATTGGTTTTTGGTGTTAGGTTGTCCTTAGAACCAAGTTTGTATCAACCTCTCAATACTTGATTTTTGAGGTTGTTATTTCCTTTAGTTATTTGCATTCTTTTTGGCTATCTGTTGTCTATGTTCTGCTTATTAATTTTTATTTGGCATAGTCCTATTCACCCCCCCTCTAGGACATATAGCTCAGCCTTTTCAAGTGGTATCAGAGCCTAATAGCTTGTTTATTTGGATTTAATCCTGAGCTAACCGATCTGAGCTTTTAAGATGTCAAATTTTGATAGCCTTTCTATAACTAGGCCTCCTCCTTTTAATGACTCTAATTATGCTTATTGGAAAGCCAAAATGAGAATATTCTTGAGGTCTCTTGATGAGAGTGTGTGGCAAGCCACAGTAACTAAATGGACTCCACCTACTGTTAAAGTTCTAGGCCTTGATGGAACTAGATCTCCAAGGGTTGCTCCCTATAGCACTTGGACCACTCTTTAGAGAACTGAGAGTAGTGCCAACGCCAAGGCTTTAAATGTGATTAATTGAGCACTATCAGCAGATGAATTCAAAAGAATTATATCTTGTGATACTGCAAAACAAGCCTGTGATATCTTAGAAATGACACACGAGGGTACAACTACTGTCAAGAAATCTAAACTACAAATCCTCACCACTAGTTTTGAGGAAATACGTATGAAAGAAAGTGAAACATTCATGGACTTCTATATTAAGTTGAATGACGTTGTCAACTCTATGTGGGGTCTTGGAGATAACATCTCAGAAGCAAAGTCTGTGCAAAGATACTACGCTCACTACTTAAAAGGTTCAATTCAAAAGTCACGACCATTTAGGAACTTCATGATACAGACCATATGCAGGTTGAAGAACTGGTTGGTTCTTTACAAACCTACGAGTTAAACTTTAAAGCTCCGAAAGGTAAATCTATCGCCCTTAAGTCTTCAAAAAGCATGTCTCATGAAAATAACAATTCTGATTTAGAAAATTCTGAAGATGATATAACCCTTTTAGCTAAAAAGTTTTACAAGATTTTCAAAAGTAAAAAGAGGGTTGATGTTCAAAAACCTACTGAAAAGAAAAGATCAAGATAAAAAAATTAGAAATCTTTAAAAGACAGCCAATGCTACAACTGCCATGAATATGGGCATCTAGTAAACAAATATCCTAAAAAGGACAAACCTAAAAAAAAAGGTATGTTGGCTACATGGGATGAATCTTCTTGCTCTGAAGCCTCTTCTGAGTCAGAAGATTCTGAAACCGAGTCGGGTAATGATGTTAAAGCCCTAATGACTCTAGCCAAGTCACTTTCTCAGATAATGATACAACCAGTGAAGAAAATCGGGGAAGTGATCATGAGAATGAAAAAAGATCTTCAGGATGCTTATGATGCCCTATATAGGGAAAGTTACAAAATAGTTGTTAAATTAAAACTACAGAAAGAAAAGTTTTTAAAATTGAAAGAGAATTTTGATAATCTAGTTTTGGAAAAATCACACCTTTTAGATTGCTTTGAAAAAACTAAGCGTGACTTAGATTTCAAAACGTCCCAAGTTGAAAACTTAAAATCTGAAAATGAAAACCTAAAACTAGAAGTCTCTTCACTTATGAGTTTGAAGGACACATGGAGGTATGCCCAAGGAGATCCTAAATTAGAAAAACTTTTATCCGGATCCAGAAAATGTGGTGATCGATCTGGATTGGGCTACAATAAAAATATGCCTCCCAAATATAAGAATACTCCTATATTTATTAAAGGGGAGTCTTCTAACTCAAAAGGAAAAAGTTTGAATCAAAATATTTCTAAAACGACTAAAACTTTTCAGTCCTTAAATTTTAAAAATAACCATATCAACTATAAAAATCAGAACCATAATTCTTTAGCTGAGAAAATTGTAGACTTGATTAAGGAGGTCTTAAAATATAACTCAGTGGGTAGGACGTATAACAATTATAATCAGAAGAAGACCAACTATGCTCCTAAACCCAAAACTGTAATGAAATGGGTCCCTAAGGTTGCTTGTTTGGTTGCCCACACTACATTCAAAGCCATGAGCCATTCAAAGTGATACCTGGATAGTGGTTGCTCCAGACATATGACAGGTTATAAAAGTTTGTTCAGCAGTCTTAAAGACATGACTGATGGTTCATTCACATTCGGTGATGGTAGCAACTGCAAAATTGTTGGCTAAGGTACGGTTCAACTCCACAACCTCTCTCTATTTGAGAATGTTTTATATGTGGAAGGTTTAAAACATAATTTATTAAGCATTTCTCAAATTTGCGATAATAATCACAGTGTAAAATTTTTAAACCAAAAGTGTGAAATCTTAAATAAGAATGATTTTGTAATATTAACTGGTCACAGAACTTCTGAGAACTGCTATATAGTTAGTGACTCAAGCTCATCTAAGCTATTGTGTTATATGGTTCATACCGATGAGACTGAACTATGACATAAGGGCCTAGGACATGTACACTATCACAACTTGTATAGATTAAGCAAAAGTGATTTGTTAAGAGGTCTACCCAAAATAAAGAAAGTAGATAAGATATGTGGCGAGTGCCAGATTGGTAAACAAACCAGGAGTGTTCACAAAAAGATAAACTCCTATGCCACATCTAAACCGCTCAAACTTCTCCACATGGATCTCATTAGACCAACTAGAACAGAGAGTCGAGGTGGTAAGAAGTATATTCTAGTCATTGTAGATGACTTTACCAGGTATACTTGGGTAGTCTCCTTAAGAGAGAAATCTGAAACTCTTGACGAAGTAAAAAGGGTACTTAAATGTATCCAAAATGAAAAAGTGTTACAAGTCACTAAGATCCGTAGTGATCATGGTTCTGAGTTTGAAAATAGCAGTTTTGAGAAATTTTGTAGTGACCAAGAACTATCATATAAATATTCTGCTCCCAAAACACCACAACAAAATAGGGTAGTGGAAAGGAAAAATAGGGTGCTTCAAGAAATGACAAATGTAATGTTAAATAGTATGAAGCTTCCTAAAAATCTTTGGGCTGAAGCCGTAAATACTGCTTGTTATATAATTAACCGTGTTTACATTAGAAAATCAAATAATAAAATAGCTTATACGATGTGGTTTGATAAGAAGCCTTCTGTCAAATACTTTTGAGTTTTCGGCAGTAAATGCTATATCTTGCATGACCGAGAACATCTGGGTAAGTTTGACACCAAAAGATATGAAGGGATATTTTTAGGGTATGTTCTGAATTGTCGAGCATATTGGGTACTTAATAAGAGGACTGGTGTAATACAAGAATCTATTAATGTGGTCATTGATGATCATTTGAATACACCTATCTCAAGTTCAGAAGATGATGAGGTTCTTCTAATTGATAAACTAGACTCTTCATCTAATCAAAATAACACTGAACTATGAACAAATAAAGATCACCCTACTGATCAAATCCTTGGAAATCCCCTCACTGGTGTACGCACTCGTAAACAATTAGCAGATATGTGTAACTACGTGTGCTTTACATCTCAGTTGGAACCGGCTAACGTAAAAGAAGCCCTTACTGATGAAAACTGGATTGTAGCTATGTAAGAAGAGCTCAATCAGTTTGTGAGAAATGATGTTTGGTATTTAGTTCCAAGACCAACTGATAAACATATTATCAGAACAAAATGGATTTTCAAGAATAAGTCTGACGAACTTGGTAACATAATTAGAAACAAGGCTACGCTGGTTGTATAAGGATACACCCAAATTGAAGGTATTGATTATGATGAAACTTTTGCCCCAGTAGCTCGTCTTGAATCAATCAGACTGTTTATATCCATTGGTGTTTTAAAAAAAATCAAAATATCTCAAATGGATGTTAAGAGTGTATTTTTAAACGGTGATTTGCATGAAGAAGTATATGTTGAACATCCAAAGGGTTTTGAAGACCCTAAGCATGCTAATCATGTTTATCGCCTAAAAAAGACACTATATGGTTTGAAACAGGCTCCTAGGGCATGGTACGAGAAATTAACTAAATTCTTGTTAAATCATGAGTTTGTTATGGGGAGTGTAGATAAAATATTATTTGTTAAGAAACATAATGATCATATTTTAATAGTGCAAATCTATGTTGATGACATTATCTATAGATCTACCTGTGCTAACATGACTGTTGAGTTTGCAGATCTTATGAAGTCCAAATTCAAAATGAGTATGGTTGGAGAACTAAATTATTTCCTAGGGTTGTAAGTCAAATAGCTTCCTGATGGATTCTTCATCTCTCAAACCAAATATGATATGAACTTAGTTAAAAGGTTCAGATTTGAGAGTAAAAAAACTTTTGATACTTCAATGAGTACCACTCTGAAACTCTCTAAGGATTCAAGAGGTAAGAGTGTGGATCCTAAGTTGTATCGCAGTTGATAGGAAGTTTACTTTATTTAACTGCGAGTTGACCTAATATTGCTTTGAGTGTTAGAATTTGTGTCAGATATCAATCGGACCCTAAAGAGTCCCACTTGATTGTTGTTAAGCGTATTTTGCGATATGTTGCTAGTGCAGCTAATCTTGGTTTCTGGTATCCACATGATACTAGTGTGCAATTAACTGGTTACACGGATGCTGATTGTGCTGGTAACATTGATGATCGTAAATCGACTAGCGGTGGTTGTTTCTATGTTGGGAACTGTCTAGTTTCTTGGCTAAGTAAGAAACAAAGTTCCGTATCGTTCTCCACTGCTGAGGCTAAATATATTGCTGCAGGTAATGCATGCACTCAGCTAGTATGGATGAAAAGAATGCTAAGCGATTACGAAATTGTGTAAGAATCTATGATGTTATATTGTGATAACTCAAGCTCAATTAATATTTCCAAAAATCCTATTCAGCATTCACGAACCAAGCACATTGACATTAGGTATAATTATATTCGTGAATTGGTGGAAGAAAATATAATTTCATTAGAATATACTCAGATCGAGAATCAACTAGCTGACATATTCACAAAACTGCTTGACAAAAATCGATTTGCAAAATTGAAATTTGATATTTGTATGTGTAATATGAACTCTTGATTTGTGATCATTTGTATCATAATGTATTGTTGAGGGTCAAATATTGCATATCAGGCCCCATTTATTGCTTGGATTTACGAGCATAATACTGTTTAACGTCTCGACTTAACTGCGTTTGTGATACAGGGTATATTTGAGAGCACGGACTACAAAAAGGTGTTAAAAGCTTGAATTTGATGCTCTGAAGTCACCAGAGTAAGGGAAGGACTCCAGAGGACCAAGATCAACGAATTCACACGCCAGGGATCCGAGGAAATCAAGTTGTTCACATTAAAAATGGCCCAAAATTAGTCCAGAATGTAAGATCACAGGGTTACCGCCTTCCGATTGACACGAGACTTCATACATGGGATGAGAGCCATAAATTAACCATACATATTAAATTTCAGCCATTGAAGATCTCGGGAAGTGGGCCAACAGACAGATCAGCCAATTAATATTCAATTTGGGGCCCACCTGATATCTGGATATGCTTCAATTTTGGTCCCAACTCATGAAATGAGCTAACAAAATGGATGGATGGTGCGGATTTCATATATACATCACAGTGGACCCCACTGCCAGTTCCAGTGCATAGTGCGCAAGTGCACTCAACGTGCACTGGATTGGGACAACCAGTCAACGGGCGAGGACCCGTCTCCTTCTCGCGTAAGGAAACAGCGGACGGACGTTGTCCGTCCGTTTTCGTGTAGTGGGCCCCATCTATTGTTCATATGGACAATCCAAACTGTCCATAAGATTCACGAGGGCCCTATCACTTAGACCTAGGTGGCGAAAGTTCAAGATATATCGGAGATCGGTTTTCGATCGTCTAAACGCAAGACTGACGGTGAATTAAAATAACTCATGGGCCACCACAAATCAGATTCAAAACTGATCAGGTCCGACTGGTTTTTCGAGGGTAATCCAGTGGACAGGTTGGATCTTCAAGTGACACTGATTATGGACCCCACCATCGTCACAACGTAACTGCATATGCACTCTGTTTCTCGTCCAGACGTTGTTCGAGTTTTACGGGCTGTTGTGGCCCACCACCGTTGATCGAACGTCCGATCTGGCTTGTCCAGAGGATGATCAGGTCTGGGACGATCTCAACCATGAAGATAGATGGGAAGGATGGACGATCGGCCGTCCGAAACAATTCTTTAAACGCAAGTTATCTTTGCGTTTTGCCCTGCGTAAAACAGGGAGTTCGATTCTTGCTTTGCGCAAGGAAGGTCGGTGACCGACCTAGCTGGCTCCTTGCTGCTATAAAAAAGAGAGAGAGGGCATCAGCAGAGGCATCGAAGGAGGGAGCAGCGGCTGGGAGAAAGGGAACGTGAAGGCGGCTGTGGAGCAGAGAGAGAGGTTTGGAGTTGGTTATTTTTTTTATGTTTTTATTTTCTTTATGAATTATGTTGAGATTTAGCTTCATCATGTTTGGCTAAATCCTCTTAGCTAGGGCTAAGAGGTGAAGCTTGTAAAATGATGGGGGATTTTTAGCCTGTGTTCTCTTTTATTGAACTGAGTCTGATTTTAGTGTGATTTTAAGGGAATGTTTTTAGTCTTTAATGGTCTGTTGTGACTGAAATTACAATGGGTCTGCAATGGCTTTGAGCATGTTCTTTTCCTCTTTATGTTTATGACGTCAGGAAGCCCTGTTGTTCACCATCGTCTCCTGGGCATGGTCGGATGACAATACCCTTCCTAACCTTCATGGCATGTTGATTGGTTGGTAATTAGTTTAATTCTATTGTTTGCTTTGTCTCTTGGGCATGGTTTGGTGATGGAATCCATTTTAATTCATATACCTTTCATCTCTTGAAAACTATATCAACGTCAGTTCAGTTTAATTTCCATGATTCTTGAAGCAGGCATAAGATCTCCCTGATCTCTATAAGTGGATCCTCTGAATCCCTAGTGTCCCTCCTCTGAATTTCTTCTAAGTTTTAGATAATAATTTCACAATTATTCCTCAATCTATTTGATTTAGAATTCATCTTAGTCTAGTTCTAATTCTACTTAATTTTAGAGTATGTACAAGTTTCAATTCCTTGGGATTCGACCTCGGTCTTACCGAGTTTATTACTACATCACAACCCTGCACTTGGGGAGTGAACAAGTTTTTAGCGCCGTTGCCGGGGATTGACGGCTACGATTTTCTGAAATTAATTGGTTTTAGTGTTAGTTTAAGATTATGATTTTACTAATTTTAATTTTTGATTTTTATTTCTATTTGATTCATAGAACTAACCTGTTTCCTATTTTGTAGGTTGTTAACATAGAAACTTCTAATTCGGTAAACTCTTTCTGATTTTCTAGATTTTCTAACTCTTTAGATTTGGTTTGCTTTAGGAATTTTTCCAAATTTATTTCATCTTTCCGTTATTCTATTTTCTTCTTTTAGAAGCTAGTTTACTCTCTAATTTAAACATTAGGAAATTTCTATTCTTGTATCTTCCATTCTTAGAAACTAACTTGTTTTGTTTTCTTTTGCAGATTTTAAATTTAGGGACTTCAATTTGGTAACTTCCTTCCAACCCTCTCTTCTTGCTAGTTTTTATTTTCCTTTCTTAGGATTAGGTTTAGAAATTGATTGAGGGCTGCGAGTGTTTCATGCCCAAGTGGGCTCGTGACAACACTCGACGTCTCTTGACCGAAGGAGGATTAGTTGAGGGGTTAACTGCCCATCGCAGGCCCAGACACTGCTCGAATTCCCCTGAGTTAACTGATGTTATGGCTGTAAATCAACCTCAAGCACTACCTCAAGCTAGGGTTGAGGAAGTACATGATGAGAATGAGGTACATCAGGCACCCTCGCCTCGTACTTTACGGGATTATTTACAACCGGCGGGGGTGAGTATGCCCTCATGCATGATTTTTTCTGAGAATACAGGACATATGGACATCAAGCCAGGGGTTATCCAACTCCTTCCTAAGTTCCATGGGCTTGAGTCTAAAGAACCATATCTACATCTGAAAGAGTTCGATGAGATAATAGCCACTTTATACTTCCCTCATGTATCTGAGGACACAGTCAGGCTGAAACTCTTTCCATTCTCTTTGAAAGAGAAGGCTAAGACGTGGTTACATTCACTGCGTCCTAGATCCATTGGCACATGGAATGATATGTAGAGGGAATTCATAAAGAAAATTTTCCCACATCATAAAACGATTACCCTCAGAAAAGCAATCATGAACTTCGCCCAAAAGGAAGGTGAAACATTCTTCCAATGTTGGGAAAGGTTCAAAGATCTTGTTAGTTCATGCCCACAACATGGCTTTGAAATATGGCACATTACGAATTTTTTCTATGATGGACTAACATCTGCCATGCGCCAATTGGTCGAGATAATGTGTAATGGAGAATTCATAAATAAAAATGTTGACGCGGTATGGAATTACCTCGATAGTCTTGCTGAAAAAACACAAGCATGGGACTATTATCCGAATTCGAACACCACGTCTAGGCCGACTCAATCTAAGGAGAGAGGTGGAGTATATCTCTTGAAAGAAGAAGATGATCCCAATTACAAAGTGACTAATCTCATAAGAAAATTTGAGGCCATGGAAGGAAAGAAGGATAAGGTTAATGAAATTGTTTGTGGCATCTGTGATTGCAACATTCACACAACTGAAAATTATCCTACAATACCTGCTTTCGAGAAGTGTTGAATGAGCAAGCTAATGCCGTAAATAACTATCAAAGACCTTTTAATCTTGGTTGGAAAAATCATCCAAATCTTAGTTGGAGAAATGGACAAACTGCGACCCCCCAAGGTTTCTTCAATCAAAATCCAAATCAGGGGAAACCTCAAGAAGAACCGGTTCAAATTTCCATACAAGAGCTGGCTCAGGCAATGCGAGGATTTACAGATTTTATGCAAAAGATGAATTCACGTATGACGGTTATAGAAAAGGGGATGCTTCCTGCACAACCTCTCCTCAATCCTAAACCGTAGTACGAGATAAGTGATCCCAGCTCTTCAAATCAAATGGGGCACGCTAAATCCATCACCACTCTTAGGATGGGAAGATGTATGTATATATTATTTTGTATTTTTTTTTTAAAATTTAAATATATGCAAAATTGTACATTTTCAGTGTTACACGACTAGTCGAGTACACACTCAACCAGTCATGGCACGATCGGTCGAGTATGTACACAACTAGTCGTGAAACTCGTGAAATGGATTTTTATTTGGGAAAAATGTCACTTTTTCCATTTCTTTCTTCTTCTTCATCAAGCCCAACCACGACTGGTCGAACCCATCTCTCGATTACTCTCTGGTTAGTGCTTCATTTTTGATTTCCTTATGGATTTAAGTTCTTTGATCATCCTTAATCTTGATTTTGCTTCTTGTTTCAAGATTTATGGTGCTTTGAAAGGGTTTTTTTCCTTAAAATCTGATTTGCTTGAAATCCTTTCATTTTTTTTTTGAATTCTTTGTTTCTTTGTTTTCTTATTGCAATGGAAGGAAGAAATGGGAAGAGAACCACTTGTGGTACCTCTTCATCCCATTCCGCACCCATTACTATGCGCCACCTTCGGCCTCCTGAAGAGGATCCCGAGTATGTACGGGATTTTCGTCTTAGAAATGTGATTGCTGAGCGTGTTGTCATTGTTGATCATCTTGAGCGCTTCAACATTGTCCCTCTCCTTCAAGCTATAGGTTAGGAAAACATACTATCTTAGGGCAGTCCTGCATACTGATCCATTGCGTAGGCCATGTACCCTTGCATTACTGAGTTCTTTATAGAAGATTTGACATTTACTCTGTCAACTAGAGAATGTCCAATTGAGGTAGACCGTCATTTAATTTTAGTAATCATGAATATACCTGTTGTTGATGACGGCATACCCATATCCACTTTGCAATATAGACTTTCTGTAAATGCTAAACAATTGATTACGAGAGTTCTCTATAACATGAATGCGGAATGGAATGGCGGTACTGCGCTCGGTTCGAAATATATGTTGCCCAGAAACAGGGTCTTGCATCGGATTTTTATTTCGAATGTCTATCCTCGCTCGGGTAACAAGACTGAGCTGACCTCTTTTATGGCCTACATTATGCATTCAGTTGTATCTGGCATCCATATCTGTCTTCCTTCTCTTATCTGTCATCATATTATTCAGTTTCATCTCCATCCTGGTCATAGTGATATTTCATTCACTTATCTTATTATTGCCTTAGCTAATCATGCTTTGATAGCTATGCATGTTGGAGAAGGTTCTATTAATCTCCTTCCATTTAACAATTCTAATATTAACAAGATGAACCTGGACTTGGCACCTAGTCAAGTTGATGGGAATGCTGGAGGAGATGAAGAAGCTGAAGAAGCTGATGCTTTACCTCAAGAAGACGTTAATATGGATGATTTTTTTGATGAACTTGAATCAGATTCTCAGGCTGACCCTGATTATCAGCCTTCTAATTTCGATGAGAGGTTGTATAATCTTGAGGAACAGGTGGCTCAGATTCGTATAACCCAGGATTCTCAATTTGCTTATATGCGTAAATATATGAGGTGCATTAATAAGGATTTACATCAAATTGATTCATCTATTCCTGCTCCCTCTTCAGGATCTGATTAGTTTTGTTTTGATTTGATGGTATCTGTAATAACTTTATTCTAACTCTTTTCCCTGTGACTGATTGGATAATTTTGTTTAAACTCTTATCTATTCAGTTCAGATACTCTGTTTATTTGATTTGGATGGGTAGTTATTAATTCTACATGCTCTCTTATTCTCTTCATTTATCCTTATTCGCTTCCTTTGTCATGTTGTGACAAAAAGGGGAGATATTGTAATATTGAATGAGGATATGATATGCTGAAATGTGTTTAATATTTTTTTTGCAGAGAGTAGTGGATTAAGGGGGAGAGTTGATTATTGTGCATGATATCTATTATGGATCATATCATAGATGTGTGTGCATGTTAGTGCAACACATGTTTGTGCAATGTGTTGTTTAAATATCTATCGCATATTGTAGTTTTGGTTTTGTCACAAATTTGACAAAGGGGGAGATTGAAAGTACTATGTTGATAAACCCTAAGTATTGTCAAATTTTGGTGTGACAAACCAATTCAAGTTTGTATCTTGATTTGTATCAAGCTTATGCATCTGTTCACATTGAATCTTCGACGTTCGTTCTGTTCGTGATGAATTTATCGTACTAATATCTACGACGAATTTACCGAGATCTTCAAACTGGAAGAAAGTGAAGACTTTCATACATTGAGTGAAGACAGAGTTTTCAAAAACATTGCGGTTCAAGATCTGGAACCAGAAAAGTCCAAGAACTCAAGACCTAGTTGAATATTATATTTGGTATGTCGAGTTCAAGCTTTGATGAAGATCGCAAGAATTAAAGCTATTGAAGTGTCGATAGATTAAGTGTTCATATGTTCTATCTCACAAGTAAGGTATGATTGACCTAGATTGACCTTAGATCATGATTAGATCATTTCATACTTTCGGTCAGTCATTTTGGTCATTTTATAAGTGTAAAATTCTGTTCTTTCGACTAGCCCAAGCACTGGCTCAACCAGTCCTAGTATTTCCTCGACCAGTCCAGGATTTGTTATGAATTTTTAGAATTTTTCTGTTGGTCTACGACCAGTCCTGGAAACTGCTCGACCAGTCGTGTGAATAGTGTTCGACCAGTCGTGCAGTGCTCGACTTATTTTTCAGCGAGTAATCCGGACTCACACGACCAGTCCTGTGGTGTCCATGACCAGTCGAACAGGCCACACGACCAGTCATGGGACCCACAAGGCCAGTCGTGTAACTGAAAAATCTTATCGCGCCAGAATTTTTAAAAATCTATTTGGATAAGGTAGTCGTAGCTAACCAAAGGCTAGTCGTGTGAACCAATTTTTCACCTATAAATAGTACTCGAATTTCAGAGTTTTCTATTCAATTCTTATCATTCTTAAGAAATTACTCTGAGATAATTTTAAGTACATTTTAAGCTATTTTGTGCATATTTAAGATTCTTTAAAGTAGCTCTTGTTTTTTATTTTGATTCTCTATTCCATTCTCATTTTGAAAAGGGATATTTGATTTACCCTTCCTTGAGATCAAAATCAATACAAAGCCCTTGCTGATTTAATTAAAATCATCTAGACTTAGAACCCTATACACTTGTGAGACTGAACGTTGAACATCTACGTCGTCATCAAGTTGGTTCTACCGGGCCACTCCAAAATCATCATACAAATAAGTTTTTGTTTTTTCTGTAATTCAATTCATTTCTGGTTTGTGAGATTGTTCTAGAAAATCTCTATTTTGATTTTGTCTAAGGTGATCCAGAAAATCTCAGAGCAAGGGGTTTTTAAATTGTGTAAGCCCATCTAAAGACACAATTGTGAAGGTTTTAGGTGAACCTTGAAAAACCTATTTTGCTTAGTGAACGCTGGTATCCCGAGGGAGTGGAGTAGTTGTGTGGCTGTTTATTAATAGTTGGTGTACACACAAGTGAACCACTATAATTCTCTGTGTTTGGTGGATGTATGTTTTATTTCTTTATCTTTTATGGTTTAAGATTGTGAGATGTATTTGTGGATGTGGATGTTGTAATCTTTATATTTCAGCATTGCGTGGTGAATGTTGTAATAGATTAGTTTCTATTTCTTTCATATCCTCTTAAGTTTGAGTTTTTGATACTCACCCACGTTCTAGTAAGGTCATCTTGCCATAAACCATTGGTTTTTGGTGTTAGGTTGTCCTTAGAACCAAGTTTGTATCAACCTCTCGATACTTAATTTTTGAGGTTGTCATTTCCTTTTGTTATTTGCATTCTTTTTGACTATTTGTTGTTTATATTCCTCTTATTAATTTTTATTTAGCATAGTCCTATTCATCCCCCCTAGGACATATAGCTAGGCCTTTTCAAGCTGCGACCCCTATCTGTGCGTCTGCGAATACGTCAGCGGAGGGCATCCTCTGCTCGAAGTAGTGCAAAGGCATTACTGATGGAATAACCTCGGGTCGGGGGAGGGGGGGGGGGGGAGTCCCCTCTAGCCTCGGATTCCCTGTCCTGGTCTGCCACTCTAGGCGAGAGTCCTGGTGTGTATACGGAGTTGCGCTCTCGCTGGCGCTCCGTCGGTGGAAGGGCCGATATATCGATAATATGGGCTTACCGCGATCGTAACACGGGTGGCATGGCTTCTTGTGAGGTCCTGTGAGGTCAGAATTTCATAGCTCAAGTAATAGGGAAAATCAATTTCAGTCAAATGATGAAACAACACAAGGGTTAGAGATTTGTTATCTTGCTTGTCGCACTCACGTCATGGTGAGCATTCGTTCTCACACGATACACGAATCTAGTTCCTAAGTCTAATCGATACTCCTGGTAGTATTTCAAGGGGACTAAACTTCATGTTCTTAGATTCGAACGACTAACCTAATGTTTTCTAAGGGATTCTAAGTTCATTCCTAGCCTTAGTATCATTTAAGAAATCTTTCTAGGGAACCTAGGACTTCAATTCATATTCTAAATTCCTTCTATGTACTGGGGATTTCTTCGTAGGTTCAAGTGGTTATAATATCGGGGCGGGGGGCGGTTTGCTTTTATGTTTGTTCATCCTAACTACTTTCTTAGGGGAATTTCCTAAGTTTCACCTAAGTTACTCCCTTATGAATTTTGTATATTGATCCCACAGCCTGCCTATCTCAGACTCCACTTTAATACCAACTTGTAACGCCCCGATTTTCAGAACCCGAGTATATAACTTGTTTCCTAAAAACTCGGATGTTAATGATCAAACCAGTGGAAATAATAGCAAAATCAAAGCACGATAGCGAAACCAAGCATGGATAAAGCCGTAAAACCAATTAGTAATATCCTGGTCCACTCAGCTAGGGACCCAAATACAAAATTATAAGTTTAACTGTGCTAAATAAACAAACAAAATCCAACAACTACTGATTCAACCCAAAATACTCTGCCGCCTCCTGATGCGGCTCTTCCTTGTAGAACTCTTCCTCCGTTCCTTCTCATCGACTCAGGAATCCGTACCGTAGTCATCCCTGCTTGCACCCGCATTCTCTGAATGGTTGAATATCGGATGAATGAGTGGCCAGCTCAGTGTGAATTTCCCTCAAGATTACACACCGCCGCCTTGGACAAGTATAGAATGAAAATAAATAAGGCATATAAAACATAACAAGATGCATCTTATTATATGCATGGATGCGTGAATGCATCATCGACCTAGGGATGCTCATCCAATCGGATTGGGCTCGTTACCCGTACAAAAAGGCTGGTCATCAGCGCAGCACATCACGTGCGTACATCACGTACTGCATAATTGACACACCCTAAAATCTGAAAACCGGGCTCACAAAATTCCCGATTGCCGAATTTGGTGCCGACAGCCTCCATAGTACCCCATTCTCGGATCCCAGAGCTCATACGCTAGGTGCCGATCCTAGGATCCTACAAGGAGGATTTTCAACACTAATTTATCTCATAAGAAGCATAACCACAAGTATACCCAAATCACAAGAACAACATCATCATCACATATCCACTAATATAAACATTTGAATACAGTGCTGAAAGGGAAATACATAAGTCAAAATCAAAGCTCCAGAAGTTAGCTACGTGCTCCAAGCTCCACGCTGCTGCAACCTAACATCACTTGCATGCATCTATCGTGCATAAGCTTATAGAAAGCTTAGAGGGTGGTATAAGTGTGTGCACAAGGTAAGTGCCAAGTATCCAATACAATGCCATAATCATGCAATATCGGAAACACTGGTAAGATCATGAATCATAGATATCAGAGTTAGCGTAAATACTGACAAGTCCATGAGTCAACCAATATCAGAATACGCAATACAGATCAACTATACAAATGAAGAGTCATAAAGAGCCAAATATCAGATGCCGATGATGCAATGCAATATACAATTCCTGATGAGTACACGAATAACGTCAGCCGTACCTAGACCATATAAATGTAAAAACACAGTAATCCAAAATACCATATGCCGCAAATGTAATGCAATATGCGGTGCGAATGGAATGACCATGCTAGAGTGTGAAGTCAGGATGATAGTACGTAGTATCGCAGGCTATGGGGTCCATCACAAGGGACTTCTGTCCAAACCAGTCCCATACCTAATTTGGATAGTCAGACTCAATGTGGTAAACTCCTAATCTCAGGTTAGTCGCGCGCCCCAACCGAAATCCCGGCCATTGCGAAGGTACACGTAAAAAATATTTGCGCACCACCAGCTTGAGTGGATAGTGAATGAATGAATGAATGAGTATGCATCTCCTGCTGCACAAATCAGTTGTAACACCTCGTATCTTCAATACTCGGTTGTTACCCCTGATGAACCCAGTTATAGGGATTAAAGACGATTAAACTTAAACTCTACGCATGTAGGTCGAGACTCCCATTCAACATTGAAGCCAACCACCATGATCCGAAGGAGCCAAGTCAAACCCAACACCAGCCCGGGAGGTAAAACTTAGCAAAACCTTAGATTCAAACACGTTATGAACACAATTAACCAAGTTTCATTGGCACCATGAATCCACTAACCCCTTAGAATAATAAATTACAGCCAACCAGGCACTCAGAACCCTTCATATGTCTATTCCACCGTTGAAACAAAACCCCGTACCCATCTGACCAGTGAAACACATTATATGGGCAAACATATGGCCCTGGATGGTATAATATGGCCCACCTGGGCCTCGGCCCTGCCTCAAATCGGGCTGAGACCTTTATAACTAAGCCCCAAGACAGTTAATCGGAGCAGATCAAACACCGGAACCGTGATCTTCCCCAAAGGCAGGTGCACGTCCACCTCAACTCTAGTGTACGATGTACATTGAACAAATACTTGAGGTCAAACCACAGTTGACCAAGCCATATTACAAAAATTCCCAGGAACATTCCCGCTGACACACCGTTTAAAAACCACGACCTTTGAACTTCAAGGTGGCCCACCAGGGCCACTTTCCGGACAATTCGGACTGTTCAGTTTTTTGGCGGGGTCCACCCAAACAAAACCATATAAGGTTGGGGCCCCCCGAAAACTGCTTATTTCCTTTTAACTATGTTTGCTAAGGCGGAGATGTATAATCTTGAGGGGAATTCACACTGAGCTGACCACTCATCCATCAACTATCCAACCGTACAGAACATGCAGGGACAGATGTAGAGGGCATTGGTGCCAGCCTTGATGGTGCCACCGTTGAAAGGAGGAGTGTTTTGAGGACGAGCCGCATCAGGACGCAACGACGTATTTTGGCGTTAATTAGTAGTTGATACTTTATATTTTAGTGTTTGGTATTTTGGACTTATGAGAAATTTTGTAACTAAAGACCCCCAGCTGAGTGAGTCAAATATTTGGGCTCTCATGAATATACATGCTTCTTTTGGCTATCACACTCTGAGTTTTCATTCCGCTGTTTTTTTTATTCATAAACTCTCGAATTTCTGAAAACGAGTCTCGTACTTGGCTTTTAGAAATTGGGGCATTACATCAGTACTGTACATCTTTGGGATCATCATCGGGGTCTAGTACACTCTACATGCAAATCGTCGCCCACTGACGCGCGACCATGCAAGTTATCTACTTAGCATGTCGATAGCGGACCCATTCACGAGCTGGTCAAACTCAGCTTAGCTATGCCCCCTACGGGTAAAGCCACACCCCTTCCCAACCGACCACGACACAGTGGAAAACGCGACCTCCTAGTATTCGGTAGTCAGGTGCTCATGTATCCACTCGGTCTCGACGTTGGGGTGTCTCATGGCCTTGGAGGTTTAGGAATTTTCACCTAGAGCCATCTATGACAACCCAATGCTAATAACAGATTTCTGGTGTCCCATCTGGCCATCCACGATATGCCTGTGAAGGCTAAGACACTGATGTCGCTAGGGCGCACAATAATCACAACACACAATACAAGATGCATGAGTCATACAATCCAGTCATGCATCAATCTTGTGCATACTGTGCACTCATGTGAGATAACTTCCGCCTATCAGGGAGTCTCATAACAACCTGCCCAATGACATATGCAATGGTCAACCACATCATAACAAACATGCAGATGATGCGTATAGGCATGTATCATGATGCTATGCTATCACATACTCATAATCGATATCAATAACCGACATCGACAATCGACCTCGACAATGTGGACATTTAACCAACATTGCCCCCAAGGAATGGCCCACATAGAGCCTAACATATAGTGGACCCATGGCCTCACACAAGGGCTAAATATACAACGCCATGGGCCTCACTCAAGAGCTTAATACACATCACGATGGTCCTTTCACATGGGCCTAACATACATGACAATGGGCTCCATTGCCTGGCCCTCAAATGCATCACAATGGGCCTCATCACATAGGCCTCATATACATCACATTGGGCCTTAAACACGGGCTGAATACACATCACAACGGGCCTCAAATATGGGCTGCATATACATCACATTGGGCCTCAAACACGGGCCGAATGCACATCACAATGGGCCTTGAATATGGGCCATATATACATCACATTGGGTCTTGACAATCGACCTCGATATCCAGCCTCGACACTCAGAATTAGCCTCGATAATTGACCTTGACAATCAGAATCAGCCTCGATAATTGGCCTCGACAATCGGAATCTGCTTCGACAATCGGAATCGGAATCGGCCTCAACAATCGGCCTCAACAATGAAGATTGGCGTCGATAATTGGCCTCGACAATCGGAATCGGCCTCAACAATCAGAATCGGTATCGATTATAGGAATCGGCCTCGACAATCAGAATCTGAAAAGGCCAAGCTATATGTCCTAGAGGGGGGGGTGAATAGGACTATGCCAAATTAAAAATAACAACGGAATTTAAATAAAATAAATACAGATAGAAATAGACAATCCCAAAATGCTGAATTTAAAAACAACCTCAAAAGAACAAGTATTAAGAGGTTGATACAAATGTTTTTCTAAGGACAACCTTGCATCATAAAAACTAGGGGTTTTTGGCAGGACAACCTTACTAGAACGATTTGTGTATCAAAAACTCAAACTGATATAGAGGAATAAAAAATAAATAGCAATGAAAGGAAATCTAAGCAATTACAACATTCCTACACATCCACATAAGGATTACAACATTCTCCACAAATGTAAAAAGAGAAATTACAACCATCCGCAAAAAGAAATAAACATTCAAACCATAAGACAAGAAATTATAGTGGTTCGATTGTGTGTACACCAACTATTTATAAAAACAGCCACACAACTACTCCACTCCTAATATCCTCATACAGTGGATATTAGCGTTCACTAAGAAAATAGGTTTTTCCAGGTTCACCTAAAACCCTCACAATTGTGTCTTTCAAGTGGGCTTACACAATTCAAAAACCTCACACTCTGAGTTTTCTGGATCACCTCAGACAAACCAGAACAAAGAGATTTTTCTGGCTCAATCTCAATGAAAACCAAAAACGAAAATTTACAATAATGTAAAATACCTGGATATTCTCTTTGATGCAGCCCAGAAGAACCAAGTCGGAGTAGAATTTCAACGTAGAAGTTCAATGTTCAAACTCACTTATGAAATGGTTCTAGGTTCTAAATTGATTTTAAATTAAATCAAGTTGGGCTAGCTCTATTTGATTTTGATTCCAAGGAAAAGGTAAGTCTCAATCCCTTCTTCAAATATGATTGAAATAAAGAATACAAAATCAAATATAGAAAAGCTAAATTAAGAGAATATTAAATGAGCACAATATAGCTTAAAATAATGACTAACTTATCTCTCAGAGTGGCGTATTGATTTAGCTTGAATTGAATTAAAATACTCTGAAATTCGTCGTCTATTTATAGGTGAAGAAATCACGTTCACGACTAGTCCTGTGGACACTACGACTGGTCGTAGGACCAACAAATTTTTAAAATTTTGAGCGCGATCAGATAAAGCCGTTCCACGACTGGTCGTAAGCCTTTCACGATCGGTCGAGGGACCTCCATGACTGGTTGTAACCTATCCGTGACTGGTCATGTGGAGCCTAATTTAGTCACTGGAGTTTGAGTCGTGGCTGCAGGACTAGTCGAGAACGAGTCATGCACTGTTCACATGACCGGTCGAGCAGTCTCTAGGACTGGTTGTGGCTTAACAAAAAATTCTAAAATTTTGCAACAACCTTAGGACTGGTCGTGGAATTTCTTGGACTGGTCAAGCCAGTGCTAGGACTAGTCGAACAGAGTCTAGGACTAGTCGATAAAAAGTCTATTCACTTATAAAATGAGCAATTGAATTATGTATTCAAAATGACCTACCCTAAGGTTACTCTAGGGTCATTTATACCTTATTAGTGATGTGTGAACATTGAGTTTTCTTTTTCTTCAGTTGATAGTCGTTCTTTGAAGTTCACGAAGCTTAAGATCTTATCCTAAGATGAAGCTTGAATTCGAGACTCTTGAAGCTTGAAATTGGCTAACGTTGAAGATTGAAATCGACTAACATTGAAGCTTGAACTTGAGTATCAAAGTCTAGGAATGTTGTCTTGACTTGTACGAAGCTTTGAAAATCTTGAACTCTTGAATCTTGAATTCACAAGTGATGTTGTACATAAACATGAACTAGTACACTTGCTTTTGAAGTTCCTTGTTCTTGAGTTGGACAAGACGCAGATTCCAAGAGAGGTTTTGGCACTTCAAAATTTGACAATATAGGAGCTAGAAACCTTAACACTTACAATCTCCCCCTTTGTCAAATTTGTGACAAAACACACTCCACAATAACATAAACAATATACGCACAAAGAATCATGCACCGGTTATAAAAAGAAACCAGTTACAACCTGGTTAAAGAATCATGCACCAGTTATCAATTTGCATCCACTAACTATCAATTCCACCAACAATACTCCTCCTTACTTAACTCCCCTTCACCAAATAGAATCATTTACAATCAACTCATCCATCCACAATCCACATACAATCCACATGCCAATATACCACAATCACCATATATTAAGCATGTCAAAATTCTCTCCCTTTTTGTCACAATATGGCAACGGAAGGAATCAAGTAATAGAAGTGGAAGTAGATAATGAAGGAAGAATAAGAAGAGTATTGAGGAATAAATGATCAAGATAGACAAAATATCAAATCCATAAGCAAGTCATGTTTAAACATATATAACCAAGTTCAACCAAGTACTACCAAGATAAGTCAAGTTCAGCCAAGTATTAAAGTTATTACAAACCAAGATTAGAAAATACTAATCAGATCCTGAAGAGGGAGCAGGAATAGATGAATAAGAAAATTGAGAATCCTAGGTTACACGAATCTGAGCCACCTGTTCCTCAAGAGTATGCAACCTCTCAGTAAAATCAGAAGGCTGATAGTCAGGGTCAGCCTCAGAATCTGATTTCATCTCATCAAAGATATCATCCATGTTAATGTCATCTGGAGGTAAATCGCCTTCTTCTTCATTCACTGCTTTAGCTCCACCAACACCCACATTGACTTGGCCATCAGCCAACTTCAAATTCATTTAGTTGATATTGGAGTTGTTGAAAATAAGGTGTTGAATGGGAGCCTCTCCAACAGGCATAACTACTAACATATGGGTATCCAACACAGTCATAAGATATGCAAAAGGGATATCACTGTGTCTAGGATGGAGACAGAATTGTATGATAGAATGATAGATTAAAGAAGGAAGACATACAGATGAACCAGAGATAATGGAATGCAAAATCTGAACCATGAAAGAGGTGAGTTCGGTTTTGTTACCAGAATGTGGATAAAGATTTGAAATAAATATCCTATGAAGGACCCTGTATCTGGGTAACAAATACTTTGAAGCAAGCGCATTCCCATTTTGACCCCATTGCACATCTATATTATACAATGTTCTAGTAAGCATACGTTTATCTGATTCAAATGGTTTTTCAACTAGAGAGCTAATTGGAATACCTTCATCATTGACAGGTATGTCCATTAGAGCAGAGATCAGATGTTGGTCTATTTCAAATGGACATTCTCTAGTTGCAATAATGAAAGTTAAATTTTTAGTTGAAAAATTAGAAATACATGCAAACATAGCTTGCGCAATAGACCGGTATGTTGGCCCATCCTAATGTAGAATGTTAGCCCATCCTACAGATTGGAGAAGAGGAAGGAGTTCAAATGGAGCTATATGTTCAACATGAACAGGTCGTTCAACTATAACATTGCAAAACCTTAAATCCCACACATAGGAGGGATCATCTTTGGGTGATCGAAGGTGGCGCCTTGTGATAGGTGTCGATCTAGATGTTGAAGGACCACGAGAACTTTTCTTTTTACCTTTAGCATCCATTTACAACTAACAAATGAAGGAATCAAGAGGTTGCAAAAGATGTAGAGTGAGTTTTCTCAAAATCAGATTTTGGAGAAGAAAACCCTAAAAACCTCAATGAATCAAGAAATAGATCACTTCAAAGATGAAAAAGAAGTGAAATGAACTTGAATCTATAAGGAAAATGGAAATAAAGCACTAACCTTGAATATCTAGGGAGATGCTTTCGACCGGTCGAGCTAAGACCCGTTGGAGGAGAAACCCAAATGAAGAAAAGAGGGATTTTACTCCAAATAAACATCAAACCCGTGCTACATGACTGGTTGAGGACATGCTCGACCGGTCGTGCCACGACTGGTCGAGTATGTACTCGACTGGTCGTGCACAGCAAAAAATATACAATTTTCACATAATTTTGAAATTTAAACAATTGAATTAACAAATATACACACTATGATACATACATTCATGAATAATCAATTCAAATTACACATACCAAGATCAAATTTTAATTTAGAAAACCTGCTTTTGTCGAGTGGTTTTGTGAAGATGTTAGCAAGTTGAGTCTCGGTCGGAATGTATTCCAAAGTAATTATCTTTTCTTCCACTAATTCACGAATGTAGTGATATCTAATGTCAATATGCTTGGTTCGTGAATGCTGGATTGGATTTTTAGATATATTAATTGCATTGGAATTATCACAATACAAAACCATAGTCCTGTGCAATTCCGTAATCGCTTAACATTCTTTTCATCCATACAAGCCGAGTACATGCATTACCTGCAGTAATGTATTCAGCCTCAGCAGTTGAGAGCGATACGGAACTTTGTTTCTTACTTTGCCAAGAAACTAAACAGTTCCCAACATAGAAACAACCACCACTGGTTGATTTTCTATCATCAATGTTACCAGCCCAATCAGCATCAGTGTAACCAGCTAATTGAACATTAGTATCATGTGGATACCAAAGACATAGATTAGCTGAACTTGCGACATATCGCATAATCCGCTTAACAACAGTTAAATGTGAGTCTTTAGGGTCAGATTGATATCTAGCGCAAATTCCTACGCTGAATGCAATATCAGGACGACTCGCACTTAAATACAGTAAACTACCTATCATACTGCGATATAATTTAGGATCAATTCTCTTACCTGTAGAGTCCTTTGAGAGTTTTAAAGTCGTACTCATAGGAGTATCAAAATTTTTTCCATTCTCAAATTTGAACTTTTTAACTAAGTTCAGAGCATATTTGGTTTGAGAAATAAAGAAACCATTAGGTTACTATTTAACTTGCAACCCAAGAAAATAATTCAATTCTCCAACCATGCTCATTTCGAACTTAGATTTCATAAGATCTGCAAACTCAACAGTCATGTTAGCACAGGTAGATCCATAAATAATATCATCAACATAAATTTGCACTATTAAAATGTGATCATTATGTTGCTTTAAAAATAATGTCTTATCAACACTTCTCATTATAAAGTTATGACTTAGTAAAAACTTAGTCAATTTTTCATACCATGCCTTGGGAGTTTGTTTTAAACCGTAGAGAGCCTTTTTTAGGCGATAGACATGATCAGTATTCTTAGGGTCTTCAAAACTCGTTGGTTGTTCAACATAAACTTCTTCATGCAAATCGCCATTCAAGAAAGCACTCTTTACATCCATTTGATATATTTTGAATTTTCTAAAGCATGCAATGGATATAAATAGTCTGATTGATTCAAGATGAGCTACTGGGGTAAAGGTTTCATCATAATCGATGCCTTCAATTTGAGTGTACCCTTGTACAACCAGTCTATCCTTATTTCTAATAATATTACCAAGTTTATCAGACTTATTTTTAAAAATCCATTTGGTTCCAATAATGTGTTTATCTTTAGGTCTAGGAACTAAGTACCAAACATCATTTCTAATGAATTGATTAAGATCTTCTTGCATCGCAACTATCCAGTTTTCGTAAGTAAGAGCTTCTTTTACGTTAGCCGATTCTATCTGAGATGTAAAGCACACGTAGCTACACACATCTTCTAGTTGTCTACGAGTGCGTACACCAGTGAGAGGGTTTCCAAGAATTTGATTAGTTGGATGGTCTTTAACAGTCCTTAGTTCAAATTATTTTGACTTGATGAAGAATCTGGTTTACCAATTACAAGTATTTCATCATTATCTGAACTTGAGATAGGTGTATTCAAGTGATCGTCAATAACCACATTAATAGACTCTTGAATCACACCGGTCCTTTTATTAAGAACCCGATATGCTCGACTATTCAGAGCATACCCTAAAAATATCCCTTCATCACTTTTGGTGTCGAACTTACCCAGATTTTCTCGGTCACGTAAAATGTAGCACTTGCTGCCAAAGGATCGAAAGTATTTGACAGTAGGCTTCTTATCAACCACATTTCATAAGCCGTTTTACCGTTTGATTTTCTAGTATAAACACGGTTAATTATATAACATGCAATATTCACAGCTTCAGCTCAAAGGTTTTTAAGGAGCTTCATACTATTTAACATTACACTTGCCATTTCTTGAAGCACTCTAATTTTCCTTTCTACTATACCATTTTGTTGTGGTGTTTTGGACACAGAGAATTCATGTGATATTCCCTAATCATTGCAAAACTTCTCAAAACCGCTATTCTTAAATTCTGATCCATGATCGCTATGGATCTTACAGACTTGAGTTTCTTTTTCAGTTTGGATACGTCTAAGTACCCTTTTAATTTTATTGAGAGTTTTTGATTTGTCTCTTAAGAAGACTACCCAAGTATATCTGGTAAAGTCATCAATTATTACCAGAATATACTTTTTACGACCTCGACTCTCCATTCTTGTTGGTCCAATAAGATCCATATGGAGAAGTTCGAGCGGTTTAGATGTGCCATTGGAGTCCACCTTTTTGTGAGAGCTCCTAGTTTGCTTGCCTATCTGGCATTCGCCACATATTTTGTCTATTTTTTGTATTTTGGGTAGGCCTCTTACTAACTTTCTTTTGCTCAATCTATACAAGTTACGTTAGTGTACATGTCCAAGGCATTTATGCCATAACTCAGTCTCATCGGTATGGACCATGTAACACGATAAATTAGATGAGCTTGAGTCACTTATAATATAACAGTTTTCAGAAGTTCTGTGACCAGTTAATATTACAGAACCGTCTTTATTTAAAATTTCACACCCTAGGTTAGAAAATTTTACGCTATGATTTTTATCGCATATTTGAGAAATGCTTAATAAGTTGTGTTTTAAACCTTCTACATATAAAATATTCTCAAATAAAGGAAGGTTAGAAAGTTAAAACGTACCTTGGCCAATAATCCTGCAGTCACTACCATCACCGAATGTGACTGAACCATCAGTCATGTCTTTAAGATTGGTGAACAGACCTTTGTCACTGGTTATGTGTCTGGAGCATCCACTGTCTAGGTACCACTTTGAATGGCTTGAAGCTTTGAAAGCCGTGTGGGCAACCAAGCAAGTAACCTTAGGAACCCATTTCATTACAGTTTTAGGTTTAGGAGTATAGTTGGTCTTCTTGTGTTTGTAGTTGATATAAGATCGACCCACTGAGTTAGATTTTAAGAGCTCCTTAAGTAAATCAACAATTTTCTCAGCTAAAGGATTACAATTCTGATTTTTATTGTTAAAATTGTTGCTTTTAGGTTTCAAGGATTGAAAAGTTTCAGTATTTTAGAAAAAATTTGATTTAGACTTTTCCCTTTTGAGTTTGAAGACTCTCCTTTCACAAACATAAGAGGAGTATTCTTATGTTTGGGAGGAGTATTTTTGTTGTAGCCCAAACCGGATCGGTCACCACATTTTCAGGATCCGAATAAAAGTTTTTCTAACTTAGGATCTCCTTGGGCATACCTCCAAGTGTCTTTTAAACTCAAAAGTGAAGAGACTTCAATTTTAGTTTTTCATTTTCAGATTTAAGATTTTCAATAAGGGAGGTTTTGAAATCTAAATCGCATTTAGTCTTTTCAAAACTATCTGAAATGTCGGATTTTTCTAAAACAAGAGTATTAAAATTTTCTTTAAGTTTCAAAAACTTTTCTTTTTGAAGTTTTAGTTTTACGACAATTTTACAACTTTCCTTGTATAGGGCATTGTAAGGATCTTGAAGATCTTCTTCATTTTCATGATCACTATTCAGATTTTCTTCACTAGTTAAATCATCATTATATGAAAAAGTGAACTTGGCTAGAGTTATAAGGGCTTTGACTTCATTGCCCGACTCGGAAGAGGCTTCAGAGCAAGAAGATTCATCCCAAGTAGCCAACATACCCTTCTTTTTGGGTTTGTCCTTTTTAGGACACTTGTTTACTAAATGCCCATATTCATGGTAGTTGTAACATTGACTATCTTTTAATGATTTCCAAGATTTAGATTTAGATATTTTCTTATCATTAGATTTTTGAAAATCAACCTTCTTTTTACTTTTGAAAATTTTATAAAACTTTTTAGCTAAAAGGGCCATATCATCTTCAAAATTTTCAAAATCAGAATTACTACAATTTTCTTGAGAAATACTTTTAGAAGATTTAAGGGTGATTGATTTACCTTTAGGAGCTTTAAAGTTTAACTCATAGGTCTATAATGACCCAACTAATTCTTCTACCCTCATATTGTCCGTATCAAGAAGTTCTTGGATCGTGGTCACCTTTGAATTGAACTGTTCAGGTAGTGAGCATAGTATCTTTGTACATAATTTACTTTCTGGGATTTTATCACCGAGACCCCACGTAGAGTTAACAATATCATTTAATCTAGTATAAAAGTCCATGAAAGTTTCACTTTCTTCCATATGTATTTCCTCAAATTTGGTTGTGAGGGTTTGGACTTTAGATTTTTTTTACAATTGTTGTTCCCTTGTGTGTCATTTCTAAAATATCCCAAGCTTGCTTTGCAGTATCACAGGATATAATTCTTTTGAATTCATCCAGTGATTGCATTTAGTGCTTTTGCATTGATACTACTCTCACTTTTTTGAAGAGTGGTCCAAGAGAAAAAAGGTGTAATTCTCATAGTTTTGGATCCATCGATACCAATCACTTCATTGGTAGGAGGGGTCTAATCAGTCACTGTGGCTTGCCACACCCTCTCATCCATGGATTTTAAGAAAATCCTCATTCTGGCTTTCCAATAGGCATAGTTGGAGCCATTAAATGGTGGAGGCCTAGTGACTGAAAGACTATTAAAATTTGGCATCTCAAATAGCTCAGGAAATTAATCCAAAAGGTAATAACAATAAAAATGAGCTATTAGGCTCTGATACCACTTAAAAAGGCCGAGCTATATGTCCTAGAGGAGGGGGGGGGGGGGGGGGGGGGTGAATAGGACTATGCCAAATTAAAAAATAACAACAAAATTTAAATAAAATAAATACAAATAGCAATAGACAATCCCAAAATACTAAATTTAAAGATAACCTCAAATGAACAAGTATTGAGAGGTTGATACAAATGTTGTTATGAACAACCTTGCACCATAAAAACCAAGGGTTTATGGCAGGACAACCTTACTAGAACGGTTTGTGTATCAAAAACTCAAACTAATACAGAGGAATAAAAAATAAATAGCAATGAAAAGAAATCTAAGCTATTACAACATTCTTCACAAATGTAAAAAAGGAAATTATAACCATCCACAAAAAGAAATAAACATTCAAACCACAAGACAAGAAATTATAGTGGTTCGATTATGTGTACACCAACTGTTTAGAAAAACAGCTGCACAACTACTCCACTCCTAATATCCTCACACAGTGATATTAGTGTTCACTAAGAAAATAGGTTTTTCCAGGTTCACCTAAAACCCTCACAATTGTGTCTTTTAAGTGGGCTTACACAATTCAAAAACCTCACACTCTGAGTTTTCTGGATCACTTCAGACAAACCAAAACAGAGAGATTTTTTTGGCTCAATCTCAATGAAAACCAAAAACAGAAATTTACAATAATGTAAAATACCTGGATATTCTCTTTGATGCAGCCTGGAAGAACCAAGTCGGAGTAGAATTTCAACGTAGAAGTTCAATGTCCAAACTCACTTATGAAATGGTTCTAGGTTCTAAATTGATTTTAAATTAAATCAAGTTAGGCTAGCTCTATTTGATTTTGATTCCAAGAAAAAGGTAAGTCTCAATCTCTTTTTCAAATATGATTGAAATAAAGAATACAAAAATCAAATATAGAAAAGCTAAATTAAGTGAATATTAAATGAGCACAATATAGCTTAAAATAATGACTAGCTTATCTCTCAGAGTGGCGTATTGATTTAGCCTGAATTGAATTAAAATACTCTGAAATTCGTCGTCTATTTATAGTGAAGAAATCACGTTCACGACTGGTCCTGTGGACACTACAACTGGTCGTAGGACCAACAGATTTTTGAAATTTTGAGCGCGATTGGATAAAGTCATTCCACGACTGGTTGTAAGCCTTTCACAACCAGTCAAGGGACCTCCACGATTGGTCGTGTGGAGCCTGATTTAGTTACTGGAGTTTGAGTCGTGGCTGTAGGACTAGTCGAGAACGAGTCATGCACTGTTCACACGACTGGTCGAGCAGTCTCCAGGACTAGTCATGGCTTAACAAAAAAAATTTTGAAAATTTACAACAACCTTTGGACTGGTCGTGGAATTTCTTGGACTAGTCGAGCCAGTGCTAGGACTAGTCGAACGGAGTCTAGGACTAGTCGATAAAAAGTCTATTCACTTATAAAATGAGCAATTGAATTATGTATTCAAAATGACCTACCCTAAGGTCAATCTAGGCTCATTTATACCTTGTTAGTGATGTATGAACATTGAGTCTTCTTTTTCTTCAGTCGATATTCATTCTTTGAAGTTCGCGAAGCTTGAGATCATGTCCTAAGATGAAGCTTGAAATTGACTAACGTTGAAGCTTGAAATCGACTAACATTGAAGCTTGAACTTGAGTATCAAAGTCTAGGAACGTTGTCTTAACTTGTACAAAGCTTTGAAAATCTTGAACTCTTGAATCTTGAATTCACAAGTGATGTTGTGCATAAACATGAACTAGTACGCTTACTTTTGAAGTTCCTTGTTCTTGAGAGATATACAAACTTCATTATGTAGATGAGCTGGACAATACACAGATTCTAAGAGAGGTTTTGGCACTACAAAATTTGACAATATAGGAGCTAGAAACCTTAACACTTGTAGAATCGACCATGACAATCGGAATCGGTATCGATAATCGGAATTGGCCTCGACAATCGGAATCAGAATCGGCCTCAACAATCGGCTTTGATAATTGGAATTGACCTCGACAATCGGAATCGGCCTTGACAATCGGTATCAAAATTTGCCTCGACAGTCAGAATCGACCTCGACAATCGTAATTAGAATCGGCCTCGACAATCGGCCTAAACAATCGAGATCGGCGTGATAATTGGCCTCGACAATCAGAATTGGCCTCAACAATCGAAATCGGCCTCGACAATCGGAATCGGTATCGATAATCGGAATCGGCCTCGACAATCGGAATCGGTATCGATAATCGAAATCGGCCTCGACAATCGGAATCGGAATCGGCCTCGACAATCGGAATTGGAATCGGCCTCAACAATCGGAATCGGCCCCGACAATTGGAATCATTATCGATAATCGGAATCGGTCTCAAAAATCAGAATCGGAATCGGGCTCAACAATCAGCTTTGACAATCAAAATTGGCCTCGATAATCAGCCTAACAAGGGCCTAAGGAAAGGTCATAATGTGGACATTTAACCATCATTGTTCCCAAGGAGTGGCCCACATAGAGCCAAACGTATAATGGGCCCATGGCTTAGCACAAGGACCTAATACACATCACTATGGGCCTCACTCATGGGCTGCATATGCATCACATTGGGCCTCGCTCATGGACCTCATGTACATCATAATGGGCCGCAATTCACGGGCCCTATATACGTCAAATGGGTCGCAATATATATGGGCCGGAATAACATCTCATTGGGCCTTACCAAGTGGACCGGAAATACATCACAATGGGCCATGTCCCATGGGCCTCGAATACATCACGATGGGCCTTACCAAATGGGCCAAAAATACATCACAGTGGGCCTTACCAAATAGGCCAGAAATACATCACAATGGGCTACATTACGTGGGCCTATATACATATCAAGTAGGCTGCATCACATGGGCCTAATACAATCAATTAGTCCTCATACTTGGGCGTCATGTACATCAAAGCGGGCTGCATCTCATGGGCCATACATACAACATAATGAGCTACTCACATGGGCCTAATACGCATCATAATGGGCCACACGATAAGGGCCTAATACACATCAGAATGGGCCTCACATAAAAAGTCTAATGTACACCACAATGGGCCTTACTTAAGGGCCATATATACATCATGTCTAGGGTCATATATACATCATGTTTGGCCTCACTCATGGGCCTCGAATACATCACAATGGGCCTTGCCCATAGTCCGTGAATACATCGCAATGGGCCTTGACATGGGCCTCGAATACATCACAATGGGCCACAACCCATAGGCTTCAAATACACAATAGGTGGGCCCTACACATGGGCCTATATACATCACAGGTGGGCCCTGCACATGGGCCTCAAATATACATCATGACGGGCCTCATGGATGGGCTGCACCAATGGGCCTCAAGTGGGCTTGGACCACACCAAAAATCATTTCAATACTTGTAGGTGTAACATGTGTATCACTGTACACTATCATTCTATGGGGCACATGGTACTAATGATGATCAGCATTGTCCAAATATTGTCCAGGTAAATTGGCACCGTCCAAACATGTCCAGCACCGTCCATGTAACGTCCCAAAAATCTGGGGTCGAGCAAAGCTCAACTCCCGAGTTCCAATGCATCACTTATATAACATAGATAATGATGATTAAATGTTGTCTATATTAGTGCATTAAACATGAGTGGGGTTATACTTAAACAGCATATCATACTCCAGAGATAATTAAATTAAGCAAGTAGAAGACAGATGAGTTGTAACACCCTGGTTCTCAAAACCCGAGGATAGTCGCTCCTCATAGAGAACCCGAGTATTACGTTATGAAGTGGACTAACATACATCTAAATAACGGCAAATTTCATAACATGGAGTAAGGCAACATTGCATAAACTAAGGATATCAACAATGACAACAAGGAAGTTTAATATAAGTAAATATAGACAAAATGAAATCCCACAAGAGGGGAATATTTTATTACAATTCAAATAAGATACAAAATCTGGAATATGAAAGCAAGTAAAATTCTAAGATATCAATTGAGCTCCAACGGCTCAACAACATTCACATAGAACTCTTCCTCACCAAACTCCACCTCAGTCGTCCCTGGAATCCTGTCGTAGGGGTCTCCACATGTTCATCATACCTATGTCTATTTGGAGCAACCGCACGATTGGGTGAGTGAAAACTCAGTGGGAACTTCCCGCAAGGATTCATGCATATCGTATCATTCCAAAACAGTTTAAATCAACATATTCAAATTACAAGGAGACTAATCATGAAATTATAAATGAATGTATGGGTGTATGAATGTATGTACAAGTCACAGATCTGGGGATGCACATCCAACTGTCAAAATAAAAGGGTCGCCCAAGGCGAACTAGTCACCCGGAAAAATACTCATAGGTACGCCCAAGGAGAACTAGCCACCCAAAAAAAACCATGCAGACCGCCCGCAGTAGATTATCTACCTGAAAAAAGCCATGTAAGTGAGTGCGCCCAAGGATATCTCCTGGAAAAATACACGGGGTACGCCCGAAGAGTGTCTAATCCTAGAAAATTCTCATGTAAAGAAAGAGCACCCAAGGTGGCACAAATGCACATGTTTTGTAAGTTTAATTGAAGTGCTAGAGCCTTCAGGAATTCAATCAGAGTGTGACTTACATCGAGTACTCAGAAAAGCTCATATGTCATGCGTGAATGTCATGTACCATGGTGCTCATGCACATTCCATAGGATTAATAAGATTACTCTCATAAGCATGATCAAGACTTGTAGTCCTTTAATAGGATACCTAGCATTCAAATATGAGCTCAATATAAATATGATTGCTTTCTTTAGGCCCAAGTGAGGGCCACAAGCGTGACATTTCAAGCATTCTAAACAAGTCCACTATCCTTCTTAAGTGAGGTGGTAATCCACCATTGACATTCTTTGTTCAACTTATGAGACACAAGTAATGGAAGCATCATGTCACTATTCTCCTCTAATAAGGCTAGGTACAAATCAAACCATTACTTAGGAAAAACATAGAGAATACAAGGCTAATCCTAAACATATTGTTGTTATTTGTAGGACAATTGTACGACATGAATTATAGAAATTAATACAATAGTTCACATATATTTCATCCAAATAAGAAACTAAGGACTAACTTAATATGTTTGATATTCTAAGACCATTCTAACATGGATAAGAGTAATGTAGCAATTCATGTTTCAGATGAAAATAAGATCTCTTACCTCATGATGTAACTAGTGGGAGTGTACATGGATATAAGCATTCCTAAGTGTAGCATAATGTGTGTAACACAATTCTTATAAGATGAATTAGGGGCATAATCATCAATTGAAATTTAGAAGAGACATAATTACTATCCACACAATCACAATATTATTATAAATTTAAGTTCAAACTATCTTAGAATTCCATAAATGAGGAAGCCAAGTGGGATATCCCTCACCTTGGGTGGGTGTTATCCTTGATTTGTGTCTTTACAAAATGAGTTCAAGAGTCTTGATCTTGGAATTGATTGAAGGGAAATATCTTTCAAGGAGGACAGTTGCAGCCAACACCTATATGGACATTATAAGGTCAGTGAGTCACTACCTTGTTGACTCAGTTGGAATACTCAACTACAATCCAGTTGAGTAAATTTCAAGAGATCTACTAATCATGCATTTAGGCTAATGATTCTTTAGATCAAATGTTTTCCAAATATGATCCGGATATTTCATATATGGAGTCAACTCAACTTAGTTGGATGTCTATTGAGTCAACTCACCAACGAGTTGGGTGAAAGACTAGTTGAAACAAATGGCATTTAGTGGTATACCCAAACTGAGATCGGCTCCGACTGATGGTGTGGAAGAGATTAAAGCAGCCCAGGCTCCAGGTTTGATCTGAGTCAGGGTTTTATCTTGACATACAGATAAAAATCGAGTTACATGTTGTTAACTCGACCGTGACTCGATCTCAAACTCAGCCTTGGTTAGAGATCTGATACCTGGGATACGAGTCGGATGAGGCACAACCATCAGATTCTTCATATTCATGGCTGATATGAGTTGCTAGAGATGACTGGTCAAGATTTGGTGGGTTGAGGCGAACAACGGCTGGAAACTCGTTCCAGTCGGCTCTCCCTCTCTCCCTCTCTTCTCCCTTTCTTTCTCTCCATCATTCTCTCTTCTATTTTCTTCTTCTCTGCTCAGTTAGAAGGATGCGGGACTCAGCCTGACGCACAGGTTCGAAAGAAGGCCCAACCAGGTCCGAGTCACCTGGCGCGGTGGCTCGATGCGGCATGAATGTAGCAACATTCTCCATCATCTTCGGCTCTTTTCTCCTCTCTCTCTCTCTGAATCTTCTTCTCCTCCTTCTTCCTTCTTCTTCTTCTTCTCTCTTCCCTATCAAAGCCTGAACTGGACTAGACCTACATCAACCTCGGATCGAACTCGGTTCAGGCTTTAGTGCGGCTCGAACGGAAAGATGTGGACTGGCAATGGCAGAATCTCCCTCGCAGCTCCTTTCTCTTATCTAGCTTTGCTGAAGGGTTTGAATGGTTATCAGGGAGCTTAATGGTCAGGGATTTCTAAGTTCCATGTTGATTGGGATGGTGATTTCGAAGGGAGAAGGAAACGGGCATTTTCTCCTGGTGTCGCAAGTAAGAGCAGCCATCCCCTCAACTGATTAGGGTTTCCATCCTTAAAACGAATCCTCCACGGTTGGGATGCTCCTAAATGGATGACTAGGATTTGAAGTTTCCAACGTGTGGATTGCCAGCATGGCAGCACAGCGAGGTTTCGGAGAGTGCCGCACGCTTGCATCGCATCCGTTCTCACAGAGATTACAAGCACTGAAACATGTGTTTCAAGGTGTACAGGCAGTAGTGTTTGGTCGAAATTGGACCCTCTACAAGGTGAACGGTTTGGATCTTCCAAACCGTGATGGTTGGTGGGCCATGATTCAACCAAAACGGAGCAATCCGTTTGAATTTCGTTTAAGCGGGAAAAGAGAATATCTCTTTTTCTCTGTTTTGTCGAGTCAACATAGTTTGACCGTGTGGTCAGGCTCGGTGTAATGCGAGCGCATGCACCACTTGTACACAAGCGGTAATGGTGGGGTCCACATTAATGTATGATCCAATCCACACCAACCATTCCATATTACGGGTCCATACACGACCCCTGGCCAACAATCAGGTAAATCCAAAGGCTAGTGGGCCACATAAATCAAAACTTATGGTTTTGAGGTGTTGATCACGTCAATCCGACGATTAAAGTATTTTGAATTTGAACGTCAATGGTAATTAGGTTCTAGGATTTGTCTAGATACGATTCATTAGTTAAATCAGTGGTTTGATAGCCCAAGTGTGGTGATTAAGTGAAGGACCTTTAAGTTGGTCGTAGTGGGTCCGATGAATGGCAGATCTGGTGATCTAGGGCTAAGATTGATGATGTATGGTTCAATTTTTCCACTAAGGCAGGGTGTAGGCTTTCATTAGCATTGGGATCCCAGACATGAAATTGGTTCATGAAGGCCAATGTTGATTTTGTGATGAAACATTTACTTGTCTTTGAGAACCAACGATCAGATCACTTGACTTACAAATGAAGGTTGTTTTACATAGTTAGATTGATGTATGTTAGAGTTTACAGGCTGATCTTGAAGTGTCTAGGTGATGATTGAGTGTGGATTATAAATCTTAGTTATCGCGGCTTGATGAACAGCGGGTATGATGATCAGGGGTTTGTTATTAATGATGGATGGTTTATTCCACTTTTCGAGAAGATCGAGATCCTAGATGATACTTGAAATTCGATGGAGGGATGGTTCAATCTATGGATGATGAATATACTCGACGATTGGATCATCATTGTTGATGTAATCTTAGGTTGAAAGGTCGAGGGTCAACTCGAAGTACCGTGCAGATACGTTGTGGCTGTCATAGTCTGAATCTAAAGGTCAAGATAGATAGATTGAGAATTGTTGGATGGAGGTGTGTGGTCTAAATTACATGTGTTCTAGCACATGTGTAAAGTTATTTAGATCTCTATAGTAATATCCGAGTATAGAAAGTTTGGGGTGTTACATAAGTATACAAAATATGAAAGTGTTTCTCAATCTCTAGAGTATGAGTATGATACCAGGCTGAATTTATACATGTATTGTTCCAAAGTTGTACAAAATTTCAAAGTGTAAATGTTCAACTAATCCAGTATCCCTGTGATCCCGGTGAAGCAGCTCTAGGTCTACACAGACCCGCTTGAGAGCTGAACGTAGGAGAACTCCTCCTCCTCATCAAAGAAGTTCGGCTCTGTCATATAAGCCTCATCACAACCTGCATGTAAATCAGAGTCTGGTTGGTGTTTTAAAACACCGTCCCAGTGTGGGAATGAGTGATCAACTCAGTGGTACTATAAGGCAAAGATTAACATGTTATCAATTCAATCAAGCAGTAATGATAAACAGTACAACAAACACGTCCTAAGTACTCTTGTTAATGTTGAGATGGTATGTTGAAATGATGCATGCCCTCTCCTGCACTCCCTCAGTGACTTCATCTCACGATCGCGCATGGCAAACTCCTACTGTGCCTTCCTCGCCAAAGCATGTGCAATGCGGTGCATGGTCGTGTTGGCCAAGTACTTAATTAGGCTTGTTCATGTAGCAGATTCGGGAAGCTAAGATACCTCCCTTCATATCATTTACCCAAACAATGATCCATCTAGGGTCGTCAATCCTAGTTATTCATATACGATTGGCAAGTTATAGGGCAACATGACCCCTAATTGAAAAGCAGTGGATAGCAAGTTCACGAGTTTACACTCGAGGTCGCTACGGGAGGCTTGTCACCTCAGCATAGGACTAATTTATACTTGAGGTCACTATGGAAGGCTCGTCACCTTAGTGTAGGCCGACAGCTCGAATATGGTGTCCCATACACCACCATATTCGGTTCACGAGTTTGGGTTGCTCACTGGTTACTATGGGGAGGCTTGTCACCCCAGCATAGGCCGACAGCTCAACGACGGTATTCCATACCACCATGTCTGGCTCATGAGTCTTAACAGATCGTGGTACCATGCATCAAATGGGCTTTACATTGGTAAGTGGTACCTTAGATTCAAGTAGTAGCGCCCATACATGGTAAACACATAATAGGCCAATTGGGTTATTTAACATGTTCGATTGGTACGAGCGCACACTGAATTTAATCGACATGGAGTGCATAAGCACTCCACGTGGCCTAACCACTGTCGACAATCACTGTATGACTCAGGTTCATCGAACTTATCCAATCTGGCGAGACTAGTTCGGCCACTCAATCAGGAACCGTTACCGATTGCCTGAACTACGTATTAGTCCCAATCATACTCAAATACAATAGGTATTCACATGTGATAGTCATAACAGCATTTACCAAACAATCCAAATACAAATCCCATTTGAGCATTTTAACAAACACATTGAACATGTTATTATACGTATGCATTTCATCCATAAATCACGAAGTAGCAATTTAGATTACATGAAGGGAACTATAAATATTGATAAGGTAGTTGAGAATCCTATCTCAACACCCTCGTTAAATACAATTCATCAAGTAATTTCTCATTCAGACATTTTATCAAACACTTAGATTACACATTTCTACATACATGAACTAAATTAGTTATAGCATATATTATGGCAAATCCTTTCACAAAGGAGTTATTATACATACAACAGACATGTATTCTAGATTAATAGCCATGAAAAGCATGAATTATAATTTCACTTTCATTCAAACATTTCAACAAACACGTAGAATGCATTATATATTCACATAGTTCACACACATGTATAATTTATCGAATACATCGTAACTAAGATCATATGGCAGTAATCAAGTCAGACATAAATCATTAGCTAACATTGAAGGCCTTGAAAACCATAACCTAAATATTTATAGTCCACGCCTTTCGTCAATTAACTCGTTACGAACTCGGTTCGTACGCTATGTTCCCATCTACAGCACAACGACAACCTAAATCACAAGATAGGTTAGCTATTTTATCGATTCCTCTATTTGAATTCCTAAAATGAATTAGGGTTAGGATTTCTTACCCAAATCGAAGCTAGAATCGACGATGTAGCGATGGTGGGGTGGTGATTCGGTACGTGGAGTAGTGGGAGTAAATCCTAGCAACAATCTCCCTATCTCACTCTCTTCTCCTCACTCTTTCCTCCTCTTTTCTCTCTTCTCTCTCCTAGGGTTAGAGAAATTCGTATGGAATGAGAGAGTGGTGGTTTAAGGTCTTTAAATAGGCTCAGAACTGATGTCAATGGCCCTAGGGCCATGATATACTTAGGTTATAGCCAAAGGGCGACTATTTCTGATGAATGGGGCCCATTTGGAGGTCCATTACCTGTCTATGTCACAGATTAAGTTCCCTGACAATGGATCTAGGCCAGGTTATGATTTCGGTCCGATTGAATTTACAGATCGACTGTGGAGGACCTGTATCCGTTCAACGATCATCGTCACTCGATCAGGGCCACAAGTACACCGGTATGTGCAGGGAAATTTTCCTGATCCACGGGTAAAGTTTGGCCAGAAACTGATGGTCTGAAGTCTTCAATTTCGCCAGCAAGTAAACGGTCCAATTCACTTTAAGTTCTGGTTCATTTTCTAAAGATATTCATGTTTTTCACACACTTCGCTCAAGGCTCAAGTTGTGTGCTTCTGGATACTATTTGGGCTCGATTACCGTGATGGTTGTCAAGCCCAATAAGGTGGTCATAACCTTATCGTTTCGTGGTAATCGGACTTTCGACGCGTGGTCCAGGTCTGATATGAAGTTTCAATGTGCTCCCGGGAGCAACTAAGTTTTTGGATTCCTCCTAGGTTCTTCAGTAATGTTGAGTTAGCGATTTCAATGGTTTTGGGTCTTGCAGTTCGTATAGATAGTGGTTCAAGCTAATCCACCGATTGATTTAGTTTAGTACTTAATTAATTTCATCTAATTTCCACAGTATACGATTTTTAAGGATATCTGCTTGAGGTGGTACTCAGGTCTTTGTACGGATTTTTTCCGAGATGTTACAATCCAACATTGTCTGGATGGTGTGGATGAAACAAATACGTAATGGTGTGGTCCATACTGGCAAAACAGGTGGACGGCTTGCATAAACAACACATCATGGAGGGGCCCACATGAGTGGACAGTGTGGATGAAACGGATGGACGGTGTGTATAAGATCGTACATCAAGGTGCGTCCCACCATCGGATGGTTGGGATATAACCCAAACATCACAGTGCACCCCACACCTGCATGGTCCAGATGGACGGTGTGGGGTAGAATAAATACATCAAGGTGGGTCCCAACCGCACACGTGCCACACGTGTGGGGTGACCCCTCATCTAAACTAATGGATGGCTGGAGAAAACACGTCCATCACGGTGGCTGGCAAGCACCGTCTAGATGGACAGTGTGTGTAAGACACATGCATCTTGGTGGCCCTCACTAGTTGCTGACATAATCTAGTGGTGGGACCCACCATCCTGGCTAATGAACGGCTGATGAAACCATACCTCATGGTGGATACCCACACATGTACGGTGTGGATCCAAAGCATACATCATGGGGATTTCCACCGTCCAGAGACTCTGGACGGTGTGAATAAAATACATTCATCTGGTGGGTCCCACCGTCCAAAACATTGGACGGTGTGGATGGAAGGCACATACTTCACGATAGGGGCACGTTAAAATGGAAGGACGGTGTATATAAAACACATGCATCATGGTCAGGGGTCCCGTGGTGTAACGCCCTGAAAATCGGGGGTCGAGCAAAGCTCAGCTCTCGAGTTCCAACGCATCACTTATGCAACATAGATAATGATGATTATGATGAGTGCATTGAAACATGAATGGGATTATACCAAAACAACATATCATACTTCAGAGACAAGTGAAATTGCAAGCAGAAGACTGTGATAGATATATAAAATATATAAACTGTGGTAAGTCTCCAGAGTGTGATAATGTTAACAGGTTAAATAATTACATGTACCATTCCAAAATATACAAAAGGTGTAATGTCATCTAGTCAACATCCCAGAAATCTCCGTCGATCAGGACACGACTCACATGAACCCGCCCGAAAACTGCATGTAGGAGAATGTCTCATCGTCATCCTCGAAGTCCGGCTCTGCCTCGTAGGCATCGCCACCACCTGTAACTAAGACAGGGTCTAGTTGGTGTGTACAACACCGTCCCGTAATGTGGGAGTGAGTGATCAACTCAGTGGAATTATAAGGCAAAGGTTAACATGTTATCAATTCAATTAAGCAGTAATGATAAAACAATACAACCAAGCATCCCTAAGTACTCTGATTAATGCAAACATGATATGTATTAATGATGCATGCCCTCGCCTACACTCCCTCAGCGTCTTCATCTCACGGCGCGCATGACAACCTCCCAAAAGTGCTCTTCCTCGCCAAAGCACATGCAATGCGGTGCATGCACGTGATTAGCCAGGTTCTTACTTAGGTTTATTCATACAGCAGGATTGGGAAGCTAAAGTACTTCCCTTATATCAATTTCCAAACAACGATCCATTCTAGGGTCGTCAGTCCTAGTAAATATCATACGATGTTACGGTTCTAGGTCACTACAAAGGGCTTGTCACCTGATCAGTGTAGGCCTAGTTTATACTCTAGATGCTACAAGAAGGCTCGTCACCTCAACGCAGTCTCAGAGTACGCTTGAGGTCACTCAAAGGGCTTGTCACCTTATCAGTGTTGGCCAACAACTCGAATACAGTGTCCCATACCACCGTATTCGGCTCACGAGTTTGGGTTGCTCACTGGATACTACGGGGAGGCTCGTCGCCCCAGCATAGGCCGACAGCTCGACCACAGTGTCCCATACCACCATGTCCGGCTCATGAGTCTTAGCGAATCGAGGTACCAAGGTTAACGGGATTCAATGGTGAGTTTGGTACCTTAGGTTCAAGCAGTAGCGTCTATACATGGTGAACATATATAAGGCCAATCGGGTTACTTGACGAGCTCGACTAGTACGAGCATACGCTGAATTAATCGACATGGAGTGCTAACCACTGTCGACAATCATCGTACGACTCAGATTCATAGAACACACCAACTGTGGTGAGACTAGCTCGACCACTCAAACAAGAATTGTTACCGATTGCCTGGACTACGTCGTAGTCCCAAACACATTATGATGTAAGAAATATGTACAAGTGGTAATCATACAATACTTAACAACCATTTCAATCATAAATAGCATTTGAAAATACAATGAAACACATATAACATGCCTGTTACATATACATATTCTACTCAAACACACCATATAGATTTACAACTACTTGAAGAAATTTATGTACATAGATAAGGTGGTTGAGAATCCTATCTTAACTACCTTATTAACTACAGTTTATCTAGCAACAACTCATTCAAGCATTTTGTCAAACACTTAGACTACACATAACTGACATACATGACGTATGTTGATTTCAACATATAATAGGGCAAATCCTTTCACCGAGGAGTTGACAAATACACATCAATCATGTTCTTAGATTCCATACACATGGCAAGCACAAATCATGAATCCATATTCATTCAGTCATTTCAACAAAACACTTGGAATACACTATATTCAACATAGTTCATATGTATGTATAACGCGGGAAACATCGTATCTAAGCATTGTGATAGCAATCAAGTCAGTCATAAATCATTAATGACATTGAAAGCCTTGAAAACCATAACCTAAACGTTTATAGTCCGCACCTTTCGCCTGGTAGACGCGAAACGAAATCAGTTTAAATGCTAAGTCTTTGTCTACGGCACCAGAACAACCTATAAAGGGAATAGGTTAGCTATTCTATCAACCGTTCTATTTGAGTTGCTACAACAGGTTAGGGTTAGGATTTCTTACCCAAGTACGTTGTTGGAAATGCCGGATTTTACGATACAGACATGGTAAATAAGTGCGTGGAGTAGCGGGATCGAATCCCAGGAAGAAACGCCTACTCTCTCTCTCTCACTTTCTCTCTCTTTCCTTCCCTTTTTCTCTTCCCTTTTTCTTAGGGTTTCTAAATTCGTATGGAATATGAGAAAGAGGGTTTAAGGCCCTTATATAGGCCCAGAACTGATGGAAATGGCCCCAGGGCCAAGGTATACTTAGGTTATAGCCAAAAAGGGCATGTTCCGGTCCAACGGAGCACTTCTGGAGGCCCCTTTTTTGTGTGCGATCGGACTTAAGCTCCCTGACATTGGATCTAGGTCGAGTTAAGTTTTCGGTCTGATCAGATTTACAGATCGGCCGTGGCGGACCAGTTTCGGTTCAACGGTCACCGGTATTCGATCAGGGCCACAAGTACACTGACATGTGTGAGAAATTTCTTCTGATCCAAGGGTGTAATTGGGTCAGATTCTGATGGTCTGAATCCTTAGATTTGGCCTGCAAGTGAACCGACTCAATTCACTTAAATCTGAGTTCAATTTCTAAAGATATTCGCGTTTCTCACACACTTCACTTCAGGCTCAAGTTGTGCGATTCTGGACACTATTTGGATTTGATTTCTGAGATGGTAATCAAGCCCAGTAAGGCGGTCATAATCGTTTATTTTCGCAGTAATCGGACTTTCGACGCGCGGTCCAGATCCGATACGAAGTTTCGTGATGCTCCCGAGCGTAACTGGGTAATGAGATTGTTTTTATGTTATAGGGTAATATAGCGTTAACGATTCTACTCATTTTAGGTCTTACAGTTCGTATTTAAAGTGGTTCAAGCTAATTCTACTGAGTATTCAATTTAGTACTTAACTAAATTATGCCCTGATTACGACAGAATATGGTCATAGGGCAGTTCTATACCCCTTTTCTGGCACTTTTAATTAGTATATTATTTTAATTATTTTTCTAGTAGTTCTTCATCAAGTTTACTCCATCTCTACCAAATTTCATTAGATTTCGTGTTGTAGAAAAATTCTAAAAATTCTAGAAGCGGCAACTGTCCAAACTGATGATTTTCGGACAGTTGTCACAACAACCTATTTTTAACCACATTAAATATTTTATTATATTTTTCACTTATTTTTTTATAACAGCTCAGAAAATTCTGTACAAAGACCCGAGTACCACCTCAGGCGGAAATCACTCAGGACCAAATCCTTTAGAAATTAGACAAGTTTAACCAGGTGCTAAACTAGATTAGCTGTGAAATTCGCTTGATCCACTTTAAATACAATCTGTAAGACCCAAAACTTGTAGAATCATTGACACTAGGTTACCTTAAAATATAGGATCAATCTCATTACCCAGTTGCTCTCATGAGCATATTGAAACTCCGTATCGGATCTGGACCGCACGTCGAAAGTCCGATTACTACGAAATTATATAATTATGACTGCCTTGCTGGGCTTGACCACCACCTCGGAAATCAAGTCCAGATAGTGTCCCGAAGCTATTCGCTTGAGCCTGGAGCGAAAAGTGTGAGAAAACGTGGTTTTCTTTAGAAATTAAATCTAATTTAAGTAATCTGAGACGTGTCGCTTGCGGGCCAGATATAAGCAATCAGACCGTCGGAATCTGACCTAAATCACCCTCGGATCAGGAGAAATTTCATACACAGGTCAGTGTACCTGTGGCCCTGATCGGTGATCGTGGACCATTGAATTGAAACTAGTCTGCCATGGGCGATCAGTAAATCCGATTGAACTGAAAACTTAACTCGACCTAGATCCATAGTCAGGGAGCTTAAGTCTGACCTTTGGCTCAAGGAGGGGCTCCGGAAGCACTCCGTTGAGCTGAAACAGACACTCTTTAGACATAACCTAAGTATACCTTGGCCCTGGGGTCATTTCCATCAGTTTTAGGCCTATATAAGGACCTTAAACCCTCTCACATTCACTCCATATGAATTTGAGAAAACCTAGGAGAGAGAAGACAGTAAAGAGAGGGAAAGTGTGAGAGAAGTGGGAGAAGATTCCTAGTACTCTATTCTGCCGTTCTACGCCCTTAACCATCCCTATCTAATCGTTATTCCGGCGATTCTGACTTCGTTCTAGGATTGAAAACCTAACCCTAATCTGCTCTAGGATTTCAATTGTTACAAGTGACAAGATAGCTGACTCAACTCTTGCTATAGGTTGTCATTCAATCGTTGACGAAGCCTTAGAGTTTCTAGCAAATTCGTTACGCTTCTATGGCATAAGGTGCGGACTATAGACGTATAGGTTATGGTTTTCAAGGCTTTCAATGTCAGTTAATGATTTATTCTTGATGTGGGTGCTATTTCACATGCAAAATGCGTCGTCCATTTCATGTTACAGTTATATATGAACTATGTGGTATATAGTGCATTCTATGTACGTGTCGAGATATTTGGATATGTATGGAATTTGGATTTGTGCCTAACATGATTATCTGTCGTGAATATATGCTTGTTACATATGCGATAATTCCTTAGCGAAAGGACTTGCCCTAAATCACGTCACGGCAAAGATACGATATATGTGATACAGTGTGTAGCCCAAGTGTTTGTGGAAATGTGTAAATGAATATGGAACCCGGATTCATGCTTGTCATGATTATCCGTTGTGGGTATTTGCGCGTGGTATGCGGGGCAACTCCCTAGTGAAAGGATTTGACCTAATATATGTGTAAACAACATACATCATATGTGACGATGTATGTAGTCTAAGTGTTTGTAGAAATGTCTGAGTATGCTAAGTATTACTAAAGAGTACTTTGTATGAGGGTTGAGATATGAATCTCGGCTACCTTAATTATGTGTATGATTTTCCTACATGTACGTTACGTCATGATGTTTGTTTTATTCATGGAATGAATATGTGTGCAATCATGTCTGTGTTACATTTCACAACATGCTCATATTATTGTACGAAGTGAATTCGTTGTTCTTATTGCTTTGACTTTCTCATATGATTACTGGATGAAATTGAATGAAGTTGGGACTAGGATACAGTCCAGGCAATCGGTAATCGGCCCTGAGCTCGTGGCTGAGATTCATTCGCCATGTAGGACATGTTCGACGAACCCGAGTCGTGCGTTGGTCGTCGACAGTGGTTAAGCCACACAGAGTGCTTACGCACTTCATGTTGATCGATACGATGTGCGCTCGTATTAGTCCAGCTTGCCAAGTAACCCGATTTACCTATTGTATGTTCACCATGTATGGACGCTATTGTTTGAACCTAAGGTACTGAACTCACCAGTGAAACCCCCTTCAACCATGGTACCTCGATCCGCTAAGACTCATGAGCCGAACATGGTGGTATGGGACACCGTGGTCGAGCTGTCGGCCTACGCTGGGGCGACGAGCCTCCCCGTAGTGACCAGTGAGCAACCCAGACTCGTGAGACGAATATGGTGGTATGGGACACTGTATTCGAGCTGTCGGCCTACACTGATTTGGTGACGAGCCCTTTGTAGTGACCTCGAGCATACTCTGAACCTCTGTAGAGGAGACGAGCCTTTCCGTAGAATCAGAGTATACACTAGGCCTGTACTGATTTGGCGACGAGGCCATTGCAGCAACCTAGAACCGCAACATCGTATGAGATTTACTAGGACTGACGACCCTAGAATGGATCCTTGTTTGGGAATGATATAAGGGAAGTACCTTAGTTTTCCAATCCTGTTGTATGAAACAGACTAATAAAAACTTAATAATCACGCTCATAACATCGCACTACATGTGCACCGGGTTGAAGAGCACAGAGGTAAGAAAGCATGCCGCGACCGTAAGATGGTGTCGCACGAGGGAGTGTAGGCGAGGGCATGCATCATGACTACATTTCATCCTTGCATTAATAAGAGTATCTAGGAATGTTTAATTGTATTGTTTTATCATTATTACTTGACTGAATTGATAACATGTTAACCTTTGCTCTATGATTCCACTGAGTTGATCACTCACTCCCACGTTCTGGGACGGTGTTCTGAACACCCACTAGACTTTGTCTTAAATGCAGATGATGATGCGACTCAGGAGGCAGAGCCTGATTACTATGACGATCAGGACGAGTTCTCTTATATACAGTTCTCCGGCGGCTTTGCTTAGGCTATCCGGATCAACGGGGCTACAGGGATTATCATTGTAGTTGTACTGTTTGACATTTTGATTTTGAGACTATTATATGTATATGGTAACTCAGTGATGTATTCATACTCTGGAGACCGATCGTGATCTTTTGACTTATATACGTTTATTTATATCTTTCAGTCTTCCGCTTGCATTTTACAACTTGATCTGGAGTATGAATTACTGTTTTGGTATAATCCCACTCATAATTAATGCACTAACACAGACAATATTTAATTATAAGCATATATGTTGCATAAGTGATGTTTTGGAACTCGAGAGTTGAGTTACTACTTGACCCCCGATTTTCAGGGCGTTACATTTTTATATGAAACTAGACTTATCAAGCTTCAATCTGGCTTTTGAATCACCTAAATCAGAGTTATAATGAGGGAGATATGACTTTCTGAAGTTGGAACCAAAAAAACTACAGAAAATGGTAGTAAATGAGCCGCCCGGCCTGCTAGCCGACGGGGGCCCCGCCTGGGCGCTTTGTTGTTGGGTGGTGTTTTCGCCATGTGATTTTTGGAATGGGTGTATTTTGCAACCCGGGATGAGTTATTTGACATGTAATATATGATTTTGGGGTAGAAGAAGTTGATCTATCCAAATAACCTATTTATTTCATAATATACTAAAAGGTTAATGGTTAAAAACTCATTTTATTTATTTAATTACTATTTATAGTAAATTTTTGTTTAAGTATTGTTCTTCATCACTTAAACTTTGGGATTCATGTCTAATATGAAAGAACTTAGAAAAATTTAAGGAATAAGGTAGTGAGAGGTGAGATTTTGAAGGAAAGGTGAGATTTTGAAGGAAATGGGTTAAAAAGGGGATTTGGGATTTTGAGATTTAGTTCTGAGAAGTCAATTAAGGTATTATGATCGATTCATTGCCCAAGGACGTCTAACTCCAGATTGGCAAAAATCTGGGGTGTTACACACGGACCTGTTGACGTCAATACTCAGAAATATAGCTGGTGTGTGCGTACACCAACCAATCCCCTTCTACTGTAAGTGGGTCCCACGTGGGGCCCACCATAATATTATATCAATATATTAATATATACATAGAGGTGGGCCACACGTCTAAGAGGCTGGATGGTGTAGATGCAGCACGATGTATCTCTACAAATGGTTGGACGGTTGGATATAACACATACCTGCTGGTGGGACCCACAGAACTTGATGTCGCCCATACAGCTAGCTGCTGTAGGTACATCGGCCAATCTTCTTTCTATAGCAGGTGGGTCTCACAAGGGTGAGCCGTACGATTGGATCAAGCTGATATCCGTGTTTCCTTCGTCTAGGCACCACCGTCTGGACGGTCTGGATGAAGCACGTCCAGCAGGTGGGGTCCATACAGGCAAATGACATAGATAAATACATACATCATAGTGGGTCCATGATTGGTGTGGATCTAGTGGGCCACACCCATCATAAGAGAGAGAGAGAGAGAGAGAGAGAGAGAGATCAGTTAGAAGGGGAGGGACCCTGTCACTATGGGCCCTCCCTAAATACAAAGCATACATCAAGATGGGTCCCACATATGTGGGCCCTCAAAATAAAAATCGACAGTTAGATCACCCACCGGTAGATCTTCTTGGACTTCTTCTTCCATCAACGCATGCTAGATCTCCAAGGGGACAATTTCAACGGTTGAGATGGGTCATGAGGGTGGAGATGGGAAGTAGGAAGGTGGGCCACACTAGCTTCTCCATGGAAGCCATAGACGTTGGAGTTGCTTGGCAGATGGAGTTTTGAAAATGAGAGAGAGAGGTGATGTAAGATGGTGATGGGTGAAAAGGTGTGAGGTGAGTGATGGTTTGTACTTGTGTAAGGGAGAGAGTTGACTTTGGGGATGGGTATGAGTGATGGGAGTGATGGGATGTGTACTTGACATTTGATGTGATGGATTCTCTCGGGATTGCAAAGCACGGTGTTTTCCTCGAACTGAACGCGGGCCCACATCTCCTGGCTCGGGTATCGCCTCGGCGCGTAATACGCAGCGTCGGAACCGCAGCGACGGCACGGTCACAAGGGTACAAGTTTCGAGTTGAGCCAATTCTGATAAAACAGATCGCGGGTCGCCAGAATTCGACCAGGATGATCGCGGAGGCATACGGAACGGTACGGGATAGGATACGGGTCTCACAATAATGACCAAGCCATCGTATATCATGTATGTAGATCGATAGTTAGTGGTCTGGTAACTAGCGAAACGATACCCCAATAAACCTAAGGGCACGTGCTACAACATCCAAAAAATATCCACCATCATCGCCAATATGCCATGTATGCATGATTAGCCAGGCCATTATTAGTCCAATTATAATTAGCCGGTTTAATAAATTAAAGCTCAAGGTCACTACAGGGGGCTCGTCGCCTAGTGTAGACCGACAGCTCAGGAAGCTAATCAAACGATTAATCAAACTCTAAGAATCATTTATAGTCAATGTAAAAGCTATCCTTGATCTAATTTAGAGATGGAAAGCCCAAGGGGAGAAGTCATCACCTGGCGGTTCGTAGTTTCTTCCTTGATCTAAATTTCTGCGGTCAACTAGCCGCCTAAACACCACACGATTGATTACCTAGGGTTATTCTCAAACCAAGAGTTTGTGTTAGATAAGTGTGTTCTTACGACCTATAATAGTCTAAATCATTGCAATTAGGTGGGTTTTGTAAGGAGCCATTAACATGTGAATTGAGCCTGAATTGGCCCAACACTTGAGGTCCGAATTGGCCCAACACTTGAGGCTCGAACTGTGCCTGGTTTGGCCCAGTTTGTGTTTATACAATCAAGGCCCATAAACTGGCTGGGCTTGACCATTCCTGGCCCAGCCAACAAGACCTGTTCTTTAGGCTTGTACTTCTGTATTCTTAGTGCCAAGGAGATAGGTAACAAGGTCTGGTAGATGAGATCTGATTGTCAAATCAAGGTGCGATTAATGGCTGAGATCTCTTTGTAGGACAAAGCTCCAGCCCATTTAAAACTTGGACTGGGCCATCCCTGGCCCACTAGTTACTGTACGTGGTCTGCCTGTTAGTGGCCCACAGGCTGAGCTCATCCTAGCCTAATGGTTGCATTCACAAAGCCCACACAGTGGCTGCTGGACTGGGCTCGTCCTGGCACAGCGCCAGTTCCATTCACACAGCCCACATAGTGGTCTGGGCTGGGCCGATTCTGGCCAGCAGCATGGTTGTAGTCAAGGCGGGTTAGGCTGGATTCACTCTGGCCTAGCAGCTACACCACCATGGGATGGACTGGCTGGACCATTTCTGGCCTAGCATTTGTTGTGTAGAGGCCGGCTGGGCTGGCTTGCTTCGGCCCAGCAAAAGCAGAATGTACCCAGCCCATAGGCTAGCTGGGCAGGCTTGTTTCGGCCCAGCAACAGGGTCATGTGCATAGCCTAAGGGCTAGTTTGTTTGGCCCATCTCTGGGCTGTTTTCAGCCTAGCTGCAACACCAACATGAGATGGGCTAGGCCTGAGCTGGGCCTGACTTAGCCTAGCTGATTGATCCAAATCCCTAGGGCCCATTAATTCGCAAATGGGATGTGGCCCACTGCGTCTGAACGGGAGTTCAACCCACAAGTTATGGTGTGACCCATTGAGTTCCAACTCAGGTGCAGCCCACTACGTTACTTGGTGTGGCCCACTGAGTTATGTGGTGTGGCCCTACTAAGAAACAGAGAGATTACCTAGCTGGCTCTGAGTGCCTGCTGAGTCGGCCAATCGGTCCTCACAGACGAACTGTTCAACCCCAGGCGAACTCGAAGCGAACTCGGAGCTAGCAGAGTCGTTCCGACGGCTGCAATGGTTGGTAGACCTTCCTCCTTCCAAAGTGAGAGTACCAGCCCACGACTCTCTCTTTCTTTAGCTGCCCCTGGCCCACACTGACCTGACTCATTCGAGCTAAACAGAGTGACTCAGTGCAGTGCATCACCGATCCAGCACTCGAGCAAGCTCTCCCTTCTCTCCCTCTCTTCTCTGTTTTCACTCTTTCTCCCTCTTCTCTCTCTTCTCTCTCTCTCTTCTCTCTCTCTCTCTCTCTCTCTCTCTCTCTCTTTCTCTGGTGCGAATCCCAAGATGAACACCCTCTCTTTATAGCCGAGGGAACTTCTTACATGGCTCATCCAATGGCTGAGGATAACGGATGTATTCTCGCACAAATCTTCATTCACGATGCATGGGGGTCCATCCATCACGAGGGATGTGATTTGACTGCCCTGGCCCATCGAAAAAGTACATTTCATCTATTGTGGGGGTCCATCTCGTCAGAGTGGGTGGACCAGTTAATGGAGAAGATGAGATGGTCGTCAATGGCCAATCTCCGCCTAGGGTATTTCGGCAAGATCTGGTCCGTTTGAACGGACTAGATGGGGCCGCTGATCACCGTGGGGCCCACTTTTTGGGCCATTCATCCGCGTTTCAGAACATCTCACGAGATAATCCTCATCTTGCTATTTTTTTCATGAGACGAGATGTTCTCCGCTTTCGGATTGTGTTGCCCTAAGAGGAACAGTCGGAGGTCATCCATGTGGCCCAGGGAGGGCTGGATCGAGCCAACTGCCCTTGCTAAAAGTGACACTGTTCCTTTAGCTTTTTCTTGATGCAAGCAGTTGCCTACCCGTTTTTAGCAATGGAAAGAGGGTGTGGATAATCCTCTGGACAAACGGCTAGGATGACAAGAGGGTGGCCGACGTGGATTGCCACGTGGAGCCTCAGAAATTCTTGATCTACGGAGAATCATTGCATCGTTACATGGCTGTCCACTAGCAAGTACATGCTTGCTTGCATAGGGAGGCTCGGATGACATGGGTCTGGTCGTCCCGGACTTCCTTACAAGATGGATGGTTCGGATTGCCCGGGATGGGGCCGAGGTGGGCCACAACTTGTGATGAACGAACACTATTCATCCATTGCGTTTAAATATGTATGTAGCAGGGAGGTTTACCTCCTTTTTTTGAATTTTACGGGTCAGCGCCGTCTGACCCTCGCTGTGGTCCGGTGCACTTCGTGCACAGGCGATTGTGGTGTGCACGCGCCCTGTATGGGGTCCACCGTGATGCTTGCGATAAATCCACTCCGTCCATTCTTCTATGGAGCTCTACCTTGGGATCTTGGAATTGATCAGGCCGACCCAAAGTTGGGTGGGACCATTCGTCGTACTGATCATGATTTTTAACTGATCCAAGGGTCGGATCATTCCAGATTCGAACATGGATGGTTGAAAATGGTTCCAAGGGCCGTTGGTGTGCTTAGGCCCAATTATTTCCCTCATGGCCGCTTCCAATAGCTCGACACCATGCAGGGATGTACATTTGTCTGCCTGCCCATTTGTGGGATCTTGTCTCTGATCAGGATCGTCGGTGTGGGCCACCTACCCAAGCTCATGCAATCCCATTCCTTGAGGAGTCTATGGTTGGATTCAATGGTTGGGTTAATCTCGTAGGAAGTGGTGGATCCCAAGCCTGTGATTCGATAGTTAAAGTTGTTAGTGTCCTGTTATTCTATGACCAGATGATTTGAAATATACTTTAATTTAAGATGGTCAGTTAGGCTTACCCTTGTGGCTGGTGTTTGGTACTTCTCAGCTCCTGGGGTCTTTGATGGACGGCCTCAATGATGAGTGGAGGCCCCTTCCTGTATGAATTAAATTAAAATTGTTTATTAACTAAGTTTGAAACTCCACTGATATGGGTTTAAATGGTAACACCCGCGTACCAGAGGTGCGGGGGTGTACAACTTCTTCGATGAATTTGGCCTTGAGGAGCTTGCTGACCTCTTCTTTGATCATGGCGTACCTTTCTCGACCGAGGGCACATCACTTCTGTCGAATTGGTCTGTAGGTCGGATTGATGTTTAGCCGGTGTGTGATGATCCAGGAGTCAATACCTGGCATGTCCTCATGCACCATGCAAAAATATTGGCATATCGTCATAGTAGGGCTACCAATCTGTCTTTTAACGACGGAGTTAAGGATGACCTGACCTGTATGGTCTTAGAGGCGTCGGATTCATCCAATGGGATATGAACAAGGTCTTCCACAGGTTGACCTCGTTCGGGAGACTCCTCACGTGGATCCAAGGCTCGATCGTCATTACCTCTGGTGGAGCTTCAAGGCCATTGCGTAGCATCGTCGAGCATCGTGCTAGTCCCCTTTGATGACTCCCGCACCATGCTTGGTCGGAATTTCATGGAAAGATGGTAAGCAGACACTATCGCTCAGAGGAGGCATAATGACGGTCGTCCGAGAATAGCGTTGTAAACCGATGACTAATCGACCAAGAGAAAGTCGACCAGCGTAGTGGTCTGGTTCTACCAGTCCCTGGCCATGAGGGGGAGTTGGATAGCTTCTTCAGGCAGAATCTGTTTGCCTGAGAATTCGATTAGGGGAGTTCACACTGGTTGGAGTGAGGACCGATCGATACCCATCTTATCAAAAGCTTGGGAGAAAAGCACGCCTGCAAACGATCCTATGTCGACGAGGACTCAAGACGCTTTTCGATTGGCTATAGTTATGGAAATTACCATGGCATCATCGTGAGGGTAATGAACGCCTCGGGCATCTTCCTTGGTAAAGATCACAGTATAACTCTCCAGTTTCCTTTCTTTCAGGGTTGGGTAAAGACCATAATTTCTTCTTCGGGATGGCTGATGCTACCGCATGCGTCTTTCGATCATTGTTTGAATCACCTTCACCCTTGTGGCCCCCGATGATCGTGCAGATTTCTCCGGTTGGGTAGGTTATCAATCGAGTACTCTTCGGCGACCATGATTCCATTCCCTCCTTGGTCTACATGTTCTCCGAGATGGCCTTCTCGGATTAATCTCTTGATCTCCTACTTGAGGTTATAGCAGTCATTTGTGTTATGTCCGTGATCCCGATGAAAGTAACAATATTTGTTCTTGCTCCTTCGATCGGGATTGCTTCGTAGCTTGTTTGGCCAGTGGACGAAGCGTTCGCCTTTATCTTCATCAGGACCTGCTCATGGGATTTGTTGAGTGGCGTGTAAGTAGTGAACTTACTATTAGGTTGCTGGCCGAGTCAGGATCTTTCTTCGCCTATTCTTTGGTCGGGGCACTTTTGTTTTGAGCCGCATCCCGCAAGATCCGAGACTCCTCGGCATTGGCACACTTTTGTGACCGGTTCATGAATTTGGCTAGCGTGGTCAGAGGGTTCTTCTAGAGAAAAGAGGAACGGCTTGTCCCTTAGTTCAGTCATGATGGCGTTCAATGCAGTTTCATCTTAGTGCTTATGGACCTGTAATGCCTCCAAGTTGAAGCACTTAAAGTAATCATTAAGGAGTTCACCATCTTTTTGAACGATGTTCATAAGGTGGGCTGACGCTTTGAGCCTTTTCTTACCCCCGATGAAGTTTGTGACGAATGCTTCACTGAGTTCGGAGAATGAGCTGATGGACCTCAGCTTTAATTGTTTGAACCAAAGTCGAGCAGCGTTGGCCAAGGTCAGCGAAAAGGCTCGGCACATGACCTCGTCCGATGCGTAATGTAGTTCCATGTAAGTTCGGAAAGATTCCATATGCTTCGTCAAGTCAGTATTCCCAGTGTAGGGTGTGATCTGGAGCAACCAAAACCTATCCGGTAACCATGCTTGTATTATATCGGCTATAAACGGAGACTCAGTTTCCTTTGCTCCAGACGGATTGGCTTGGTAGGTTTGCTTCATGTCTGCAATATGCTTTTGCAGATTCTGGATCTTAACCTTCCATGGTTCCTCGCTATCAACGGTAGCTTCAACCGGAGGTCAGTTACGCCTTCTGCGATCTATTTTATGACATAGGTCGGATGCATGTAATGGGATAGTCCCTGAGACGTGGGACGAGACAGGCTTGACCGGATCGTGCTACTGGCTCGGTTGTGGAGCGGTCTGCGTAGCGGAGGGCCGAGGGTTGGTGTATGGTCGGACATCGCTCGATTGTCCCCCTCTCTGATCGGATCCCTGCCCTCGCTGAGCCTGCATTTGCTCTAGCATTTGCTTCATATACCCCAGGTCGGCTCTGATATCTTCAACCTCCCTTTCAAGGGCGTTCCATCGGCCATTCTTTCCACGATGTTGCTGACCAAACGTCTACTCGAACCTGAGGTGTCCTGGTACTACGGGGAGCCGCAGCTCTCCTGTTGTTCAGGTCATTCCACAGATCGTGGAGCTCGTTCTAGTGCAGGTAGAGTCATAATCGGAATTACTACTGGAGGGGATTGAGCTTTCTTTTTCCCTTTGCCATTACAAGTTATTTGGAGTCGTTTGGTAGAGCAGGAACGGCTTAAGATGTCGTTCCCATAGACAGGGCCAAACTGTTGATGATGTTTTTTTGGTAGATCCAATGTACGGGCCTTCCCTGAACCTGTAGAAGTATAAAGAGGGATAAAGGAGGCCCTGGTTATTGCAGGGGACTCTCCGATGCCTAAGGATCGAGCTCTTTGAGAAGGGAGTAAGATCTTCCAGAAAGGGATATCTGTCGAGTATTAGGGTTTTTTATCTGTCAATGTACCTTGAATGGTGGAAGGTACCTCTATTTATAGGACTCAGAATAGCACTTCGGTTGGATTCTCCCCAGATTTTGTAGCCGTAATCTAGGATTTCGATCCGTAATCAACTTATGGCCGATCTATAGTCGATCTGTAATTGACTTATGGTGACAGGTGAGCCGAGCAGCTAGACTCAATGATTATGGATTTCTTGAGGGCCGAAAAATCACCATGACCTTTGTGCCAACCAATGACTTTGGAGGTCAATCTTGTTCGCTGACCTTAAGAGATGACCTCAACCTCAGGTACCTCGGAGGTCGGCCTTGGATACCGACCTTGGCCTCAAGTACCAACCTCGACCTTGGATATCGACCACCAGCTTGGAATAAAAATACCCTTACAATATATAAAGATAGGATTACCCTCCGAGATTTTCACTGAGAATCATGCCGATCGAGGATATTCTTGGAATTAGAGTCCAACTCCAATACGGGCCCCTCAAATTAACTCAGGCACACAGACCGTCTAGAAAGCCTATAAATACACCCGCTGTCATGGGTAAAGATACACAACAAATATCCTGATTCTATTACACATATTGTGAGTCGATAAGTCTGACTTAGGCATTGGAGGGTCATTGGCCTTAACCGACGCACCCAGTGCTTTCTCATGTTCTCCATTAATTACAGGTACTCAGCGGTTCATAAGAGGTGAGGTAGGATCGACCAGATTTCAGCATCAATAGTTTGGCGCCATCTGTGGGAACAACATCAAAGCTGTTTCCATCTCACCAAGGTTTACAATGGTGAAAGGAAAAAAGAAAACCTTAGCGGCCATTGTCGCGATAGCTCCCACACCAGTCGCTCACATGATAGTCAAACTGTCTATAGATCTTCAAGGTCCGTCTTCACAACATGATACTAACTCTACTCTTCCAGCACATGTTCATCGATCCGGAAAATTGAGGTGGCTGGCTGGTCTATCTAAAGAACCAGGTCAAAGCATTAACCGATAATATGAACTGGTTAATCCAGATACTGGAAAGGCAGAACCCGCCCACCAACCACGGACCAGAGGCAGGCGCACCTACTAAGCAATCTCGCCCTCCGATGGCTCCTCATAACTCGTGTGAGGTCAAGCAATATCCAGAGCAGCCAATCCCCACACCAGACAAGCAGCTTGAGGAATCGCCTTCAGAACATCATACCAACCCCATTCCGGTGGTGGACTCGGGTAGGCATCGCAACAGAGCTGGTCAACTCATCTCCCTAAAAAATCAAGTCGAGGCCCTGACCGGCAACATGGATCGAATAATGCGCATATTAGAATGGCAACACCCCCTCCCGACCAGGGCGTGACATCGGGAGCAGCTTCCGCCTAATCTCAACCTTTACAATCGCCTCGTGACTCGTATGTGGTGAGGGATCGACCGACACAAAGCAAGTACATCCTCGCACAAAATCATGGAAGCAATTGAGCTTGCCAAGTACGATCTACGCCACACCCTAAAAAGAAGAGACGTGGAAAGGCTCCTGAGGCCACAACAGAAAGTGAGGTCCCATGGGAAGCCAAGCTCAAAGAAATCTGAGGACAACTCGGTGACATTCAACAGGCATGTCGAGCCCAAGGTCTGACCTCCATGGAGGCCATGCTTGAGGAAGCCGAACCACTATTCACCGATGACATCATGGGGGCTCAGCTCCAGTCCAAGCTCCAGATGCTACAGATCACTTCATACTTTAGATCCGGAGACCCAACCGAGCACATCGAGTCCTTCAGAACCTAGATGGAGCTTCATGGCACCTCGGGACCCGTGATGTGCTGAGCATTCTCCCTGACCTTATTGGGGACGACGAGGAAATTGTAACGGCCTGAATTTCCAAGGTCTGAGGCTCGGCTTGTCCTTGGGAATCCTGACATTAATTTCATTCACACGTCATTTAGATAGTGTGATTAAGTTCATACATTCTGAGTACTCAAGCACCAGTTCATGAAAAGAAAATTCTCTGTATTTATCATTTCAATAAAAAAAATAAAAGGAAAGTTCAACGAATCATTTAAATGCTCACTCAATGGGAGTTTATTACAAAATCAAGTTGTAGCGAAAACGTAAATAAAACTATATCATGAAACCATTTTCTTGTTTATTCAGCATAATCTTCCTCAGGGTGGTGATCCTCTAGGTCTTCAATCTGTTCATCACCTGCATCATCTATACGGTTGGAGAGGGTCAACGCCCTACTCATAGTGATGGTCATTCCTTTAAAATTTACAATATCCATCATGAATCACAAGGATAAAAGGGCATCGATACTCCTCATACTCCACATATACAAGGGCATCGATATGCACAGGGTTCTCTATGATATTGTTTCAATAAGAAACAAATGCATTCGATTTGGAGGATTTCATTCAATGATAACAAAGAAATGATGAGAGTACAATGATCACAAAGTTTTCATTCTGAGTTCAATTACATCCTCGATAGCCCTTAATTTTGAGATAGATTACAATGAATAAGCACAATGAATGGAAGAGAAGGTAGTTTAATAGCAATTTTAACAGCATTTCGATGCTTTTGATGTTCATCGCAAAGGTAAATGGCTTATGCGAATTCAAAGCCCTTGATTCTGAGTTGTGTGGGTGCTAAATAAGAAAATGCTTGTGGGCCACATGGTGCTCCATCAGAAGGGTTGTGCACTCCCATCTATTGTGCACCTAGCAATTGAGGAATTTCTATATCCTCTATGTGCTTCTTGAGATTATCTAACTTCTATCTTTTCTCACTTCTCCTTCTTGCTTCTCTCTCTCACTGCCCTCTCCAAATAGAGGTAGGAGAGAGGTATTTATAGACATTCAACAGGTGTGGAGGTCATCTGTCCGAAGATGGAAGTGCCCAATCTTAGACAGGGAATGTGGAGTGCACAAGGCTTACTTTAGGACAAAGTCCATGGAGAATAATACAAGAGGCTTGCATTAGGACAAGTTTCCATGGATAATGGCGCAAAAGGCAGTCTTTAGGATAAAGCTCCTCTCCAAGTGGCGTAAAAGGCAGCCTTTAGGACAAAGCTCCTCTCCAAGTGGTGCAAAAGGCAGTCTTTAGGACAAAGGAGAGAGAGAAGCAGCACATGGGGCTTTCATCAAGGCAAGAAAAGCCTTGCCTTAAGACAGAGGAGAGAGAGAAGTGGCGCATGGGGCTTTCATCAAGATAAGAAAATCCTTGCCTTACGACAGCCTCCACACAAAGTGGCACATGGGGCTTCTTTGTAGAAATGGTTGTGGGGCTCGCCAAAGAGTTCTTTGCAGAATGGTTGTGCGGGCTTGCGCAAAGAGTTCTTCAGGAGTGGTCGCGTAAAGAGCCTTCTATCTGGACAATATTCCACATGAAGTGGCACAAAGACTCTTTTGTCAGGACAATATTCCACATGAAGTGGTGCAAAAACTCTCTCCCTCTTTCCATTGCGCGGGGTCGCGCGAACCTTTTTTCCATTACGCGGGGTCGTGCAAACCTTCTTTCCATTCCGTGGTTGATGCTCCACAATGATCCTCTCTCTCCTAGCTTTCATCCTCCCTTCCATCATCCTCAAATGAAGAGTGGGGAGGGGTATTTATAGGCCTCCCAGGCCCCTCACTTCTTAAATAATGGTGATCACTACCACTTCTCTCTTTAAGACAACTCCCACCCTTTCTTCCTTAAACAGTGGTGTTCACCCACTTCTTTCTTAAATAGTGGTGTACAACCACTCCTTCCTTAATACAAGGCAACTTCCATTCCTCCTTCTTTCCTTAAGACAAAGCACAACCATCCTTTATACCAGGTGGCTCATAAGGCTTCCTTCATTCAAAATAATGCCCATCCATTCCTCTACACGACAACACCCATCCATTAATTTGTACAAGACAACACCCATCCATTCTTCTACATCAGATGACGCCTATCCATTCTTCTACATCAGATGATGCCTATCCATTCTTCTACATCAGATGACGCCTGTCCATTCTTCTTCTGTCCCAAAATGAGATTTTCAGAGAGAGAAAGATAAAATATTTTTTTTATGCCTCAATAGATATGCATGCCTAGAAAAATATGTGCGATCCATCACACTCCATAGCCATAATCACATGGTGGAAGGCAGTTTATTATATCTGGCTTGCCCCGCATTCTCACACTACGGAGATTCGTCGGTGTGTCCCACGTTATCGTGGCTTTACGCGAACACCTCAAGGCGACATAATGACGTGGTTGAGGGATTTATGTAACACGATGTGTTCATGGAGTGACTATTTGCGATATTCAATCTTGATAAGTGATGTAACATGCATGTTGTTTTACTTACATCAATTGTGCACCACGCCAACCAACCCACGGAATTGCGTGCCAACCAAGATGTGATTGGATGTCGCAAATAGTCACTTCATGAATATATCGTGTTACGTAAATCCCCCAACCACATCGTTATGTCGCCTGGAGGTGTTCACATAAAGCCACGATAACATGGGGCATGCTAACGAATCTCCGTAGTGTGAGAATGTGGGGCGATTCGGATATAATAAACTGCCTTCCACCATGTGATTATGGCTATGGAGTGTGATAGATCGTACATATTTTTCTATGCACACATATCATATAGAACCTTGTGCATATTGATGCCCTTGTATATGTGGAGTATGAGGAGTATCAATGCCCTTTTTATCCTTGTGATTCATGATGGATATTATAAATTTTAAAGGAATGACCATCACTATCAGCAGGGCGTTGACCCTCTCCAACGTATAGATGATGCAGGTGATGAACAGATTGAAGACCCGGAGGATCACCTCCCTGAGGAAGACTATGCTAAATAAACAAGAAAATAGTTTCATGATATAATTTTATTTACTTTTCTGCTGCAACTTGATTTTGTAATAAGCTCCCATCTGAGTGAGCATTTAAATGATTCGTTGAACTTTTGTTTTTTATTGGAATGATAAATGCAGAGAATTTCCTTTTCATGAACTGGTGCTTGAGTACTCAGAATGTATGAACTTAATCACACTATCTAAACGACGTGTGAATGGAATTAACGCCAGGATTCCCAAGGACGAGCTGAGACTTAGACCTTGGAAATTCGGGGCGTTATAGAAATGGTACGGACACTTGAAGCCGAAATCCATTAGTTCTTTCACTCAACTCAGCAAGACTTTCATCACTCAGTTTATCTATGGAAAAGACAAGATAAAGCAATTAACCCATCTCTTTATAATCACTCAGAGGGAGGACGAGCTGCTAAAAGACTATGTCATCCATTTTAATGCTGAAGCTGTCTAGGTCGATGATTATTCTGACCAGATGGTCACCATGATGGTTGGCCTTAAATAAGGAATGTTCCTCTTCTCTATTGGTAAGAACCCCCGAATACCCTACCGACCTACTTAACTGAGTTAAAAAAATATTCTAATGCTGAAGAGTTCTTTAGTTCACTAAGAGCTACTCGAGGAGGAAACAACTCGACTAAGGATAGGAAGCAAAAGGAAGAAGGGGTGCCCTCTGCCGCTAACGCCAAAAGAAAGAAAGAGGACGACCAAGATCGAGACCAGTGTTCTACCAACCGACATCCAGAAAGTCGCTTTCATTAGTACACTCCCTTGAACACTAAGTCGGAGTAGGTACTTGAGGAAGCTGGGCTGAGCAAGGAAACTTGACGACCGAGCTGAACCAATCAACCAAGCTCGGTAATAAGGCTCATCGGCCAACCTTGACGTACTCGATAAAGGCGACCTCCATTCTTAAAGGGAAAAAGGTGCTCAGGACACTACTATTATTTTATCATATACTATGCTTATGCATTCTACAATAAAAGAACTTCCCCAAGTCATGGGAAGATAATTTCTTTTAATGATTTCTCGACTATCCGAATTACACGACCGATTATGAGGACTTCCCTCAATGAAAGGGAAGAAAATCCTCCACTGAGTTCTACAATGAAAAAACCTCCCTGGGTTAGGGGATGAGAATCTCTTTCAAAATTCAATTATCTAGCATATGCGATCGACTACGGAGGCTTCCCTTAGTGCAAACGAAGAAAGTCCTCCCCCGTGAATTCTACTATAAAAGAACCTCCCCAGGTCAAGGAAGGAGAATTATTTTCAACTCCCAACTATCTAAGTTGTACGATCGACCAAAAGGACTTCCCTCAATTTAAAGGAAGAAAGTCCTTAATGCTCGGCCTACTACAACGTCTACTATTTGATAGTCAACCTATTGATTTTACCGTGCGTAACCTATCATGTAACGCCCCGGATTTCGGGGGTCTGAATATGTACTCGGCTCGCGAATTCCCGGGTGCCACTTATGCCCTACTGGGTTTCGAAATATGCATAATTGGTTTGTTTCATAAACAATGGAGAAATATAAGTGGACCATGCAGCATAAATTAAGACTAAAATAGTAAACACATGTGCAACTACCATGGAGTAAGCAGATTCGACAAAAAGATAATGTAAGTGAACGTGAGGGACTGTGTCCCATAAAAATACACAAAATCTAGAAATATAAACCCTACCCTGAACCCCATCGCTAATCCTAAGGCAGTCTGTGGGGACCCGCTGAAAATCTGGAAGTACGATCGCTCCTCGTCATCCACGCTTGCTCCATTAAGCGCATCGAACTCTGTAATACCTGCATGTAAGACATGTTCTAGTTGGTGTTTTAAAACACTGTCCTAGAGTGGGAGTGAGTGATCAACTCAGTGGATACCATTAATAGTAAGTTACGCATGTTATCAAACCAATAAACGAAGTTAATGAAAATCAAACATTCACAAAAATTCTAATTACTCTTATTAATGCATATGCATTGTTCCATGATATGATGCATGCCCTTACTTCCAACACTCCTTTAAGTGACATCGTTTAACGATCGCAATGCCAAACACTCCCTTAATGCGACCTCGACTGCCGAATCGCCAATCCTAACTAATGCAATGTGATGTTGAGATGTTAGCCACATTGATTAATTACGTTCATTCATCTAGCAGTTTAGGTAAACTGGGACACCCTGACATATCAATGCCCTATCCCGATCGCATGACCCTGGCAGCCGTGGCAGTATTGCTCTCGCGATCCTTAGCTCGTTTTGGGTTCGTCGCTCCCAATAATAAAATCATACAAGGAGCAATTTTAAGGAAGAGTTCTTGCTCATAATCACTACGAGAAGGCTCGTCACCCCAGTGTAAGCCGATAGCTTGAGCATAGTGTCCCATACCACCATGCCCGGCTCCTGAGACTTGTGGGCCGCAACCAGCTGGTTATCAGTGGACACAAATGGACGCGGGGTGTCTCAGGTTCAAGCATGCATGTATATACATGGTTAACGAACATGGATGGCAAGCTGGTGAGCCAATTTGTCCCCTCTAGATAAACTACGAATCATACGGTATTGGGAGCAACATCCCACATAGTCCGACTACTGCCGACTATCTGTAATTCGACTAATTGGGTTAAATTTTCACGTGGACGGTCCTCCTACCGGAGGGGCTGGCCATACGGGTTTTGAAATTGCTGGCCAATTCGGTAAGGGGGTAGGGTATAAATAAATGATACTAAAGTAAATGTCGGTCTACTTCTAGTTGTGAGGGATTTAGGCATACATAGCAGTAAATTGTAGACATGGAAATCACGATTCATCAAGGATTCTCAAATACATGAAAAATTTAAATAAACATGTAAATAAGCTCAATTCAAAGTAATTAATCATGTGCATAGGGGACATGCAACAAAATTTCCTATTTGTTTTAGAATTTGGGGAATGTGTCCTAATTTTATGTTTATGAATATCAGGAATTAAGGCAATGCAAGGATCTTGGGCGATTGAGAGCCCGAGTTCCCTCTAAATCAGAAAACATTCTAAACAACACTCCAATTCCACAATTAACATACATGTAACTAACATGCAAGCAAATTCTATACTCATAATCACTAATTTCAGCCTAGATTTGATAAACGACTACCTATAGCTAATGGTCCGCACTTAGGAATGGTTTGACGGCTTGCGGAGCCGCTCCCAAGGTGTCGGTCCCACAAGTTGGTGGGTCGGAGCCCTGTGCTGATAAAATTGTATGTTAGAAGACATGCACAGCTTAAGACTATAAGTGCTATAGTTGATAGCCTCATTATATTGTCAAATTTGTGGTGCCAAAGGCACTGTATGTATCTTGTTATGAAGTTTACATACGGGAAGAACAAAGCTCTACACATGATGAACAAAGCTCTACATATGATGTGTCAAGTCTCACAAGATCAGCTTCGATAGACAAGCAATGTTCACAAGTCAAAGAAGTCTCAAGAATGTGAGAATGTTCCACTTTCAAGACTCAAGATCTCAAGATGCTTTCAAGTTCAAGCTACACCAAGATCTCAAGTTTCATTATGCTTAAGGTCACTCATCTTTAAGTTTCAATGTCCTTACTTCACTAGTGAGGTATGACTGACCTTAGGTTGAACTTTAGAGTAGGTCATTTTGGATACATAAGTCATATGTTTTATATATGTGAGTTTGGTCTGTTCTAATACTAGTCCTGGACTTTGTTCGACTAGTCTTAGCTCTGCTTCGACCAGTCTTAGAATTTCCTGGACCAGTCGTAAGTTTGTTGCAAAATTCAAAAATTTTCTGTTAAGCTTCGACTAGTCGTATAAATAGTGTCGACTGATCCTTCGACTACTCGTAGACCTATGACTCAAACTCCAGTGATGAAATTCGACTTTCTTCGACTAGTCGTGAGCAACCTTCGACCAGTCGAAGGTGTCCTTCGACCAATCATAGACTATCTTCGACCAATCATGAAACTGCCTTATCCTATCGCACTCAAATTTTCAAATATCAGTTGGTTCTATGACCAGTCATAGCGACTTAAGACCAGTCAAAGACGTGATTTGTTTGCCTATAAATAGAGCATGAATCTCAAAATAAAATAAGAAATTCAAGCTAATTTAATTCGGCCTTCTGAGAGATTCGTCTGTGCTCTATTTTAAGTTAAGTGTGCATATTTAATATTATCTTCTTTAGCTTTTTAAATTGATTTTGTTTCTTGTATTCCAATCTGATTTGAAAAGAGGAAGTGTTGTTTTCCTTTTTCTGGAATCAAAATTAATTAAAGCTAGCCCATGTGTTTTAATTTAAAATCTATTAGAACTTAGAACCATTATATAGTAGTATTGGACATTGAACTTTGACATTCAAATCTCTACTCCGACTTGGTTCTTTCGGGCTACTAAAACAAAGAAGAAAAAATAGGTATTTTACATTTTGTAATTTACTGTATTTGGTTTTATTTGAGGTTAAGCCAGAAAGATCTCAAAGTTGTTAGTTATCTGAGGAGAGCTAGAAAACTCATAGTGAGGGTTTTTGAATTGTGTAAGCCCTTTGAAAAAGACACAATTGAGAAGGTTTTGGGTGAACCTGTGAAAACTTATTTGATAGTGAACGCTAATATCCCTTGTGTGAGGATATTAGGAGTGGAGTAGCATTCTGTGTGGCTGTTGTTGAATAGTTGGTGTACACACAGGCGAACCACTATAACTCTTTGTGTTGTGTGGATGTGTGCTTCATTTTCCTATCTTTGATTATTAAGTTGTGGAATGTATGTGGATGTGAATGTTGTAATCATTTTATTTCAAGCTCAGTGGGGAACGTTGTAATAGTTTAGATTTATTTTTTCACAATTTATCTCTTGTTATTCCTTTATTTGTTTGAGCTTCAGTTTCTCTATTTGTTCTAGTAAGGTTGCCCTCCCATTTTTATGGTGCATGGTTGTCCTTAGAACAATCAATATTTGAGATTGCATTTTATTCCTCAGTATAGTTTGAATATATTTATTCCCCTTTAGGTTTGAGTTCTTGATACAAAGACCTTTCTAGAAATAAGGTTGTCCTACCATAAACTTTGGTTTTTGGTGTAAGGTTGTACTTAGAACAACTTTTGTATCAACCTCTCAATACTTGTTTATTGAGGTTGCTTTTCATTTCAGCATTGTGTATTGATTTACTTTATTTGGCTATCTCTTTATTAAATTCTGCTGTAATTATTTTTAATTTGGCGTTGTCCTATTCACCCCCCCCCCCTCTAGGACATATAGCTTGGCCTTTTCAAAGACACCCAAAATTTAGAAAGGGGCTGGGCTGATTACCTTTTTATGGCGATGGGCCGCTTCTACGGCGACGGGGTCGGGGCTCCGATGCGAGTTGTGGTAGGAGGGAGGATTTCTAAAAATTCCAGCTCCTTTGGAACGCCCTCTCTCTCTACTCTCTCCTCTCTCTCTCCTTATTGCAGCAAAATTCGTATGAGAGTGAAGGAGAGAGATTTTAAACTTTATATATTCTAAAGTTTTAATCTAAATGGCCCTAAAAGTTTTATTCCAACATGCATACCCCTAGTGGGTTGATTTTAGGTCCATAGGGACATTCCAGTGGCCCCCTGGCTCATCTGTGCTATGGAATAGGTGTCTCATAGTCAAATGAAGGGTTGTTCCAAGTTTGGTGGCAAACGGATGAGTCAATTGATCGCAGGGGCCCGATTTGCCATCAACGGTCACCGATGTTCGATCAGGGCCCCTGTTATACGGATATGAGCAGGAAAATATCCTTAACTCATGCCTCGAGTTTGGTTGCGATCTAACGGTCAAAAAGTCATAACTTCGCGAAAGAGTGGAAAGTCTATTTCACTTAAGTTTTCAGATTACAGCCTACGGGATTCGCGTGTTTCAAACACTTGGCTTCTGGCCCAAGTTGTACAGTTTTGGGTATTATCTTGATTCACCACCTGCAATGGACGTCAAGCCCAGTAAGACGGACATTATTCTATAATTTTGAAGCTAGTGGGCCACTAACGAGCAGTCTGGAGCTTATTCAGATAATCGGGGTATTTTTCAAATGAATTTGGTAGGGAGATTTCTTGGGCGCAGTTGTTAGGGTCTGGATTAACTAAGTTCTCAGTGTAGTCTATTCAAAATTAGTGAAAATGATGATTCTGACATGATCACTCTAGATCGTTGGTTCTTAGGCTAAATGAGTGACGGGTTGATTTGGTTTATAAATCAAGATCCGACCTATAGTTAGCTTTGCTTTAGGTATGTTTTATTTGGTTATGGTTATCTTGATTAGTCAGTGATGGGTCGGTTAGATTTGGTCCCTAGATGAATAATTCACGAGGCTAGACGTGAGGTTTAAGTGATCAGGTGGATTAGTTGGCTTCATACGGTTGGTTAATTCAATTTGTACGGTTCTTTATTGGTATCACCTACGTATGGGCTCACTTCAAGCGTCAAGGGTCAGTAAGTGACGACGTGGGCTAGTTATAAAAAAAATTAAGGACTTTTTACAATCCATAATAGCAAAAATTCAGGATGTTACGTATAATTACATGCTCGATTATCGTATCTACTAAGTCATCATATACGACCACCACACATAAAGGCAAAAAAATCGAGGAACATACATGGAATGAGCTGACCTTCTCATACATTAGTTCAAAAGTTATTTCTCAAACTTATAAATTATAGAGCTCGCAAGTAGGGGGCTGTTCTTATGGGTAAAATGAGGCTTAAAAAATGTATGAGATAAATAAGCTGAGCAGCTGGACTTGATGACTATGGATTGGTCGAGGGCTGAAAAATCACCCTGACCTTTTGTGACGACCAATAACTTTGAAGGTCAGTCTTGTTCACCGACCTCAAGAGATGACCTCGATGTCAGGTACCTCGGAGGTCCTCGGAGGTCGGCCTCGAATACCTACCTTGGTGTTGGGTACCAACCTCGGCCTCGAATATCGACCTTGGCCTCAGTTACCAACCTTGACCTCGTATACCGATATCGGCCTCAAGTACCAGCCTCGACCTCGGATATCGACCACCAGCTCAGAATAGAAATACCCTTACAATATATAAAGATAGGATTAACCTCTGATATCTTTGCCAAGAATAATGTCGATCAAGGATATTCTTAGAGTTAGAGTCCGACTCCAATATAAGCCCCTTAAATCAACTCAGATACACAGACTGAGCCTGAGCTCATGTGTGTCGCACTGGAACACGTAAGTCTCGTTACTCCATGGATTCACCAAGCAAATAATAAGGTACTCAACACCCTACTTATTAAGACAAAATTTTCTTTTCTCCTTTCCGATATGAGACTATTCCCAAAAAAAAAAAAAAAAAAACTAGGTTTTTACAAGCCTCTTATATATATTTATATATAAATTTTTTTATTGAAAATATTTTTTAATCAAAACAATTTTCATAACAATCCATGAAGCCAAAACTCAAGTGGGCCACATAATAAGAAACATGAGGAGTCCACTATTGAAACATGCGCAAGGACACATAAGCTTTGGATCATGGGTCCTTACTCTTGCCCTGGTTGTAGACTCTCAGAAGTTTCAACACCGGGTCAAGGATTCAAGTACCCATAGGTGGTGAAATTCCACTATAGCGTGAGTGTCTGGGGTGTGTACGCATGTGTAAAAAATAAAAATAAATAAATAAATAAATAAATCTTTGCATCACGTTACTACTTTTTTTTTTCCATTCATTCAGGGGTTTTGTAGTGACCTCAGCACTATCCAACTAGTTGGTATCAAAGCTCTATAAACCCCACCATGATTTATGTATTTTATGTTGTATTTTAAATTATTTTTAAATAATTTAGTGTTTCAAAATATTCGTTGAGACAGGCCCCTACGGATGTGTCTTTTCATTTAAGTCTGAAAGGTTGCATGCTTTCAATTTTTGTTTTGAAAAGTTGTGTCTTTTGAAACCTAAGGGTCGCACCAATTGGGTACCCAATAGTCATAACCTTTTTGAAAGGGTGTCTCTACACCTATAAGGGTGTCTTCACAAAGTCTATAAATAGACTTTCTCTCATCTGTTTTAAATTAGTAAGAAAAAGTTTATTTTATGTTAAAAGTATGGTTTAAGTGCTTTCTAGTTCGGGTTAAGACTGCAAGTGGCTCGAGCCCGTGTATAGTGAGTGCACCGTTAGGACCGGGTCATAGTCGTTGTATCCTAGAGGTCAATTGCTTTGAAAACCTATTGCACTTGGGACGTTGTCCAAGGAGAACAAATTCGATTTCAAGCTGAGTGACGCACGTCACGCCTCGACTTATACAATTTGATAAGTTTTCTAACTTTCTTATTTTAAATTTATATAATTTACATAGTTTTCCAATATCCAATATCCAACAATCTTAAAATCGAATTTATTTCGGAAAACTATTTAAATATACTTACATTTTGAGTTATATAAATTCAAACCGCCCACCAACCTAATTTGTGAGCCATAGCCCATATAACATGTAGTTCGAATAATGGGCAAATGAAAAGGCTTTATGACAACTTTATCGATCACCCTATTATATCAAAATTTTGAAATCAAATTGGAAAATTATTTGTGGCAAAGTTATTAAATGCTTATTTAGTGGTAATTCGAAAGGAATACTTCTTATATTTCATTAATCATCCTTGTAAATATGAATCTTGACCAATGTGAAGAAGGTAGATGATAATATGAAAACCCATCATCGGTTGCTTCTTCTAGAATGATTATATAACATCTTTTTAGTGGATAGGAGGTTAGGATGAGAAATGGACATCCACATGATAGGGAGATCAATGTTCATTTTTATGGATATTAAAAAATAATAATAATACTAATAATAATAAATAATGAAAAAAAAAATCAAAGGGAGAGAGAAATGATGGTTAGATAGAGGAAATTTCATTCACATTTTCTCTGATTCTTTTCATGCAAAAGATTTGTGTTTTTGTTTTCTACGGTCAATCATTTTCTCTTACACTAGTGTTCATTTGACCTTTGATCTTGATCAAAATGGCTCGTGGTTCGGTGATCTAGACTATTGTTCGGATGGCTACACCGTGGATGGATAGTACCATAAAAAATCTTCCATTCAAAATGATCTTATCCATAAAATCTTTGGACTTTTCCAAGTTAATTATGGAACGTTGTTTCATTCCTAATGATAATTGCTTGAAAACCAAAACCGTTGTATTCTAGCCCTAACATATAAATTCTCATCTCTTGCAAAACCTAAATGATTACAAATCTTGATTGAAAGAGGAAAAATTTTTCTCTGTCAACCATTCGAAGCCTTGATAACAAGAAATGACTGGTTATGTGATGGTTCCAATGGTAACGACAAGGGGCTCGTTGTTGTTGTTGTTGTTTGTATGTGTAAATCCTGACCCGAATTCTGGATTTGAAACGTTGCGAGAATGGATGACAGTTGTGGATGTGGGGGGATCTAATGGCTACAAGGCCCTAAAATTTTAAAGAGAAATAAAGGATTTCCTCGTTTCTGTTTTCATCTCCGAGGTTCTGTACGGTTAGGATTATTCTAATGTTTATCCTCTGGTTGTGTCTATTATTGAACTTTTGCATGCACCAAAATTCTCGATGCTTGATATTCGCTACATACATAAGGTGTGTCCTTTGATGTCATGGCATGAGGCCAAAATATCATGTTTGCATATCTGGTTACTATATAATAAGAACCAGTTCACATTAATTTTTTTTAATTTTTTTTAAAGGTTTATCAATCGATGGCTGAGATTATTCTCTACTATCCACCCATAGGAGTCCACTAGATGAACCATCTGGATCACTGGGGTGATGCTCCATCTTTATAATGAAATACCGTCTCGATCAAGTGTCGATTCTTGCCAAAATCGTATATTAGGCACAAGGTTTATTAATAGGATGGCTAAGATCGTTGGCGCAATTTTGCAAAACTGGCCATTAGATAGTCCAAATCCACTCAATGTATTATAAAACTTTATCCTAAGAATTTCCAAATAAGTGGTCACGATCATCTCTTGGTGGGCAGAAGGAGCAAATCCCTTTAAAAGCAATATCTCCACAATTGTTGTTATAAACCTCTACATGGGTAGTGCACATCCTGTTTAATTTAGTATAATTTAAGTTATGTTGATGTTAACATCCATTAGTTGGGTGATGTTACTCATGACTCATCAATTTTCTTTGTGGATTAATTGAGAAATGCAACACTCAAATAGGGAGAGATTCTAAAAGTTAACATGTTAGTATGGTGCATGTGTCCATCTACCAAGTAGGGCTATAGATAAACAAGCTCTATCTAAAAGCCAAACATGGACGCTGATAAGAAAGGCATTCTCTTACAAGTATATATGATAAGTGGATTGGCCAAATGGGACAGGGCATTGTCTATAATCAAATGCATATATTGCTTAGATCGGATCCCTCACACATGTGTTGTAAGTCATGTGAAGCAGGCATAACACTTCTCATTGATGGAATAGTTTTCTGTCACATGATTTCATGCTTACTTGAAATTATAACTTTAGATCATCTTTATGTCTTCTATGGCGCCTACTGCATGCATAGAATCCACGATCCAAAATATCAATCTTAATTATGTCATTTTTCATATGGCACATGTGAGAGTGAAAATATTATTTAGTGGGTTTTGCCTTTAATGGCCTAGATGGAGGGATATTCATCTCGGACACATGACACATATAGATAAAACATCAATGCTAGCCATTGATGGAAGTAGCATCATGTGAAGGTAAAATGTCAAAAGGTGAATAGTAAAAAAAAACAGGGGAATTGATTGGAAAGACCCACTAAATGCATAGTCTGGATTCACCGCTACATGATAATTGGATGGTAGTTACAATTCATTTTAGATGTGGCTCATCATTGGTTATTCTATAGAATGATGGTTCTCATATGCCTGGATTAGAATGACTTCAATGGATCTTATCAGATCGATAATTGAGTCAATTAAACCATGGGCCAGTTATAACTATTCTTATATAAATGCTCACATTTTCTTCTTGTATGAATAAATTCGCTTGTAATCACATCCATCATCAACATCGTTCTATGGTAGGATCCAATACTTTTTAAGAAAATATTATTTTCATTTGATCCAATCTAGGACACATGTGTTAGATTTAGTCAATTCATATGATAGTTCCTATGAAATCCTCAACTCAAAATTTGGTTAATAGGTTTATCAGGTAAGCCATAGATATATCTATCTAGGCTAAATCTGAAATTGTGGGGTGTATTTGAATGCATTTAGATAAACCACTTAACCCATGGAGTATAATTTTAGTCAATAAATATTTGATAAATGAGTTGATATGAAAGTTTTGTACCAAGAAAGGTATATGATGAATGTTATGGATCAATATGCACATGTGTTACATTGGTATCATGTAGGTCTTGGAGATAAGATATTTGGAATCAAACTAATTATATGTTTTAATGATCTAATTAGTAGTCATCGAATAAATGGTTAGAAAGAAAATTGTTAGTGGTTTGAATTCAAAAGATGATTGTTGGGTCAATGGGAATTTTAGGCTATATTTTATTTTCATTGGAGGCTAGATTTGGACATTTGGGATTGGTATTCATATGAGATTATAAGTTCATATGTTGTTTTACCATCAAAAAATGTATCTAATGTCCAAATTTATGCACCTATGGAGCCTATTGTTCAATCCGTCGATCAAGATACTTGATAATGAACTTGGACATTTCTCCTCCATATTTAGTTGCTAAATATCTATTGATTGTATTAAATTCTAATCACTAATTGATAATTTGGCCAACCTTTAACATGTGATAACATGATAATTTTGCAATATGATTACATGAAGGTTATACTTTATTTTAATTGTCATATGTCTATGCATGACAGATTACTCTAGCCTCTTTGTATTACAGATACAATAAGTTCGATTGACTTTACCACCAGTTGGTTGATGGTGGGCTAGTGAAGTTGCTCGAATGGTAAGAGCACATTCAAGGCTAAGAAAGTTGATTGTATTCAGAGCCGGTGATACGACAACTATCATAATAAAAGTGATGCTCAGTATCTGTTGTTTGATGGAGTCGTAATTATTGACTCTGTGAGGTTATAAATGAGTTTGGTATGCTTTGGTTTGAGATATGAATAGTAAAAGAGGTTACAACTAACCACCAAAGACTTAACTGAGGAGTAAAATGAGGAATTCACCTAAACAAAGACTTATTTCTGAGTAGCTAGTTGGTAAGGCAATAGCTTGCCAATATGATGATCCTTAGCTAGTCTGAAAGGATGATTAGCCACATTGGGATAAAGACATGACCAAACTCTTATGGGAGGTAACAATGGTTAATTTTTCGTAATAGGCGAAAGCCTAACGGATCAATGACGGGTGGGGGTAAAAGGCCTACGGGTCATAAATCCTCTAACCAAATGACTATTTAAAAGATTAGTCAATGATACATCGAAGGGAATGGGGCTGTGCCTAATAATATGAACTACCAGTGTTGGCAATCCAACCTATATATACGAGTAGAGATCATATTAGATATGTTCAATGTGTAAACAACAAGACATGAGGTAGACGATTGCACTGATATAAATGAGCCCCTTCTATGGTGTACAGTGAGAGCAGCAATGAAGAAGGATGAGTTTTTGAACTCTTAATGAATCCATAGCCATATATTTAGTGGTGTACCCAATTGCTGCATACACATGATGGAATTTACCTATATGGGTGTGAAGGTAGAGGCCGCTTCCTATGAGAATTTAGGCGAATTTTCCAGAGCACTCATGAAATCCAGGTAATGGTGCATGACCGAAATGCACCAAACCGCAAAATCACTTGTAGTGGAAAAGTTGTGTGAGTGGCATGTACTTGCGATCTATATAAAAAAGAATCAGGTTTAAGACTATGGTGTCACCTGATTCCTGTAGACCTATCATGCTTACTCTAATGTCAGTTCAAGTCTATGGTGACACCGGCACCATTGCACAACTCTTCCATCTTAACTCGAAATGTCAAAAATTTTAAAACATGTGGAGAATTGTTGTATTTTAAATAATTTAGTATTTCAAAATATCTGTTGGGAATGGCCCCTACGAATGTGTCTTTTCACTTAAATCTGAAAGTTTGCATCCTTTCAATTTTTATTTTGAAAAGTTGTGTCTTTTAAAACCTAAGGGTCACACCAATTGGGTTTAAACCCAATAGTCACAACCTTTTTAAAAGGGTGTCTCTATACCGTTAAGGGTGTCTTCACAAAGTCTATAAATAGACTTTCTCTTATCTGTTTTAAATTAGTAAGAAAAAGTTTGTTTTATGTTAAAAGTATGGTTTAAGTATTTTCTAGTTTGGGTTAAGACCGCAAGTGGTTCGAACTCGTGTACAGTGAGTGCACCACTAGGACCGGGTCATAGTCGTTGTATCCTGGAGGTCGATTGCTCTGGAAACCTATTACACTTGGGACGTTGTCCAAGTGGAGCAAATTTGATTTCTAACCGAGTGACTCACGTCATGCCTCGACTTATACAAATTAATAAGTTTTCTAACTTTCTTATTTTAATTTTATATAATTTAAATAGTTTTCCAAAATCCAATATCCAACATTTTATCCATGCTGTCCATCATTTTTCTAGCTCATTCCAAAAATAAGGCACATCCAAATGTCAGGTGGACCACACCACATGAAACAATAGGGATTGAATGCTTATCATTGAAAACTTTTTAGGGATTGAAAACATTTTAGGGCTGAGCTTATTTGTGTTTTCCCTTCATCCAGGTCCATGACCTTATGGACATCTTGGATAGCAAATAAAAGCTACAATAGGCTGTAGGAAGTGTTTGATGGTAGATGTTTAATCAACATTGTTTTCTTACATCGTGGAACAGGCGAGATTTGGATCTGCCTCATTTTTGGGCTCATGCCCTAAAATGAGCTGAAAAAATGAATATACATTGAGGATAAAATACATACATCTTGGTGGGCCCACATAACTTTGACACTTGCTAGCTTGCTGGTGTCGGAGTCACCAGCAGCTAGTGCCATGAACAGTTTGGATTACATATAAACATCATAATGGATCTAGAAAAGTTTTAAAGGTAAGCATTTTCATACCCACATTTTCCTGTCATGTGCCAGAGAGTGACAGGTCTGTCTTGGGCTTTATGGGGCCCACCTAAAAAGAGTACCGATTGAAGGTTGGAGTGGACCACACCGTGAGATGCAGCGGTGGTAATGACCTCCACTGTTGAAAACTTCCTAGGCTACCGTAAAGTTTATTTCCCATCCCACCTGTTGATAAGGTATGGGCTAAGGGAGAAAATATAAATATCTGCTTGATCCACGAGAGGTTTTGTAAGGCCCGTATCCTAGCCCGTACCATTTCGTAGGCTTCCACGGTCCTCCCGGTCGAATTTTGGTAACTCGCGGCCTGTAACCGGCATTTACTCGCGACCCTGAGTCACATGTTATCAACCCGATCCGACTCAACCCGAGATTTGTACCTTAGCGACCGCGCCATCGCCGCGGTTCCGATGCCGCGTCTCGCGCGCCGAGGCGATACCCTGGTCATGAGATGTGGGCCCGCATTCAGTTTGAGGAAAACGTCGTGCGTTTGCAATCCCAAGAGAATCTCTACAACATGTCTCATCAATCAAGTGCACATTAATCACCTCACGTCAAGTACAAGTCAAGTACTCACATCACTCAACCCATCACGACCCATACCTCTCTTACACAAGCTACCCCAAAAGTCAAAAAACTCTTACACAACCCATCTCTCTCTCCCACCCATCACTCCATCACCCATCTCTCTCTCTCTCTCTCTCTCTCTCTCTCTCTCTCTCTCTCTCTCTCTCTCTCTCTCTCTCTCCATACAACCCACTCTCTCTCATTTCTCTAACCTATTTTCCAAGCAACCCAAAAATCCCACGTCCAAGCTCTCCCAACCTCCAAGAGAGTTTTGTGTGTGGTCCACTTCCTACCCTCACATCTCCCATCTCAACCCTCCATACTCCATCATCTTCCATTAGGATCGAAGCCAAGGGAGCAAGAAGATCAACGGTGGGTGATCTTGGATCTACATCTTTGTCATTTTATTTTATTTTAGTTTTGTGATTTAAGGGCCCACATGTAGTGTGACCCACCTTGATGTATTCTTTGTATCGAAGAGGGGCCCATAGTGGCGGGGCCCCTCCATCAGCGCCGATCTCTCTCTCTCTCTCTCTCTCTCTCTCTCTCTCTCTCTCTCTCTCTCTCTCTCTCTTTGTGATGGATTATGGCCCACCTTGATGCATGATATTATCCCCGCCATCCATCATCTGGACAGTGGAAATCCCACCCCGATGTAAGATCCATACCGTCCAGTGATCAGGCCTGGACGGAGGTAAAAACAAATATCACTTGATCCAACACGTGTGGCCCACTGGACGTGGTACCACCATGATGTAAGTGTTTCATCCACCATCCAATCCCTGGATGGTGGAAAAACCTCATGTACACTTACCCCTGTCCAGGCCGTCCAGGGCCTGGACGCTGATCTGTTTCAAAAAATATATATATAATATAATAAAATATAAATATAAATATATATTATAATAATATATACAATACATATATGTATATCAGGTGTGGGCCACGTGTGTGGAGCCTCACCATGATATATGTGTTTAACCAATGCCGTCCACCTATTTGCATGGGACCCACCCCACACGTGTGACACGTGTGAGGGTGGGGCCCACCAGAGGCCATTTGATGTATGTATTTTGTTCAGCCGTCCATCTGGACGCTGGACGTGCAGCACATTTCAAAATAATAATAATAATAAAATATATATATATTATGTAATATATATATATATATATATATATATATTATAATACATATATATATATATAATATGTGGTGGGCCCCACGTGGGGACGCACCTGATTGGGAAAGGGATTGGCTGGCGTATCAGATGTCAGCAAGTTCTGTGGATTCCACGCTGTATGGGTTCATCTACATTATCCACTACGTGGGCACCATCATGATGCATGTATTTTATCCTGTCCGTCCATCATCAGGATGTGGACCCCACCATGGTAGCATGTGGGGCCCACCTTGACCTGATGTGTTTCATCCACATCGTCCAACCATTTGCCAAGCCCGTTTTAAGGCTTGAGACTAAAATGAGGTAGATTCAAATCTTTAGTGGGCCACCACGTGGACACCACCATGATGTATTATTTCATCCACACCGTCCAGATTATGCTGGACGGTGCTGGACAATGTTTGGACTGTGTTGTCCAATGTTTGGACAAGCTGTCCAATGTTTGGATGCTGCGGATTTACATAGGCAATGTTTGGACAGTGCTGATCATCATTAATGGGCCATATGTCGTACAGTGGTATACATGTTACACCTACAACTATTGAAATGATTTTGGTGTGGTCCAAGCCCACTTGAGGCCCATTGGTGCGGCCCATCCATGAGGCCCATCATAATGTATTTGGCCCATGTGCGGGGCCCACCTGTTTGTATTGTTAGGCCCGTTTAGCGTGGCTCATATGATGTATTCGAGGCCCAGATACGTGGCCCATTTGATGCATATGAGGCCCACGCAGTGCGGCCCACTTGTTGTATATTAGGCCCACATATGAGGCCCATGTGATGCATTTACGACCCATTTGATGAGGCCCATTGCGATAGCTTGGAGGCCCATGGGACGTGGCCCATTGTGATATATCCGAGGCCCATGAGCGCGGCCCATTGAGATGTATCTGAGGCCCATGGGCGTGCTCATTGTGATACGTTCGAGGCCCTTGTATAAAGCCCAACGCGATATATGAGAGGCCCATGAATGAGGCCCAATGTGATGTATGTGTGGCCGTTACATTGTGTATGAATCCCTTATGTAGGCCACTCCTTGGGAGCAATGTTGGTTAGATGTCCACATTGATAGGCAATGATGGTTAGATGTCCTCATTGTGACCTTCCCGTAGGCCTTATTAGGCCCATTCGCATCATTCTCTAAGTGGGTTAACCCAAATAAGTGGTCCCCATTCACCATAGACGGATGGCTCTGTGCCATCAGATTTGATATAACCACGGCCGTGGGCCGATGTTTATATTATGGTTGATCGGTCGTCCATCTATGGATCCCACCTTGTTTATATGCCGATTATCGAGGTCGATTTCCGATTCAATTTCGATTGTCGAGGCAGATTCTGATTCTAATTCCGATTGTCGAGGCCGATTTCGATTGTCGATACCGATTCCGATTGTCGATACCGATTCTGATTATCGAGGGCGATTCTAATTGTCGAGGCCGATTTCGATTGTTGAGGCCGATTGTCGAGGTCAATTATCGAGGCTGATTTCGATTGTCGAGGCCAATCGTCGAGGCCTAATGTGATGAATATGCGGCCCGTATTTGAGGCCCATTGTGATGTGCATTCGACCCATGTTTGAGGCCCAATCTGATGTATATGCGGCCCGTATTTGAGGCCCGTTGTGATATGTATTCACCCCCGTTTAAGGCCCAATGTGATGTATATGAGGCTTATGTGATGAGGCCCATTATGATGCATTTGAGGGCTAGGCGATGGAGCCCATTGTGATGTATGTTAGGCCCATGTGAAATGCCCATCGTGATGTGTATTAAGCTCTTGAGTGAGGCCCATGTTGTTGTATATTTGGCCCTTTTGTGAGGCCATAGGTCCACTATCTGTTAGGCTCTATGTGGGTCATTCCTTGGGGGCAATGTTGGTTAAATGTCCACATTATCGAGGTCGATTGTCGATGCCAGTTATTGATACCGATTATGAGTATGTGACAATATAGCATCATGATACATACCCATACGCATCATCTGCATGTTTGTTATGAGATATGATTGATCATTGCATATGCCATAGTGTCGGTTGTTTATGGGACTCCTTGATAGGCGAAGTTGCCCCACATAAGCGTGCGGTACTCCCAGGTTTGATGCATGACTGGATGGTATGACTCATGCATCTCACATTTTATGATATGACCATCGTACGCCCTAGCGACATCAAGGCCATAGCCTCCACAGACATATTGTGGATGGTCAGATGAGACACCGGAAATCTGTTCTACATGGAGTGCTATAGATATCCTTGGGTGAAAGTCTCAGAACCCTCTTGGTTCTAGAGGTTGCTCCAACGTCTAGACTGAGTGGATGCATGAGCGCATGAGGGCCGTATACTGTTAGGTCGCATCTCTCACTGTGTCGTGGTTGGTTGGAAGGGGGCAAGACCTTACCTGCCTGAGAGGAGGGGGCAATGCTAGGCTGAGTCAGACCCATCTCGAGGAATAGGTGCGTTATCGACGAGTCGGGACCAATATTAGCAGGCTGATAGTGAGGTCTCTTCACCCACCACGTTGCGCGCGATGGGGCGGCAATCTGGTTTTGTAACACCCTAAAATCGGGGGTTGAGAAAAGCTTAACTCCTGAGTTCCAACGCATCACTTATGCAACATAGATAATGATGATTATTATGAGTGCATTGAAAAATGAGTGGGATTAATCTAAATGGCATATCATACTCCGGAGTTAACGTAATTAGGCAAGCGGAAGACTGCGATAGATATATAAAGTACATAAGTATTTCACAATTTTTAGAGTATGAGTATGTCACCTGGATGAACATATACATGTGTTGTTTCTAAATTGTGCCAAATACCAAAAATATAAAGTGTTTGACTAAATCATATAGCCCTGTAATCCCGTCGAATCAGCACGAGGTCTACATAGACCCGCCTGAGAACTAAACATAGGAGAATTCTTCCTCCTAATCCATGAAGTCCATTTCAGCTGCATAGACTCCATCATTACCTACATCTACAATAGAATCTGGGTGGTGTTTTAAAAACACCATCCTAGGTGGGAATGAGTAGCTAATTCGGTGGAACTATAACGCAAAGGTTAACATGTTATCAATTCAGTCAAGCGGTAATGATAAAGCAGTACAACAATCAGGTCCTAATTACTCTTGTTAATGCAATAATGATATGCAATAATGATGTATGCCCTTGCCTACACTCCCTCTGTTACATCATCTCACGATCGCGGCATGCAACACTCCCGCTGTGCTCAACTCCAACGCTAAAGGCACATGCAATGCGGTGCATGTGCGTGATTAGCCAAGTTCTTAATTAGACTTATTCATATAGCAGGTTTGGGAAGCTAAGGTACCTTCCTTTATATCATTGACCCAAACGATGATCCATCTAGGGTCTCAGTCCTAGTTAATCACATACGATAGGCAAGTTCGAGAGTTTCACATACGATAGGCAAGTTCGCGAGTTTATACCATAGGTTGCTACGGGAGGCTCGTCACCTCAGCGTAGGCTTAATTCACACTCGATGTCACTACCACCAACGCCCTACCAACTGACAGTCTATTTTTGAAGGCTCGTCACCAAACCGACTGGGGACCACAGCCAGGCTGCACCGGGGTAAGCCTATTTTATACTTGAGGTAACTACGGAAAGGCTCATCACCTTAGCGTAGTCCTAGAGTATACTTGAGGTCACTACGAAAGGCTCGTCACCTGATCGTAGGCCGACAACTCGAATATAGTATCCCATACCACCGTATTCAGCTCACGAGTTTGGGTTGTTCACTGGTCACTACAGGGAGGCTCGTCGCCCCAGCGTAGGCCAACAGCTCGACCACGGTGTCCCATACGACTAAGCCCGGCTCATGAGTCTTAGTGGATAGAGGTACCAAGGTTAAACGGGCTTTTCACTGGTAAGTTTAAAACCTTAGCTTCAAGCAGTAGCGTTCATACATGGTGAACATACATTGGGTCAATCGGGTTACTTAATAAGCTCGACTGGTACGAACGTACGTTGACTTAATCGACATGAAAGCATAAGCATTCCGCGTGGCCTACCACTGTCGACAAGCAGCGTACAACTTGATTCATCAAACGTGTCTTTGTGTGGCGGATCGACCTCGATCACTAATTCGGGAATTGTTACTGATTGCCTGGACTACACAGTAGTCCTAATCATATTCAAACATAATAAGCATTCATATGTGATAGTCAAACAGCATGTGACAAATTATCCAAATATAAATCTCATTTGAGCATTTTAACAAACACATAGCACATGTTATCATACGTAGGCACTTCATCCATAAATAACGTAGTAGTAAGATAGGTTACATGAAGGAAACTGTAGTTATAGATAAGGTGATTGAGAATACTATCTCAATACCCTCATTAAATACATTTCAACGAGCATTTTCTCATTCAGGCATTTTACCAAACACTTAGACTACACATATCAACACACATGTAATAAATCAGTTATAACGTATATTATAGTGATTCCTCTCACAAGGGAGTTGCCATACGTACAACAATCATGTTTTCTTAAACATCAATCATAACAAGCACAAATCATAATTCCATATTCATTCAAACATTTCAACAAACATGTCCAATGCATTAAAAATCAACATAGTTTATATATATATATATATCTAATATATATATCTTATATATATATATATATATATATATATCTATATATATATATATATATATATATGGAAAAGGTACAATGCGCTCGAGCTGATTTTAACGTCCCGTGAGGTCGAGCTGTGTGGGCGCCACCGTGATGCGTGTCGACCATCAACATCGTGCATTTGATGGGTCCCCTTTAAATTATGGGATCCCAAAAATCAACCGTATACGGAACTCAGGTGGGCCATACCATCTAAAATCATGTGAAGACATGCCAAAAGATATAAAAGCACTTGGTGGGGCCCACTTGAGTTTTGAATGCTGCTGAAACTTGGTCTGAACCCTCATCCAAGTGGGACACACATACTGGATGGGCTGGATTTGCAAACCACATCTCGGTAGGCCCAAAAAATGTCCCCTAAATGGTTTTAATGGTGCATGGCCCCTCACCACTTCTGTATGTGGTGTGGCCCACACAAGTCACGGATTGACTTGATTTTTGAGACCTAACCCACGATGGAATGGTGCATCTGACTGATGGGTAGATGTTCGAAACGCATCATGGTGGGGCCCACACAGCTTGACCTCATGGGACTTAAAATCAGCTCGAGTGCATTTTTGTACCTCTCCCTATATATATATAATATATATATATATATATATATATATATGTAATATACGGAAGACATTGTATCTAAACACATGTAATGCAATCAAGTCAGTCATAAATCATTAACTGACATTAAAAGCCTTGAAACTATAACCTAAATGTTTATAGTCCGCACCTTTTGCCGGTAAACCCGTACCGAGCTCAATTTGAACACTACGTCTTGTTACGGCATAAACGGCTACCTAAATCACGAAATACGTTAGCTATTTCATCGATTCATCTACTTAGATACCTAAACAGATTAGGGTTAGGATTTCTTACCCATAAATGGATTCGGATTCGTTGGTGTAGCGACACGGAGAAGGAATTCAGCCCGTGGAGTGGCGGAACACTCCTGGCAACTATCCCTCACCGTCTCTCACTTCTCCTTACCTTTTTCTCCTCTTGTCTCTCTTCTCTCTCCTAAAGTTTTAGGAATTTCGTATGGAATGAGAGAGGGGTGGGTTAAGGGTCTTATATAGGGCCCAAAACTGATTCAAATGGCCCAAGGGCCATGGTATACTTAGGTGATACCCAAATGGTGGCCATTTAGGTCCAACGGGCACATCTGGAGGCCCCTTTTCTAGTACGGCTCGGAGTAAGTCCCCTGACATTGGATCTAGGTCCAGTTAAGTTTTCGGTCCATCGGATTTACAGATCGACAGCGGAGGATCATTTTCAGTTTAACGGTCATCGTTACTCGATCAGGACCACAAGTATACTGACATGTGTTGAAAATTTTTCCTGATCCAAGGGTGTAATTGGGTTAGAATCTGAAGGTCTGAAACCTTAAATTTGGCCTGCAAGCAAACAGCCCTACTATCTGAATTTGATTTCCGAGATAGTTATCAAGCCCGTAAGGCGGTCATAACTGTATAGTTTCGTCGTAATCGGACTTTCGACGTGCGGTCCAGGTCTGATACGGAGTTTCAATATGCTCCCGAGAGCAACTGGGTTTTGAGATTGATCCTAGATTTCTAGGTAAGGTTGGGTTAGTGATTTTTAAGGTTTTGGGTCTTGTAATTTATATAGAAAGTGGTTCAAGCTAATTCTACTGATTATTCAGTTTAGTACTTAACAAATTATGCCCTAATTACGACAGAATATGGTCCTCGGGCAGTTCTATGCCTCTTGTTAGCAATTTTAGTTAGTATACTATTTTAATTATTTTTTTAGTTATTCATCATCAAGTTTACTTCATCTCCACCAAATTTCATTAGATTTCGTGTTGTAGAAAATTTCTAAAAATTCTAGAAGTAGCAGTTATCCGAACTAATAATTTTCAAACAGTTGTCACAACGACCTATATTTAACTATATTAAAATTTTTATTATATTTTTCTCTTATTTTTATATGAAATTAGACTTATCAAGCTTCAATCTGGCTTTTGAATTACTTATATCGGAGTAATAACGATGGAGATATGACTTTTTAAAGTCGGTCAAACAATGTAGAAAATCGCAACGAGTGTCCACCGAACTTCGGTGCACCGGCGGCCCGCCGCCCGCTGGTTGTGCTGTCTGGTGGTGTTTTACCATGGGATTTTGAAATGAGTGTATCTTGCACTCCGGAATGAATTATTCGACGTGCAATATATGATTTTAGGGTAAGAGAAACTGATCTATCCAAATAACCTATTTATTTTGTGAGATTCCATAAGGGTAATGGTCAAAACTCATTTTATTTTTATTTTTTACTATTTATAGTAATTTTTAGTTTAAGTATTGTTCATCATCATTTAAACTTTAAGATTAATGTCTAAGATGAAAGTACTTAGAAATTTAAAGAATAAGGTAGTGAAATGTGAGATTTTGAAGGAAATGGGTTAAAAAGGGATTTTAAAACTTTGGGATTGAGTTCTGAGAAGTTAATAAGGTGTTATGATTCAACCTATTACCTAAGGACATCTAACTCCAAGTTGGCAAAATCTGGGGCGTTACAATCTACCCCCCTTAAAATAATTTCGTCCTGAAATGGCTAAGATAATAAGTAAAGATTTTATTATTTCATTTACCTAAGTTTTATTGATTTCAAGTTTGTATGCGTGGTAGGGTGTATACTATCCATGCTACTCTAGCTCAGGTTGGTCTACCCCCCTTAAAACTTTTTCGCCCTGAAATTGGCTAAGGCTTATATTAAGTTTATATTCACAAGCACATTTTGGATACACTGACCTCGACTATGTAATTTAGCTCGTACCCATTGTTACGCCTATTCTTTAATATGAATTGGTTTAATACTTGAACCCTAATTGCTTTCCTTCAATTGACTTCATTATTGACATTCTAAGAAGATTCAGATCCTATTTATGTGATTTAACCTTACGTGTATCTTGGATCAATTTCCATTGATCCTGGGCCATTGGGTGGGGCCCACCATGCTTCCGCTGCGCCACTTTGATCAGTGGATGTATAAACCGACCTAACTAGATTGAGCTCATAATGTTATACCCCCCCCCTTAAAAATTATTTCTACTCTCAAGACCAAAAATCTATGTCCCGATCCGTATGTCAGAACAAGGTAAAATTTTAGTTTCCATCCTTGACATGAAATGGGAAACAACCTCTCAATACATTGGTCTTTCTTTCATCGATGATGTGTACTACGACATTGGTACCATGGTCATAGAAAGGAGCTAAAATGATGGGTTTGTAGTTTGATTTCAGGGACGAGTGTGAGTTTGTGGCAAGATGCCTAATTCTTCCAAAGAGGACTTTTGCTACGATCCCAACTTACCCTCTTTAATCATGTCTAGTTTAATACTATAAGATAATCTATACATCATTAGTGCATAAGAAATTTGGACAAAATAGGTTCACGGCAGAGTATCTTCTAAGTTCATATGCACAATATGTATGCCGGACTTAATTCATAATTGTCTGTTGCCCATTTGAGACATTTCTTGGGCCTTTAAAGAATATCTCTATTGGTTATATACTCTTAGCACTTCTCAAGGTTGAAGTAATAAAATTTTTGGTTGTGTAGTGGTCGGGCCAACAGGGAAGGAAAGTTGTATAATGGGTCTGAGTCGGATACATAGACCTTCTGCCTAGTCTATGACAGAAAATTTTGTCGTATCAGTTCTAATCCTAATTGATCTGGATCTTCTGCTTGATCAAGCATTGAGTTCATTAGTAACTACCAGGATTGAGAATTCGATTCAAACTGCGAATACTTCGCTATATATAGTTCATCTACTCCGTGTTCCTATTGTGTATAAGTCTTCGGGAAGGCAATTCTAAGGGGTGTATTGATTTGACCTAACGTTAATCCAAGGGATATATAAATTTTCTCTAAGCGTGAATAGTTCCTAATCAAAATTTATTAAAGAAGCCTATAAGCATCAAGGGGATTTAATGAAGGAGTGAGGTCTCACTCCAACCTAATCAAGCCAACTAACTAAGTCTATCTTTCAATTATTTTAGCATGATCAGTCTTTTACATTCCTTAGTATAACTATTAGCCTAGTCTTAATTTAGGAGTAGCGGTAATCCAATAGTTGTAATCCAAAGTCTATGCTCATACGCTAGATGATTTCATACCATTTTTAATGCAAGAATTGTTTTATCACTTAGGGTCAAAAGTTGTCTGATTGGAATTGAGTTGCCTGAACTTGAATGTAATTGCGCTCGAGTACTTCACATATGACCATATTAGCTAAGGGGGTTCTAGGGTTCACATTATTAATTTATTGGATTTCCTTTACTTTAGATTTTTTGAAATCTAGGAGTACTAACTCTAGGTCCTAAAACTTGAATGTCCCAACATTGGGAGGTTGTTGTTTATGGACTAAACTACAGTGTTTGGTCTTTCCTTTACTTTAGATTTTTTGAAATCTAGGAGTACTAACTCTAGGTCCTAAAACTTGAAATGTCCCAACATTGGGAGGTTGTTGTTTATGGACTAAACTACAGTGTTTGGTCTCGCCCGTCGATAGGGACCTTTCTATCGGGATTCGAGGGTCGAGGTCCCATTTCGACCCTCGCTCGACGCTTACACTTGTCTCGGCACTCGTCTTCTTCCTAGAACGGGTTGGACGGCTAGGCCCGGTCTCATCCAGGGTCACTCTCTTCTTTCCATAAGGGAAAGGAGTGTGGGGATCGAGAATACGGTGATGATAAGCTCAAAGAGATCCATGGAAGTGGAAAGCTAAGAGAATGAAGTTGGTTTGGGAAGTTCGAGAGTTATGAGACACAAGGATGTGGGTTCTTTGTGCTCAAATAGGTGGAATAGGGAAGATGGAGAGATGAAAATGGTAGTTTCAAGGTAATAGTGGCAGGTAGATGTAATAGGTAGAAGACTTGGAAGATGGAATGTATAGATTAGAGGATTTGAGAGAGAAATGAGGGTTTTGAGGGGCTTAAAGGGTTTGAATAGCATGGAATGGGGGTGAATGGGGCTGGGGGAATGAAATAGGGGGCCCCACACGTGGGACAGGGCCCACATGGCCGGGCGGTGGGTAGCGAGCCACCAAATAGGCGGTGCGCCGCCCGAGCACGTGAAGCTGGGCGGTGCGCCACCGACCAGGCGGTGCCGCCACCGGGCTCTGGACTTCTGGCGGTGGCTCCACCTGGGGGAGGTGTCCACCCTTCCCCAGGATACGAAAAACACGTGGGACCCCCTGGGTCCCTCGGATTTGTGGTTTAGGCCCCTAGGCCCGCACGGTCCATTCTACTAACTATACGCGAACATATTCGCGCCTTTGGATCTTTTTAAGTTTAGAATTCATCAACGAATGGTCTAAACTCGTCAACTGACAGCCTAAGGTAACTGAGATCAATTTACATGATCAAGGACACGTACGGACTAAGCTATTGTAGTTAATCTCGCCCTCGGTGAAACTTTGGGATCCTAGATCATTTCTAAATTCCATCGCCCCCTTCCTAAGTCAGAGCGCGTCGTGTTACCATTACCCAGGTCCAATTTAATCCAAATCATGCTCTGATACCATCTTGTAACGCCCTGAAAATCGAGGGTCGAGCAAAGCTCAATTCCTGAGTTCCAACACATCAATTATGCAACATAGATAATGATGATTATTATAAGTGCATTGAAACATGAGTGGGATTAATCTAAACGACATATCATACTCCAGAGTTAACGTAATTAGGCAGGCGGAAGAATGCGATAGACATATAAAGTACATAAGTATTTCACAATTTCAAGAGTATGAGTATGTCACCAGGCTGAACATATGCATGTGTTATTTCTAAATTGTGCCAAATACCAAAAATATAAAGTATTCGACTAAATCATACAGCCCTGTAATCCCGTCGAATCAGCACGAGGTCTACATAGACCCGCCTGAGAACTAAACGTAGGAGAATTCTTCCTCCTAATCCACGAAGTCCATTTCAACTGCATAGACTCCATCATTACCTGCATCTATAACAGAATCTGGGTGGTGTTCTAAAAACACCGTCCCAAGTGGGAATGAGTAGCTAATTCAGTGGAACTATAACGCAAAGGTCAACATGTTATCAATCCAGTCAAGAAGTAATGATAAAACAGTACAACAATCAGGTCCTAATTACTCTTGTTAATGCAATAATGATATGCGATAATGATGTATGCCCTCGCCTGCACTCCCTCTGCGACATCATCTCACGATCGCGGCATGTAACACTTCCGCTGTGCTTAACTCCAACGCCAAAGGCACATGCAATGTGGGGCATGTGCGTAATTAGTCAAGTTCTTAATTAGACTTATTCATACAGCAGGTTTGGGAAGCTAAGGTACCTCCTTTTATATCATTGACCCAAACGATGATCCATCTAGGGTCGTCAGTCCTAGTTAATCACATATGATAGGTAAGTTCGGGAGTTTATACTATAGGTTACTACGGGAGGCTCGTCACCTTAGCGTAGGCTTAAGTCACACTTGATGTCACTACCACCAACGCCCTACCAACTGGCAGTCTATTTTCGAAGGCTCGTCACCAACCCGACTAGGGACCACAGCCAGGCTGCACCGGGTAGGCCTATTTATACTTGAGGTAACTATAGAAAGGCTCGTCGCCTTAGCGTAGTCCTAGAGTATACTTGAGTTCACTACGAGAGGCTCGTCACCTGATCGTAGGCCAACAGCTCGAATACAGTGTCCCATACCACCGTAGGCTCACGAGTTTGGGTTGCTCACTGGTCACTACGGGGAGGCTCGTCGCCCCAGTGTAAGCCGATAACTCGACCACAGTATCCCATACCACCATGCCCGGCTCATAAGTTATAGCGGATCGAGGTACCAAAGTTAAACGGGCTTTTCACTGGTAAGTTTAGAACCTTAGGTTCAAGTAATAGTGTCCATACATGGTGAACATACATTGGGTCAATCGGGTTACTTGACAAGCTCGACTGGTATGAATGTACGTTGACTTAATCGACATGAAGTGCATAAGCATTCCGCGTGGCTTAACCACTGTCGACAAGCAGCGTACGACTCGGATTCATCGAATGTATCTTGTGTGGCGGATCGACCTCGACCACTAATTCGAGAATTGTTACTGATTGCCTGGACTACGCAGTAGTCCTAATCATATCCAAACACAATAGGCATTCATATGTGATAGTCAAACAGCATGTGACAAACGATCCAAATATAAATCTCATTTGAGTATTTTAACAAACACATAGCACATATTATCATACATAGGCACTTCATCCATAAATAATGTAGTAGTAAGATAGGTTACATGAAGAAAACTGTAGTTATAGATAAGGTGATTGAGAATACTATCTCAATACCCTCATTAAATACATTTCAACGAGCATTTTCTCATTCAGGCATTTTACCAAACACTTAGACTACACATATCAATACACATGTAATAAATCAGTTATAACGTATATTATAGTGATTCCTCTCACAAGAGAGTTGTCATACGTACAACAATCATGTATTCTTAAACATCAATCATAACAAGCACAAATAATAATTCCATATTCATTCAAACATTTCAACAAACATGTAGAATGCATTAAAAATCAACATAGTTTATATATATATATATATATATATATATATATATATATATATATGTAATATACGAAAGACATCGTATCTAAACACATTGATAGCAATCAAGTTAGTCATAAATCACTAATTGACATTGAAAGCCTTGAAAACCATAACCTAAATGTTTATAGTCCGCACCTTTCGCCGGTAAACCCATACCGAGCTCAGTTTGAACACTGCGTCTTTGTCTATAGTACAATGGCTACCTAAATCACGAAATAGGTTAGTTATTTCGTCGATTCATCTACTTGGATACCTAAAATAGATTAGGGTTAGGATTTCTTACCCATAAATGGATTCGGATTCGTCGGTGTAGCGACACAGGAGAAGAAATTCAGCCCATGGAGTAGCAGGAACGAATCCCGGCAACTATCCCTCGCTGTCTCTCACTTCTCCTCACTTTTTTCTCCTCTTTTCTCTCTTTCTCTCCTAGGGTTTAGGAATTTCATATGGAATGAGAGAGGGGTGGGTTAAGGGTCTTATATAGGCCTAGAACTGGTTCAAATGGCCCCAAGGCCATGGTATACTTAGGTTATAGCCAAATGGTGGCCATTTCGGTCCAACGGGGCACATATGGATGCCCCTTTTATGTGTACAGTCAGGAGTAAGTCCCCTGACATTGGATCTAGGTCATTTAAGTTTTCGGTCCGATCAGATTTACAGATTGACCGCGGAGGATCAGTTTTAGTTCAACGATCACCGTTACTCGATCAGGGCCACAAGTATATTGACATGTATTAGAAATTTTCCCTGATCTGAGGGTATAATTGGGTCAGAATCTGACGGTCACGTAACCTTAAATTTGGCACGTAAGCGAAGCCCAAATCACTTAAATTCGAGTTCATTTTCTAAAGATATTCGCGTTACTCACACACTTCGCTCTGGGCTCAAGTTATGCGTTTCTGGATACTATCTGAATTTGATTTCGAGATGGTTGACAAGCCCAGTAAGGTGGTCATAACTGTATAGTTTCATCATAATCGGACTTTCGACGTGCGGTCCAGGTCCAATACAGAGTTTCAATGTGATCCCGAGAGCAACTGGGTTTTGAGATTGATCCTAGATTTTTAGGTAAGGTTGGGTTAGTGATTTTAAAGGTTTTAGGTCTTGTAGTTTGTATAGAAAGTGGTTCAAGCTAATTCTACTAATTATTCAGTTTAGTACTTAATTAAATTATGCCCTAATTACGATAGAATATGGTCCTCGGGCAGTTCTACGCCTCTTGTTGGTAATTTTAGTTATTATACTATTTTAATTATTTTTTTAGTAGTTCATTATCAAGTTTACTTCATCTCCACCAAATTTCATTAGATTTCGTGTTGTAGAAAAATTATAAAAATTCTAGAAGTAGCAGCTGTCCGAACTAATAATTTTTGAATAGTTGTCACAACGACCTATATTTAACTATATTAAAATTTTTATTATATTTTTCTCTTATTTTTAAATGAAACTAAATTTATCAAGCTTCAATCTGTCTTTTGAATACTTAGATCGGAGTTATAAGGAGGGAGATATGACTTTTTAAAGACAGTCGAACAATGCAGAAAATTGCAGCGAGTGTCCACGAACTTCAGTGCACCAACGGCGCGCCGCCAGCTCGTTGTGCTGTCTGGTGGTGTTTTGCCACGGAATTTGAAATGAGTGTATCTTACACCCCGAAATGAGTTATCCGACATGCAATATATGATTTTGGGGTAAGAGAAGCTGATCTATTTAAATAACCTATTTATTTTGTGAGATTACATAAGGTTAATGGTCAAAAAATCATTTTATTTATATATTTACTATTATAGTAAATTTTAGTTTAAGTATTGTTCATCATCATTTAAACTTTAGGATTAATGTCTAATATGAAAGTACTTATAAAAATTTGAAGAATAAGGTGTTATGATCGACCCATTGCCTAAGGACGTCTAATTCCAAGTAGGCAAAAATCTGGGGCGTTACAGGTTTGGAGTGTAATAGACCCCGGTGATTCTCCAGAGAGGAATCGTACTGATATGTGGACTTATTGAGCATGAATTGCATACTCATTCATTCATTCATTCACTATCCACTCGGGCTGGTGGTGCGTAACTATTTGTTACGTATACCTTCGCATGGCTAGGATTTCGGTTGGTGCACGACTAACCTGAGATCAGGAGTTTACCACATTGAATCTGACTATCCAAATTTAGGTATGTGACTGGTTTGGATGGAAGTCCCTTCTGATGGACCTGGTAGCCTGCGATACTACGTACTATTATCCCGACCTCACACTCCAGCTTGGTCATTTCATTCGTATCGCATATTGCATCCGCAGGCATATGACATTTTGGGTTGTTATATTTTCTGTACTTATATGGCCTAGACGAACTTAGCAGGATTTACATATTGCATGTACCCTCGGCATCTGATATTTGGCTCTCTATGACTCCTCATTTGCATAGCTGATCTGTATTGCGTACTCTGATATTGTATGACTCATGGACTTGTCAGTATTTCCGCTTACTCTGTTATCGTATGATTCATGATCTTGCCAATATTTTCGACATTGTATAATTATGGCATTGCATTGAATACTTGGCACTTATCTTGTGTACACACTTTCACCACCCTCTAAGCTTTCTATAAGCTTATGCACGATAGATGCGTGAGGTGGCGTTAGGTTGCAGCAGCGTTGAGCACGGAGCATGCAGCTGTCTTCTGGAGCTTTGATTTTTGATATATGTATTTCCCTTTCAGTACTATATTCAACTATTTATATTAGTGGATATGTGATGATGATGTTGCCTTTGTGATTTGGGTAAACTTGTGGTTATGCTTATTACGAGTTAAATGTACTTTACAAAATCCTCCTTGTACGATCCCAGGATCGGAATCTGGCGTATGAACGCTGGGAGCCAAGAATGGGGTACTACGGAGGCTGTCGGCACTGGATTCGGCGATCGAGAATTTTGTGAGCCCGGTTTTCGAGTTTGAGGAATGACAGGTTTAGAGCAGTAGGTGTTCAATTCCTATTATTTTCAGCGATATGGTCCGCCTGAGCGATTGATCTACTTCATTTTTGTGCTCATCAATGATATTTCAGAATGGACGGAAAGCGTGGATTAAAAAAAACATACATCATGGTGGGTGCATGGAGATTCTGACAGGACCGTCTATCTCCAGTTAAGTCCTGGTGGGAAACGGATTGGCTACTCCCCCTGCCACTAGCCCAGTGGCTGGTGGTCGGTGCTCTGTGGTCCCCACCATGATGTATGTGTTTCATCCATGCTGTTCATCCATTCTTACAGATCATTTTAAGTCTTGATCTTAAAAATTAGAGGTATATAAGTCTCAGGTGGACCACACCATAGGAAAACAATAGTGATTGGATATCCTTAATTAAAATCCTCCTAAGGCCCACTATACTATTTATTTGAAATCCAATCTGTTGATTATGTCATATAAACCTAGATGAAGGAAAAAACAAAGATCAGCTTGATCCAAAACTGTTATGGGCCACAAAAGTTTTTAATGGTCAATGTTCATTCAACACTGTTTCCTGTAATGTGGTCCAGTTGAGATTGGGATATATCTCAGTTTTGGTCTCATACACTAAAATGATCTAAAAGAATATATGGGTGGCATGGATGAAACACATACATCATGGTGGAGCTCACACAGAGCACCGATCATTAGCCATTGGCTGGTGGCAGGGGGATTAGTCAACCATTTTTGTCCTCTAGTCCCCTGCCACATGCCCCGTGGCTGGTGGTTGGTTCTCTGTGGGCCCCCACCATGATGTATGTATTTCATCCATTCCGTTCATCCATTTTTACAGATCATTTTAGGGCTTTATCCTAAAAATGAGAGGGATATAAATATCATATGGACCACACCACAGGAAAACAATAATGATTTGATATCCACCATTAAAATCCTCCTAAGGCTCACTGTACTATTTATTTGATATCCAATTTGTTGATTAGGTCATACAAACCCAGATGAAGAGAAAAAATAAAGATCAGATTGATCCAAAACTTTTATGGCCCCCAAAAAGTTATTAATGGTCGACATTTATTCAACATTGTTCCCTGTAATGTGGTTAACTTGAGATTGGGATATACCTCAATTTTGGTCTCATACAGTAAAATGATCTCAAAAAATAGATGGACGACATGAATGAAACACATACACATGGTGGGGCCCACAAAGCACTGACCATCAGCTTTTGGCTGGTGGCAAGGGAGTAGCCAATCCGTTCCCGGGTAGAGCTGGGCATCGGACCGAGTCGGATCGGATTGGGTCCAACTCGACTCGGTCCGGATTCTACATGACCTGACCCGAACTCGATCCGATCCGAGACCAGGTCCGGGTCATCTAACTCAATCCGATCCGATGCACTGTTAGCCTAACCCGAACCGAGTCCGACTCGGTTAGGAAAACCGAATCGGATCGTATTGGGTACCGTTCAGAAGAGAGAAGTGGGTGATACAAATCGAAAGTGGATTGACAGGTGATGGTGTATTGACGTTAGCAAGTTCTTTGGGTCAAACTATGAGGTATGTGTTATATCCAAACCATCCATCCATTTAGAGAGCTTGTCTTAAGGCTTGAGCAGAAAAATAAGACAGATCTAAAGATCAGTTGGACCACACTGTAAAAAACAATGAGGGATTGATCGTTTACCATTGAAACCCTTCTTCAGATCACAGAAGTTTCAAATCAATATGAAATTTTTTTTTCCACTTCATCCATGTATTTTTAATATTATTAATAGATTAGATAGAAAATAAACATTATGGTAGGGCCATGTAACTTTGATCTCATTTGAGTCGTTCGTACAACTCGGAGCTCGAGGCGCCTACGTCTTCGTAGGACACAAATCTAAGGCAACAGCCTGTCACGTTGCGTGTGGGATGCGGATTAGCTACTGACAGGTTGACTGATATATATAGAGCAAGTCTTAAGTCTAATGGGTTGGACCGTAAGTTAAGGTACAACTAGTAGATAACTTCCAACCTTTCATGTTTGTACAACATCCAATCCATCCAATAGGTTGTCACCAACATGATGATCACCTTATATGTAAATATTCCATATCGACTCATCAGGTGGACTACATTTACATTTTCTATTTATCAATGGCTGCACATTGTTCTCATGTGTGGTCCACTTGAGGAGCCGATAGGGTTGATTTCTACACCAGATGAACCTCATGATGGTTCTAACTTCCAACTTAGTGGATCTGTGTAACATCCCGGAATTTTGCCAACCTAGGATTAGACGTCCTTAGGCAATGGGTCGATCCTAACACCTTATTAACTTGTCAGAACCGAATCCCACAGTCTAAAATCGCTCTTAACCCATTTCCTTCGCAAATCTCACCTTTCACCACCTTGTTCTTTAAATTTTCTAAGTACTTTCACATTAGACGCTATCTTAAAGTTTAGGTAATGAAGAACAATACTTAAACTAAACATTGCTACAAAGGACTAAGTATCACCTCAGACCGAAATCACCCAGGACTAAATCCTTATAAATTAGGCGAGAATTAGCTAGTGTGAAACTAGAGTACCCGTGAAATTAGTACCAATCACTTTAAATACGATCTGCAAGACCCAAAACTTGTAGAATCATTGACGCTAGGGTACCTAAAATCTAGGATCAATCTCATTACCCAGCTGCTCTCGGGAGCATCTCGAAACTCCGTATCAGATCTGGACCGCACGTCGGAAGTCTGATTAACACGAAGCTAAGGAATTAGGACCGCCTTGCTGGGCTTGACAACCATCTCGGAAATCAAATCCAGATAGTGTCCCAGCGCTATTCGCTTGAGCTCGGAGTGAAGAGTGTGAAAACACTTGTTTTCTTTACAAAATAAATATCTTAAATAGTAATCTGACACGTGTTGCTTGCGGATCAGTTTTAAGCAACCAGACCGTCAGAATCAGACCAAATTACACCCTCGGATCAGGAGAAATTTCATAAACATATCCATGTGCTCGGAATCTCCGATCGAGATCCGCTGACCGTTGAACTGAAACTGGTCCGCCACGCGTGATCTGGAATCCCGACCGAAATGAAAACTTAACTAAACGTAGATCTGGTGTCGGTGAGCTTAAGTCCGACCTTTGGCTCAAGGAGGCCCGCCAGAAGTCCTCCGTTGAGCTGAAACTGACCCGCTTTGGTTATAACCTAAGTATACTTTGACCTGGAGTCTATTTCGGTGAGTTTTTAGACTATATAAGGACCTTAAACCCTCTCTCATTGCAGCCATACGAATTTGAGAGAAACCCTAGAGAGAGAAGAGAGAAAAGAGAGAGAAAGAGTGAGAGAAGTGGGAGAAACTCCCAACTGCTATTCCCTGCCACTACACAAGCTGCACCACCCCATTCTCATCGCTTTCCCGGCGATTCCGACTTCGTTTCTAGGTAAGAAACCCTAACCCTAAACTGATTTGGGGTTTTGATAGTTGTAGGTTATGAAATAGCTAACCTATTTAATTTCATAGGTTGCCAAACTGCCATATACAAAAGCTTAGCAAACCTATCGACTTCGTTACGATTATACGATAAAAGGTGCGGACTTTAGGTGTATAGGTTATGGTTTTCAACGCTTTTAATGTCAGATAATGATAGATTCATGATCTGCATGCAATTGAACATGTACAAAGTGCTGTTTGTTTTCCATTTCGATTAAAGATGTAGAATATGGAATTTTACATATTCTAGGTATTCGTAGAAATACCGTATACGTATAAATTTTGGAAATGTGTTTGCCATGATTATTTGTTGTATGAATATATGGTATATGGATAAAATACTTATTTGGCGAAAAGATTCGCCATAATACATGTTTGCTAATATACACTATGTATGTAGAAATAGTGTATTGTACAAAGTACCATATATGTATATATTTTGGAGATGTGTTTGCCATGACTATTTGCTGTATGAACATGTTATATATACGTAAAATACTTGCTTGGCGAAAGGATTCGCCCTAATACATGTTTTACTAACATACATTATGTATGTTGAAATAGTGTATTCTAAGTGTTTGTGAAAATGCTTGTGAGAGTAAGTGCTTGGATAATGGCACCTTAGATAGGTGTTGAGATGGGATTCTCAACTACCTTAGAGACCTGCATGATTTTCTCCATGTGGTTGTTTACTTTAACCGCTTACTTGTGAAACATATGCGTTTGTATTCTTGTTCATATAGTGTTTTACAACATGCTTTATAACATGCTTTATAACATGCTTTATGATATGCTCGTTAACATGCTTGATTTACTTTGTCTATTATACTTTACTCTACATGTTCTAAATAAGGATTGATTGAGTTTGGGACTATGTCTATAGTCCAGGCAATCGGTACCGGATTTGAGATTCATTTCGCCACGTAAGATGTGTTTGACGAACCCGAGTCGTACTTCAGTGGACGGCAGTGGTTAGGCCACGCGAAGTGCTTATGCACTTCATGTCGTTCAGTTGATTATACGCTCGAGGTAGTCAGGCCTGTCAAATAACCCGATATGTCTAATATATGTTCACCATGTTTGGTCGCTACTGCTTGAACCTAGGGTACCAAACTTACCAGTGAAATCCCGTCAACCATGGTACCTCGATCCGCTAAGACTCATGAGCCGGGCATGGTGGTATGGGACACCGTGGTCGGGCTGTCGGCCTACGCTAGGGCCACATGCCTCCCCGCAGTGACTAGTGAGCAACCAGATTCGTGAGCCAATTATGGTGGTATGGGACACTATATTCGAGCTGTCGGCCTACACTGCTTGATGGGTGATGGGGGAGTGGTGCAACGATTCCGTGTACATCCTTAGCAGCCCTGACCATACCCGGTGTAGTGACCTCGAGCATACTCTAAATCTGCGGTGAGGCGATGAGCCTTCCCGCAGTAACAGAGTATAAACTAGGCCTGTATTGATAAGGTGGTGGGGGAGTGGTGCAACGATTCCGTGTAACAGCCCTGACAGCCCTTGCAACGACCTAGAAACACACCATCGTATGAGATTGTTTAGGACTGACGACCCTAAAATGGAATCATGTTTGGGAATGATACAAGGGAGGTACCTTAGTTTCCCAATCCTGCTGTTTGAAATGGACTAATAACAACTCGGTAATCATGCTCATCATGCATTGCATGTGCCTGGAAGATGTGGAGCACTGAAGAAAGCAAGCATGCCGCGAACGTAAGATGGTGTCGCATGAGGGAGTATGTCGGTGAGGGCATACATCATGACTGCATTCCATACTTGCATTAACAAGAGTATTTAGAAGTGTTTGATTTTACTGCTTTATCATTACTACTTGACTGAATTGATAACATGTTAACCTATGCTTTATTGTTCCACTGAGTTAGCTACTCACTCTCACGATACGGGACGGTGTTCCGAACACCCACCAGACTTTGTCTGATTGCAGATAGCGACGCTACTCTTGAGGCGGATCCGAACCTGTATGATGACAATAATGCTTGTTCATATATGCTATGCTGACGGCTTCACGTGAGCCGTGTCTTGATCGACGGGATTACAAGGATGTTGACTAGATGACACTACACATTTGGTATAATTTGAACTGTACTTGTAATTCATTAACCTAGTAACCTTATCACACTCTGGAGACTCACCACAGTTTTTATATTTTATATATTTATCACAATCTTCCGCTTGCAATTTAATTGTCTCTGGAGTATGATATGTTGTTTTGGCTTAATCTCACTCATGTTCACAACACTAATACAGACAACATTCAATCATCATTCATTTTGTTGCATATGTGATGCGTTGGAACTCGAGAGTTGAGTTTATGCTCGACCCCCGATTTTTAGGGCGTTACAATCTGATTATCTGACTATTGGATTGGTGGACATTTATTGGACAGTTAAAAAATAAAATATCCAATGGTCTTATTTCCACAAGCATATGTCCACAACAAATCAAGGGTTAGGATTGTTCAAGCAATCTAATGTTGGGATTGTAACTTTACAACAATAGGATATACAATTTAGTTAATTTAGGATTGTTTAAGCAATCTAATGTTGGGATTGTAACTTTAAAACAATAGGATCTACAATTTAGTTAGTTTAGAACAAGTTAATGCATTCCATGTGTGAGGTTTCGAAGTTTATGCGTATTAAGCCTCACTCCCTGCCGGAGTATTAGTAATGATCATCTACAACAATTTTAAAAGGAGGGTTTTGCATGAATACACCGTACATGCTCATGTACTAGCTAGAATCCAAGTTATGTGGGACCCGCCATGATATATGTGTTGTATCCACACCGTCCATTCATTTGGAGATATCAATTTAGGGCAGGAGCCAAAGAATGAGTCAGATCCAAAGCTCAAATGGACCCTACCACAGAAAAACAGTGGAGAGAGTGATGCCCACCATTAAAATTTTCTAAGACACATAAGAAAAATGAGTGGTAGAAACCATACCTCAGCCCTTTATTTCTTAATTTATTTTAACTTCATATTATATGACCGGATCGGATCGGATCCAATCAAATCGGATTGGTCTGGATGGGCAGGGAACGAACTCGGTCCGGTGAACGGTCGGATTAGACTGATCCTACTCGAATAGCACCGATCCAGGCCGTCGGTTCAATTCCAATAGGTCGAATCTGATTGGACCGGGTCGAACATTCCCAGCTCTATAATCCCAGGTAGTACCAATCCGCGTCCAGAAACAGGATGGACGGGGTGGATTTCTCACAACACAAACTTTCGCTGGCCCACCTTGCTTCCGGAACGCAGAACTTCCGCGTACACGCTGAATCTGCGTGGCAGAGTCGGGCATCTACCCACCCTAGGAATGCAGAGAGAGAGAGAGAGATGCTTGCTGGGGATAGACTAGCAAGAGGAGCCTGCGCAGGAAGAAGAAGAAGCCATTCAGTGGCAGAGCATATTTTCCGTTGGAATTCCATCATTGCCCATGAGGCCCAGCTAAATCCCCAAAATGCCCTCTCCCTCTTCAAGCTGCAGCTGCCCTCCCTCTCCCCCAACAACTTCACCTTCCCTCATCTGCTCAAAGCCTGTGCCGCTCTGCGTTTGCTCCCCATTGCCCAGCAAATCCACTCCCACATTGCCCGCCGAGGCCTCGTCTCCGACCCCTTCACCGCTGCCGCTCTTATCCATGCCTATGGCAAATGTATGACCCCAGAAGGCGCCCGCAGAGTGTTCGACGAAATGCCCCAGCGAGCCGTCGATGCCATTTCCTGGACTGCTCTCATCTCAGCCCTTGTCCACCAACGGCCTTGTAGCCCAAGCCTTCCAAGCCTTTGCTCATATGAAACGCACTACCGAGATTGATGTTGTAACCATTGCTGCTGTCCTCTCGGCATTTACGTCTGATGATTCGGATTGTGTCCATGATTGCTTGCTCCACGGTGAGACAATTCATTCGATTGTAGTCAAGCATGGGTTCATGTCAAACACCCGTCTGGCCAACACGCTCATACACATGTATTCAAGATGTGGGGCAGTTGACAATGCATCCATAGTTTTTGATGAGATTCCCATTGAACAAAGAGACGTGGTGTCGTGGAACACGTTGATTTCCGGCTTTTCACTGAAAAAAGGGAATGCAGGCCGCGCTGTCTCCTTGTTTGACAACATGGTTGCTGAAGCGGTACCTCCAAACAGAGTGACCCTGATCGCCCTTTTCAAATCCTGTGCAGACCTGGGCTGCATTGAGACTTGTCAACGAATTTACAACTATGTATCTTTGCATTCTCCGTCGCTTCTGTCGTATAAGGACGTGACTGTTTCAACAGCATTGCTAGACATGCATGCCAAATGTGGCGACTTGGAGCTGGCACTGCAAATCTTCAACCAAATTGAAGAGAAGAATGTGGTGTGTTGGAGTGCTATGATCGCTGGCTATGAGCAGGGTTCATGGCCTGACAAAGCACTTAGATTGTTCCGTCAAATGCTAATGAAAGTTAGGCCAAATGCAGTTACTATGGTGAGCGTCATCGCTGCCTGTTCGAGGCTTGGAGTCTCCTGGCCCGGAAAGGTAGTTCACAAATATGTCATAGCCACTGGGCTGGACTGCGATGCTCGAGTTGTGTCTGCACTCATAGACATGTATGCCAAATGTGGTAATATACAGCACGCCCGGCGGGTTTTTAATAACATCGACGGCATCTGCAAAAGCACGGTCTCATGGAGTGCAATGATCGGGGCAGAGGGCCTACATGGAGAGGGAAGGCGGGCTCTTTGCCTCTTTAAAGAAATGGAACGGCAGGGCTTCGCCCCCAATGAAGTAACATTTGTATCCCTTTTGTCTGCATGCAGCCATGCTGGTTTGGTTGAAGAGGGGACATTGTGTTTCAGAAGCATGTTGAGGAATATGGGGTCACTCCTACCGCCAAGCACTATACCTGCATGATCGATCTCCTTGGACGGGTAGGCTGCCTCGATGAGGCACATGATCTAATCCATAGCATGCCCATCGAGGCTGACACAGTCATGTGGGGATGTCTGTTAGGTGCATGTCGTCTTCATGCCAATTGGGAGCTTGGAAAGATTGTGGAGAAGCAGCTATTGAATCTGGAAGCATGCAGTGTGGGCCACCATGTTCTATTGGCAAACATGTACAGTGAGGCTGAGAGATGGGAGGATGTTGCTAGGATAAGGGTAGGATTGAAAAAGAATGGGTTGAGGAAGATTGCAGGGCGCAGCTTCGTCGAGATTGGGAATGTAGTATATGGCTTTACAGCAGAAGATCGTTCAAATCCTGAGTCGAAGTTGATATATGAGACGTTGCATGATTTGGATGAGCGGCTGAGGATTGCTGGACTTGCAAAAGAAGAATTGGACAGCCTAATGAAGGGCCAATATCACAGTGAAAGATTGGCCATTGCCTTTGCAATAATGAAGAATACTTCTATTAGTAAAACTACTGTGGAGGGAAAAGTAGAAGAGCCAATTCAAATTACTAAGAATCTTCGCTTTTGTAGGGAATGTCACACTTATACAAAGTTGGTTTCGAAAATTTGTAAGAGAGAGCTGGTCATTAGGGATTCCCACCGATTTCATCATTTCAAAGATGGGTTATGCTCTTGTGGCGATTATTGGTGACTCATGAGCCATCATCAATCTTTAAAAAACGTAATGTGGAGGTTTGGTGAGCGCAAGAAAATGCACATATCAAGCCACCATAGACACCTCCACACGTCCCCAGATGACACTAGATGACACATGTGTGGAACTTTTGAGCCGTTCATCAAGTGGGCCCCCATAGATATCCTAATGCAAAAGTCAGGCACGTTGACATAACTGATGGGAACTTGTTTTCATGACAAGGTTAGACTGGAGAATGTTAGTGTGCTGGGAGATTCTTGAAAGGAGCATGAGACCGGGACGACGAGAAGATTTTGGGAGGACGTTGGATTGAAGAGGAAAGCTTGGTTATTAATTATTAATTACAGTGGCGGGGAAGGAAGAAGAGTTTCTTTGTTCCTATAAGAAGAAAAAGAAGAAGAGAAGATGAGCTTGCACAGTGCTATGTGTTTATAGGAGGGAACATGGTTTAGAATGCCATTAACAATGAGGAAATTGAGGATGGATTCAAGCATAGTTCTCAAATAAGTTAATTCAAGCATTCAATGTTGGAGCAATTTGAGATGAATTCTTGTGCTGATGTTTGGGGATAGAACCATTCCTGATAGAGTCAAGGGCTTCTGTTGGTTCGTTGGATGGCAATGGTTGCCCGACGGCATTCTTTAGCTGCGCTCATTTGCCATATATGCCTTATGTGCAACTGCCAAGAGTAGTTGAATAATAATCTATGATGGTAGAATGGACAGAGGATTTGGTGTCTGAATTCTATGGGTCTTACTAAAGGAGATGGGTTGGTGAGGATCATCTGGAAAATGCTTCCATCTTCCATATTTAGGTGCATTCGTAAAGAAAGAAATGATTGGGTCTTTAACAATCCTCAGTCATCCTTAGGGAGCCTGGGAGTGGAGGATTCTCTGGACATAATAAGTGCATAGTCACAGGAGAAACGAATGAAGTAAAAGGGAAGGCATTAGGGGTTGATTGATAAAACTTGTTACTGAAATTTGATATTTTCAATGATTTTCACTGATTCAGATCATTTCAGAAAATTTAACTTATTAAGTGCTTAAATTAATTTTCCTTAAAATGTCTTCTTTTCAGTTTTCATCTCCCCTCCATTCACCTAATGCTGAATGCTGAAAGTGATGGTACATTAAAAATTCTTTTTTTTACTTTTCATTAAAATATTTCTAATTATTTCAAAATTATGGTGCAACACTTTTTAAGTTTTTAGCACTCAAATTAATTTTTAGAGCTTAATTTTTAGTTTATCGAATGATACCTAAGTGTGTTAAGTATTTGTAATAACCCGAATTAATTATGACTGTCGAATTTTAACTGCTGATCAACATACGAAATTAGTCCGATATGACCATTAATCTACAAGATCAACTGGTCCAATCTCAACCATTGATTTGGACATATCCAATCCAATTGTTTATTAACTAATAAATCCAACCATGCATTTAACCATCCATCCAATTATACAACCATCAAACCGTCCATCTCACCACCAATCCATAGGTACATCACGAAGTCCAGCCCCCGATAACACATGAACTTATCTAACTGTACATTTATCCATCCAGCTATCCATACATCCATCTGTCCATATATGTGTACATCGATCTGTCCATCCATCTACATCATCCATTTATGTACCATTGAATACATCACAACTGTAAGTTAATGCATGCGTCATAGGTTATGCATACATGTGGCACATGCACAACAAGCACCTACGCACACACCTATCACACGTGTGGCATGCACATACATGTGGCACATGCATGCGGCACACATGAGATGCATGGTGCACGTGTGCATTAGACCAGCCCACGTTGCAGATGAAAAAAACAAAAACAAATGAAAAACGTGATAAAAAGAAGAAGTAACATCAACATTGAAGAAGGGCAATACATGTTGCACGTGTGAATTTTGTTTATTATAAGTAAGAGGTGAATGGGGAGGGTCTTCATGGGTGTAACGTGGGTAGAGAGAGAAATAGTGGGGTTGTTTTTCTTTTATTGTACGAAGAGAGAGAGAGAGAGAGAGAGAGAGAGAGAGAGAGAGAGAGAGAGAGAGAGAGAGAGAGAGAGAGAGCAAAGTGGCTGGTCATTCACGTGGGAAAGTGAGGAGAGAGACAGAGTCTTGCTGGTTATTCACGTGAGAAAGAGAGAGAGAAAAAGGAAGAAAGAAAAGGAGGAGAGAAAAAGGAAGAAAAGAAAAGAAAAAAAAGGAGGAAAGACAAAAAGGAAGAAAGAAAAAAAAGAGAGTTTTCTCTCACTTAAATTTTACTTATTTATTTAAACTATTTATTTATTTGTTATTTATTTCTTAGAATTAAATTCATTTTGATTGCCTTTAGAATTCCTTTTATTTTATATGAATGATTCATCTTAGTTATTATTTATCTGTTTGATTTTTTTATTATTTGTGGTTATTTGCCAAATTTTTAATTATGTCATTTGGATTTTTGTTATTTATTTAGTTGTCTTTACTTTAAGTAGCATGCTTTAATTCAACGTTAAAATTGGATTATGGTTAACCATATATTGATAATTCTTTTATTATTATTTTTAAGATGAAAAAGAAAACAATATTTATATTTTTTATTGCATAAATTTTGAATTCATATAATTTTTTTTTCAAACTCTTCCATTTGATGGACTATGTTGCATTTTAATTGTTTTACATGGGATTTTGATGAAATACGAACGGTTTACAGTGAGTAACATTTAAAAAAAAAAAATTATGTACACTACGTATCATAAATTCAATCGAGGAATAGCAATCATGAAAGATTATTTATTTAGTTATTTTTTTTTATTTTTTCCATGAAATTATTAAAATTATGCACCATCAGAATAGATTTTAGAACATTAGACAATAGGTGGGGCGATCAAGTCCTCTGGGTTGAAAATCCCTAAAGCGTAAACGGTAGGGTGTAACACCCTGAAAATCGGGGGTCGAGCATAAATTCAACTCCCGAGTTCCAACGCATCACTTATGAAACAAAATGAATGATGATTGAATGTTGTCTGTATTAGTGCAGTGAACATGAGTGAGATTAAGCCAAAACAACATATCATACTCCAAAGACAGTTAAATTTACAAGCGGAAGACTGTAATAGATATGTAAAATATATAAACTGTGGTGAGTCTCCAGAGTGTGATAATGTTACCAGGTTAACTATTTACAAGTACAATTTCAAATTATACCAAGTTGTAGTGTTATCTAGTCAACATCCCTGTAATCCCGTCGACCAAGACACGGCTCACTTGAAACCGTCAGCATACAGCATATACGAACAAGCATCATTGTCGTCATAAAGGTCGGCTCCGCCTCAGGAGTAGCGTCGCCATCTACAATCAGACAAAGTTTGGTGGGTGCTCGGAACAGTCCCGTAACGTGGGAGTGAGTGATCAACTCAGTGGAACAATAAAGCATAGGTTAACATGTTATTAATTCAGTCAAGCAGTAATGATAAAGCAGTACAATCAAACAATTCTAAATACTCTTGTTAATGCAAGTATGGAATGCAGTCATGATGCATGCCCTCAGCACATACTCCCTCATGCGACACCATCTTACGTTCGCGACATGCTTGCATTCCTCAGTGCTCCACATCTTCCAGGCACATGCAATACGATGATGAGCATGATTACCGAGTTGTTATTAGTCCATTTCAAACAGCAGTATTGGGAAACTAAGATACCTCCCTTGTATCATTCCCAAACATGATCCATTCTAGGGTCGTCAGTCCTAGTTAATCTCATACGATGGTATCTTTCTAGGTCCCTGCAAAGGTTGTCAGGGCTGTTACACGCATTTGTTACACCACTCCCCCATCACCTTTTTAACGATTCATCACTAAATTGATACAAGCCTTGTTTATACTCTATACACCGCGACAAAACTCGTCGCCTCACCGCAAATTCAAAGTATGCTCGAGGTCACTACACTCGTCATAGTGATCTCCGAATATAGTGATCCATACCACCATAATCGGCTCATGAGTCAGGTTGCTCACTGGTCACTACGGGAGGCACGTGGCCCCAGCGTAGGCCGACAGCTCGACCACGGTGTCCCATACCACCATGCCCGGCTCATGAGTCTTAGCGGATCGAGGTACCATGGTTAAAGAGATTTCACTGGTAAGTTTGGTACCGTAGGTTCAAGCAGTAGCATCCAAACATGGTGAACATACATTAGACATATTGGGTTACTTGACGAGCTCGGCTAGCTCGAGCGCACAACAAGTTGAACGATATGAAGCGCATAAGGACTTTGTGTGGCCAACCACTATCGCCAACCGAAGTACGACTCGAGTTCGTCGAACACATCTCACGTGGCAAATGAATCTCAGCCACGAATTCAATCCCGTTATCGATTGCCTGGACTATAATCATAGCCCCAATCACAATCAATCCATGACCAGAAGCATGTAGAGTAAAGCAGAATAAATAAAGTAATTCAAGCATGTTAACAAGCATGTCATAAAACATGTAATACAGCACAATATAAACAGAAAATACAAAACCTAAATTTCATAAGTAAGCGGTTAATTTAAACAAGCAACATGGAGAAAATTATATACATCTCTAAGGTAGCTGAGAATCCTATCTCAACACCCTTATACATTACAATTTACTAACTACTACTCATTCAGACATTTCGACAAACACTTTAAACTACATACATCAACATACATGATGTATGTTGATCACATAGGTATAAGGTCAAATCCTTTCACTAGGGAGTTGCCCCAATTATAACACGCATGCACTCACGACGGATAGTCATGGCAAGCAGAATCCAAGTTCCATGTTCATTCAGTTATTTCCACAAACACTTGGGCTACACGTTTTAACATATATAGTGTATATTGGTCGTGGCGTGATTTAGGGCAAATCCTTTCGTCAAAGGGGTGTCGCCTATACAACAATCATGTATCCATGACAATCAGTCATGGCGAGCACGAATGCGAATTCTATATTCATTCGGTCATTTTCACAAACACTTAGAATACACCCTTTTTACATACATAACGTATACTAGTAAAAATATGTATTAGGGCGAACCCTTTCGCCAACTAAGTATTATACACATATATAATATGTTCATACAACAAATAATCATGGCAAACACATTTCCAAAATTTATACGTATACGGTACTTTCTACAAATACATAGAATACACAAAATTCCATATTCTTCGTATTTAATCAAAACGGAAAACAGACAGCACTTTGTACATGTGCAATTGCATGCAGATCATGAATCTATCATTATCTGACATTGAAAGCGTTGAAAACCATAACCTATACACCTAAAGTCCGCACCTTTTGTCGTAGAATCATAACGAATTCGATAGGTTTGCTAAACCTTCGTATACGGCAGTTTGGCCACCTATAGAACGAAATAGGTTAGCTATTTCATAACCTACAACTATCAAAACCCCAAAACAGGTTAGGGTTAGGGTTTCTTACTTAGAAATGACGCCGGAATCGCCGGGAAAGCGATTAGAAGGAAGTGGTTAAGCTCGTGTAGCGGCAGGGAAGCATGGCAGGGAGATGCTCCCACAACTCTCACACTTTCTCTCTCTCACACCTAAGGTTTTTCTCAAATTCGTATGGTTGAATGAGAGAGGGTTTAAAGGTCCTTATATAGCCTAAAACCTCATCGAAATAGACTTCAGGTTAAGGTATACTTAGGTTATAACCAAAGTGAGTCAGTTTCAGTTCAACGGAAGACTTTTGGCGGGCCCCCTTGAGCCAATGGTCAGACTTAAGCTCACTAACACTGGATCTAGGTATGGCTAAGTTTTCATTCCAGTAGGGTTCTCAGATCATGCGTGGCGGATCAGTTTCAATTCAACGGTCAGCGGATCTCGATCGGAGATTCCGAGTACATGGATATGTTTGGGGAAATATCCCTGATCCGAGGGTGTAATTTGGTCTGATTCTGACGGTCTGGTTGCTTAATACTGATCCGCAAGCGACATGTGCCAGATTTATTTATTTTGAATTTAATTTAGAATTATTTTCACATTTCTCACACTCCCCACTCCGAGCTCAAACGAATAGCACTGGGACACTATCTGGATTTGATTTCCGAGATGGTTGTCAAGCCCAGCGAGGCGGTCTTAATTTCTTAACTTCGTGTTAATCGGACTTCCGACGTGCGGTCCAGATCTGATACGGAGTTTCGAGATGCTCTCGAGAGTAGTCGGGTAATGAGATTGATCCTAGATATTAGGGTAGCCTAGCGTCAATGATTTTACAAGTTTTGGGTCTTGCAGATCGTATTTAAAGTGATTGGTGCTAATTTCACAGGTACTCTAGTTTAACACTGGCTAATTCTCCCTAATTTCTAAAGGATTTAGTCCTGAGTAATTCCTGTCTGAGGTGGTACCTGGGCCTTTGTAGTTTGTATATAAAGTGATCTAAGTTATAATACTTAACTAGTTTAAAATAGTGTCTAGGGTGAAAGTACTTAGAAAAATTGAAAGAACAAGGTGGTGAAGGGTGAGATTTGTGAAGGAAATGGGTTCAAAAGCGATTTTAGACTTTAGGATTGATTTCTGACAAGTTAATAAGGTGTTAGGAGCGACCCATTGCCTAAGGACGTCTAATTCCAGGTTGGCAAAAATTCGGGATGTTACAATCTACCCCCCTTAAAACAAAATTTCGTCCCCGAAATTGCTTAAGGGTAATAAGAAAAGATTTAATTATTTCTTTGCCTAAGTTTTATTGTGTATGGTATATACTAGCCTGGTTCATTTTAGTCTACCCCCTTTAAAACTTATTTCTTTGTCCATTTTTCATACCGTAATGGTTTGCTATAATTTAGTTCTTTACCTATTTGAAGTCTTGACGACGATTCCCAACAATTTAGAGTAAGATAGTTGTTTTCAATGTTTGACCAACACGGAGAGATGGTTATGGTGGGCTTGATCCCGATACATCGATCATCTACCGGGCTAGGGTAGAAAGTTCATCGTATCCCTTCCGAATCCTGGTGGATCCTGGTCTTCTGCTCGGCCAAGCAGTGAGTCCATTGGTAGTCACCTAGGATTGAGAATTGGGTCCAGCTGCGAATGCTTCGCAAATGTATATTTCAGTAACTCTGTAGACCGATCACTCTAAAAACTTAGGGAATGCCCATCACAGAAAGGTTCAAATGTCCTATTTCTCGGGTTGCCCTTTATGTCTTGGTCTAAGAAAATCCTCGTCTCATTCTATGTCCGATATAAGGTAGCTCATCCTATTTAGTGACCTGTCTTTACGTATAGGCTGGATCAACTCCATTCGATCCTGGGTTAGTGGGGCAAGGGTCCACCACGCTTTCGCTGCGCCACCCAGATCAAAGAGGTGTATTGATTTGACCTAGCTACATCTATCGGTCTCTGGTATTCTCTAGTGTAACCGGTAGTCTAGTCTTAATTTAGGAGTAGTGGAAATCCATAGGTGTAGTCCAAAGTCTATGCTTATACGCTAGATGATTTCACATCATTTCTAATACAGGAAGGGCTTTATCACTTAGGGTCAAAGTTGTCTAATTGGAACTAAGTTGTCTTGTCTGTACTTGATGCTCGAACATTTCACATATGCTCATTCCAACTAAGAGGGTCCTAAGGTTCACATTATTAATTTGTTGGATTTCCTATACGGTCATGTCTGTCGAAATTTAGGAGCACCGCTCTAGGTCCATAACTCCAAGGGCCTATTTGACTAGTGGTCTTAAATTGTATTTAATGGGCTTGCATTGCTAATCCCTCCTCGGGATTGGGAGTGGCATGGTTGGTAGGAGGGTGGGTGGGGATTAATTTTATAGGCTTTGGAAAATGAGCCTGGTGTTGGAAAAGTGTGAGATGGGATTTCCAAATCCCAGGATAATGAATTTCTAAGTGTAATTTGAAAGAAAAATACGGGATTTACGTTTAACTGCATACATTCCAAACATAGTATCGGAAACCACGGGATACACCCAATCTAGGGACCATACCTTACACATACATTTATTGTTACTTATACAATTCTATCCACCTAACTCACCTAATGCAGTTGGCCGAACGGGCCCTAAACGTCCTCAAACATCTAAAACATTCTACCAACTACTACACCCATCAACATGAAAACAAAAACATCCAAAGATAGTAACCCATGTAAACTACAAGACAACAGTATGGATGATTAGGCTTCCAAGAAAATGGCCGTACAAGCTCGGATAGAGCCATGGAAAATGAGGATAAGGGGAAACGGGGGCTGGAGTTTTTGGTTCTGCACGAGTTTGAACCTCAACAGGGATTATAAAGGCCCAAAAAGCAGGGTTTGAAGAAGGAAAGGGAAGAAAATGGATGGGTTAGAGAGCTTACATGAATTTGAGCTTCAAATGGGGGGGTGTAGGAGCTCAAATGAGAGAAAACGGAAAGGGTAGAGGGTAGGTGTTGCTGTGAATGATGGATGTGGATGGGTTGTGGCCGAAAATGAGGGATTGGACGATTAGGAAAGAGATTTGAGAGAGAGGACAACAAGTTTAAAGAGAAACGAGAGCTTGGAGGTGCTTTGAGAGAGAGGGGGCAAACCAGACGTGAAACAGGGGCCCCTACAAAATTTGGTAAGCACCACACATGCCTAGGGGTCGGGCCGACCATGACCAGCACCGGTCTAACCTGACCGGCCCAACCTGACCGCTGTCGACAGCGGTGACCGCGGTTCCGCCGCGGTCCACTGGACCAGCCACGGTGCTACCGTGGTAGGGCGGTGTTCACCACCCTCCCCTGGTGCCAATGGTACCCAGGGTCTGTCCCGGGTCCCCTCCGGATTTCATAGTGTGGCCCCCGACTCCATTTGAGGCGTTTTCAGGGCCAATTTGTAAACTGGAATGAGTTTATGTGACGTGGGCATATGATTTTGGGGTAGGAGGAGCTAATCTATCCAACTAACCCATTTATTTGGTTAGATTCCAAAGTTTGAATGGTCAAAAGTCAAATTTATGCATATATATACTATTTATAGTAACTTTTTATTTAAGTATTATTCTTCACCATTTATATGTTAGAATTTATATCTGGTATGAAAGGATTTAGAAAAAATTAAAGAATAAAGTGGTGTAAGGAGAAATTTTGAAGGAATTGGATAAAAAGGGGTTTTAGGCTTTGAGATGAAGTGTAAGGTGTTGTGGTTGACCCACAACCTAAGGGCATTCGTTTCTAGGGAACGACTCAAACCCGTTGACTGACGGCCGACTTAGGTCGTTTCACGCGACCAAAGATACGTTGTGGACTAAATTACTGTATAGTCTCACCTGTCGGCGAAACTCGGGATTCGAATATGGTTTTTAGGTTTTATCGCCCCCTTCCTAATTCAGAGTGCGTCAGAGTGCGTCGTGTTACCATAACCCAGGCCCGGTTTAATCCAAATCATGCTCTGATACCATCTTGTAACGCCCTGAAAATCGGGGGTCTAGCATAAACTCAGCTCCCAAGTTCCAACGCATTACTTATGCAACAAAATAAATGATGATTGAATGTTGTCTGTATTAGTGTAGTGAACATGAGTGAGATTAAGCCAAAACAACATATCATACTCTAGAGACAGTTAAATTTACAAGTGGAAGACTGTGATAGATGTGTAAAATATATAAACTTTGGTGAGTCTCCAGAGTGTGATAATGTTATCAGGTTAACTATTTACAAGTACAATTTCAAATTATACCAAGTTGTAGTGTTATCTAGTCAACATCCCTGTAATCCCGTCGACCAAGACACGGCTCACTTGAAGCCGTCAGCATACAGCATATACGAACAAGCATCATTGTCGCCATAAAAGTCTGGCTTCCCCTCAGGAGTAGCGTCGCCATCTACAATCAGACAAAGTCTGGTGGGTGTTCGGAACACCGTCCCGTAACGTGGGAGTGAGTGATCAACTCAGTGGAACAATAAAGCATAGGTTAACATGTTATCAATTCAGTCAAGCAGTAATGATAAAGCAGTACAATCAAACAATTCTAAATACTCTTGTTAATGCAAGTATGGAATGTAGTCATGATGCATGCCCTCACCACATACTCCCTCATGCGACACCATCTTACGTTCGCGGCATGCTTGCATTCCTCAGTGCTCCACATCTTCTAGGCACATGCAATGCGATGATGAGCATGATTACCGAGTTGTTATTAGTCCATTTCAAACAGCAGTATTGGGAAACTAAGGTACCTCCCTTGTATCATTCCCAAATATGATCCATTCTAGGGTCGTCAGTCCTAGTTAATCTCATACGATGGTGTGTTTCTAGGTCGCTGCAAAGGCTGGCAGGGCTGTTACACGCATTCGTTATACCACTCCCCCATCACCTTTTTAACGGTTCATTACTAAATTGAGACAAGCCTACTTCATACTCTATACACCACGGTAAAACTCGTCGCCTCACCGCAAATTCAGAGTATGCTCGAGGTCACTACAAAGGGCTCGTTACCAATCAGTGTAGGCCGACAGCTCGAATATAGTGTCCCATACCACCATAATCGGCTCACGAGTCTGGTTACTCACTGGTCACTACGGGGAGGCACGTGGCCCCAGCATAGGCCGACAGCTTGACCACAGTGTCTCATACCACCATGCCCAGCTCATGAGTCTTAGCGGATCGAAGTACCATGGTTAAAGGGATTTCACTGGTAAGTTTGGTACTGTAGGTTCAAGCAGTAGCGTCCAAACATGGTGAACATACATTAGACATATCGGGTTACTTGACAAGCTCGGCTAGCTCGAGCGCACAACAAGTTGAACGATATGAAGCGCATAAGCACTTCGTGTGGCCAACCACTATCGCCAACCGAAGTACGACTCGAGTTCGTCGAACACATCTCACGTGGCAAATGAATCTCAGCCACGAATTCAATCCCGTTACCGATTGCCTGGACTATAATCATAGCCCCAATCACAATCAATCCATGACCAGAAGCATGTAGAGTAAAGCAGGATAAACAAAGTAATTCAAGCATGTTGACAAGCATGTCATAAAACATGTAATACAACACAATATAAACAGAAAATACAAACACCTATATTTCATAAGTAAGCGGTTAATTTAAACAAGCAACATGAGGAAAATCATATACATCTCTAAGGTAGCTGAGAATCCTATCTCAACACCCTTATATATTACAATTTACTAACTACTACTCATTCAGACATTTCAACAAACACTTTAAACTACATACATCAACATACATGACGTATGTTGATCACATAGGTATAAGGTCAAATCCTTTCACTAGGGAGTTGCCCCAATTATAACATGCGTGCACCCACGACGGATAGTCATGGCAAGCAGGAATCCAAGTTCCATGTTCATTCAGTCATTTCCACAAACACTAGGGCTACACGTTTTAGCATATTGTTTATATTGGTCGTGGCGTGATTTACGGCAAATCCTTTCGTCAAAGGGGTGTCACCTATACAACAATCATGTATCCATGACAATCAGTCATGGCGAGCACGAATGCGAATTCTATATTCATTCGGTCATTTTCACAAACACTTAGAATACACCTTTTTTACATACATAACGTATACTGGCAAAAACATGTATTAGGGCGAACCCTTTCGCCAAGTAAGTATTATACACATATATAATATGTTCATACAACAAATAATCATGACAAACACATTTCCAAAATTTATACGTATACGGTACTTTCTACAAATACCTAGAATACACAAAATTCCATATTCTTCGTATTTAATCGAAACGGAAAATAGACAGCACTTTGTACATGTGCAATTGCATGCAGATCATGAATCTATCATTATCTGACATTGAAAACGTTGAAAACCATAACCTATACACCTAAAGTCCGCACCTTTTGTCGTAGAATCGTAACGAATTCGATAGGTTTGCTAAACCTTCGTATACGGCAGTTTGACCACCTATAGAACGAAATAGGTTAGCTATTTCATAACCTAAAACTATTAAAACCCCAAAACAGGTTAGGGTTAGGGTTTCTTTGCTAGAAATGATGCCGGAATCGTCGGGAAAACGATTAAAAGGAAGTGGTTAAGCTCGTGTAGCGGCAGGGAAGCATGACAGGGAGATGCTCCCACAACTCTCACACTTTCTCTCTCTCACACCTACGGTTTTTCTCAAATTCGTATGGCTGAATGAGAGAGGGTTTAAAGGTCCTTATATAGCCTAAAACCTCATCGAAATAGACTTTAGGTCAAGGTATACTTAGGTTATAACCAAAGTGAGTCAGTTTAAGCTCAACGGAGGACTTCTGGCAGGCCCCCTTGAGCCAATGGTCGGACTTAAGCTCACTAACACTGGATCTAGGTATGGCTAAGTTTTCGTTCCAGTAAAGTTCTCAGATCACTCATGGCGGACCAGTTTCAGTTCAACGGTCAGCGGATCTCGATCGGAGATTCCGAGTACATGGATATGTTTGGGGAAATATCCTTGATCCGAGGGTGTAATTTGTTCTGATTCTGACGGTCTGGTTGCTTAATACTGATCTGCAAGCGACATGTGCCAGATTTATTTATTTTGAATTTAATTTAGAATTATTTTCACATTTCTCACATTCCCCGCTCCGAGCTCAAGCGAATAGTGCTGGGACACTATCTGGATTTGATTTCCGAGATGGTTGTCAAGCCCAGCAAGGCGGTCTTAATTCCTTAACTTCGTATTAATCGGACTTCCGACGTGTGGTCCAGATCTAATAAGGAGTTTCGAGATGCTCCCGAGAGCAGCCGGGTAATGAGATTGATCATAGATTTTTGGGTAACCTAGCGTCAATGATTCTACAAGTTTTGGGTCTTGCAGATCGTATTTAAAGTGATTGGTGCTAATTTCACAGGTACTCTAGTTTAACACTGGCTAATTCTCCCCTAATTTCTAAAGGATTTAGTCCTGAGTAATTCCTGTCTAAGGTGGTACCTGGGCCTTTGTAGTTTGTATATAAAGTGATCCAAGTTATAATACTTAACTAGTTTAAAATAGTGTCTAGGGTGAAAGTACTTAGAAAAATTGAAAGAATAAGGTGGTGAAGGGTGGGATTTGTGAAGGAAATGGGTTCAAAAGCGGTTGTAGACTTTGGGATTAAGTTCTGATAAGTTAATAAGGTGTTAGGAGCGACCCATTACCTAAAGACGTCTAATTCTAGGTTGGCAAAAATCCGGGATGTTACATAGGGCGATCAAGAATCCTGGGTTGAAAGTCCCAGAAACCCAACTGGTACCTCTTGGAACCTCTATCGTACTCTTTGGGTGGGTGAGCATATAAGGATTGTAAAAGGTTCCTGCTGTCAGGTTCGGTAGGGTAGTAGTCTGACCAGCTAATGTACAAATGAGTCCCTCACCGAGTGCCCTTTGGATGGGTGAGCATGTCACGTAAGAGGTTCTCATTGCCAGGCTTGGAGTTGTATTGGCGTGGGTGTTGGCCAAACGGTGTAAACTGGCCCTAGAGTTAAAAAGAATAAACCGCACTTGTTATCATGGATTATAACATATTTTGATTTCATTCATTCATTTTTCTTTGAATTTACATTGAAAAATCTTGTTTATTAAGCTTCTCATCTATTGCTTTACCTAAATAGGTATTGTATCTTTTAATACATTTTATTCCGATTATATGAGGTTATTTTTTAAACTTGTGTTAAGATTACTTATTAGGCTTTGCAGCTTACCCTGTTGGGATTTTAAAATTTTAGGATTAGGATCTTGTGGAGGTACTTAAAGAGATTTGCTTTTATTTATTTTGTTTCTTTAATATTTTCTAAATAAGTGTAATGAATATTAAGTATAGTATGATAGTATGGAGATGACATGAGTTTGGCGATAATCTTGAATAGTCAGAACATGGATATTTTATTCTTTTCTAAATAAATGTTTGATTATTTAATTCTTGGATGGTTATATTTTATGAATGAGAATCACTTTGTCAATATATATGTGGATTATGAAATGTAAACATACAAAATAAAGTCATGCCTTCGGGTACGGAATCGGGGTTAGATATACCTGTTCACAACCCCAAGTGCAGGGTCGTGATGTAGTAATAACTCAGTGAAAATGAGGTCGAATCCACAGGGACTAAACTTGTATGTATTTTGAAAATAACTAGAAGTAGAACTATAATCGGACATTAATCTAAATTCTAGAATAATTGGAGTAATTGTAAATAATATTGACTTAAACTATCAATTAAAAGGTGGGAACTAGGGTGCCAAGGATCCACTTGTAGCTATCAAGATGCTACCTTACTTGATTCAAGAAACATAACTAGAATTGGAGTCCTATCCTATCCGATGGAAGATAAACTATTCAAGCACAATTTGAACTTTCATCGAGATAGTTCACACATGAAGATCCATTGCTTTGATTGGAAGGGATTTCATCATCCTACTATGCCTAGGAGACAATGGTGAACAACAAGATTTACTAATCTCCACAACTCCAAATAGATTAAAAAGATATCAAAAGCCTCTACAGAATTTACTATAATTGAAGTCACAATAAATCATAGAAAACTAAAAATATTCCTCAAATTAAACTAGAACTCAATAATTATTTAACATAAATAATAATTAAAGCAAGATAACCATCCCAACACGCTACAAGCTTCACCTCTTAGCCCTAACTAAGATACTTAGTTCACCATAGACATGATTGAAACCAAATCTCTTAAACAAAACATGAAAAATAAATTAGGGAAGAAGAAAAACTCTTGAGAAGCTGCTCCAACCTTTGGCTCTACTCCTTGTAACGTAATTCGTGTTTAGAACTCCTTAGAGAACCTATATTTATAGCCTTTCTCCAACCGACTTTGGAAATCGCCTTAAATTTACGCACTCAGCGTAATGCTTTCGATGCCATTGAATCGGATTTGAAAGTTGCGCACTTTCGCATTGTGTAAGTTGTCAATTCTTTGTCAATTCTATCGAACGTCCCTTTGATGCCATTGAACAGATCGTCGGTGCCATTAAACATGTCATCGAGCCATCAGAAAATGTTTAGAATGTTCCAGCAAGTTGCTCCAGAATTCTAAAAAAATCTCGATGTCATCTAACTACCTTCGATGTCATTGAGCATGGCTTCGAGCAATTGAACAGGGCTTCGATGTAATTGAAAATTGCATCCAATTTATCCAGCAACCAAACTTGATTTTTTATCTAAGTTCCGATGCAATCGATCAGGTCTCGATTCCGTCGAATAATTACTTCGATGCCATCGAAGGGTGTTTGATGTCATCGACGGTAACTCTTTAGATTTATGGATTTTTGTACTTTGATTTGTTGACATTCTTCCTTCTTCACTTTGCTTGAATCTTAAGGACTTGAGATCTTCAATCATGGTCTCTTAAGATTCATCCTTTGCCTTAGTGATTCTTGAGCATCAAATCCATGCTTTTAACATTCTTTTTTATCCAAGCTCTTGAACTCACCTTGTAATACAAACATGTATAAAATATACCCATTAAGCATTATCATGTTCATAAAACCAAGATATAAACAGGGGGATATGCAATATTTGACACTCAACACACCCCCGAACCAGCATTTTGCTAGTCCCGAGCAAAACATGCATGATATAATCTTCAATTCTTGAATTGCAATCCTCTTTCGAAAAATAATCTTTTGTGCAAATAAGTATGAATGACTATAATCGAAAGAAGCGAGAGTGAAAATTTTCAAAACCTAGAGCCGAATACACGAGCAATCAATCAAGTTCTTCATCAATAACTTAAGAGCATAAGTTTGTATATCAAGTTTTCCAATGTGCTTAGTGAATTTCAACTTTCCATAAAAATACTATCATTTCATAGTGTTAGCCATGCTCATTACTTCAGCATTAATTGAATAATCAAGTGTTGATTCCGAACTTATCCCATTTTTCTTCGTTTTCCAGTTTTTGATTTTATATCAACGGTCATTTTTATTTATTCATTCTTTTCAGTCTTTTTATCTTTATTCTTTTCAGACCTTTCATTCTTCATGACCTTTTTGTCAATGTTACTATTTTTTAACTGGTTCTTTTTATCTTTTTAAGGTGGATAAAATTCTCCAAACTCAATTCTCAACATCTATTAATGACACACATACTAACAATCAGAAATTCTAGCATAATTCGCGGAAAACAAATTGAATGTGTTTGGTGATTTAGATCAACATTGTGAGACTCATATCCTATCCCGTACTATTCCGTAGGCTTGTGCGGTCCTCCCTTTCGAATTTCGGCCACCCGCGACCTGTAACCGACATATGCGCTCGACCCTGAGTCACACGTTGTCAACCCAAGTCGACTCAACCCGAGACTTGTACCCTAGCGACCGCACCATAGCCGTGGCTCCGATGCCACGTCTCGCGGGCCGAGGCGATACCCAGGTCAGGAGATGTGGGCCCGCGTTTAGTTCAAGGAAAACACCACGCATTTATAATTTCGAGAGAATCTCTATCCAATATATATCCTATCAATCCTATCAATGGTCAAGTACATGTCAAGTACACACATCACTCAACCCATCACTCAACCCACCACTCAACCTATCACTCGGCCTATCACAACCCATACCTCTCTTACACAACAACCCCAAAAGTCAACAATCCCTTACACAACTCATCCCTCTCTCTCATCCATCACTCCATCCCATCTCATCTAATCTCTCTTTTACTTCTCCCTTCTCTTCCAAGCAACCCAAGCTCCTATGTATGAACTTCCCAAGCTCTCATGGAGTAGCTCTAGTGTGGCCCACTTCCTAACCCTCTCACCTCCCATCTCAACCCTTCATTCTTCATCACCTTCCATTAAGATTGAAGCCAAGGTGTTTGGCATTCCATCATGCCAAGAAGAAGATATCTAAGGTGGGTGATCTACCGTCGTTTTTTATTTTTGAGGGCCCACTTATTGTGGGACCCACTTGATGTATGGGTGAAAAAAGGGAGGGCCCATTAGTGGCGGGGTCCCTCCCCTTCACGCTTTTCTCTCTCTTTTGCTCTCTCTTTTGTGATGGATTGTGGCCCACTTGATCTAGACCGTCCATTTATTGGGGCCTCGACCTGCTGTCCTGGATTAAGGAAAAATACAAATATAAGCTTGATCAGTGGAGTGGCCCACTGGTATGGACCTCACCATTTATACGTGTTGCACGTGTACCGTCTAGGCAAAACAACATCATCTATCAAAATTTCTGGTGGGCCACACCACGTGGACCCACCTTGCTGACCGTGGGACCCAACTGTCCAGCGTCTAGACTCTCTGGACGCTGGAATGACCCTGATTATATATTATATAATGTATATAATATAATATGTTATATCATATTTGGGTGGGCCGCTTCCACAGGGGACCCACCTTTAATACATATATACCATCACCATCCAGATGGGTCTGGATAGTGGTTTGGGTAGCTTCCTGCCATTTTACATATTATATATATATATATATATATATATATATATATATATATATATATATATATATATAAGCCACTACGTGGACCACATCATGATGTATGATCATATCTGCACCGTCCAGCATGCTGGACGGTGCTGTAGATATGATATCCTGACTGTCCATCCATTGGACACGGTCCTGGACCCCACCATGATGCATGTGTTGGGTTCCTGCCGTCTATGGGCCACTGTGATGGATGGGTTTTGGCCACACCGTCCAATATGCTGGATGGGTGGGGCCCACCTAATGGATGTATTTCATCCAAACCGTCTATCCATTTGCTGAGCCAGTCCTAGGCTTGGGTAGAAAGATGAGACAGATCTAATATCAAGTGGACCACACTGCAGAAAACATTGGGATGGACATCCACCATTGAAACCCCTTGGATCACAGGGTTGTGGACCAATATGATATTTGTTTTTCCTCTATATCCAGGCCTTTCCTTTGTGACCTTATGAACAGATTGGATGGGAAATAATACTATGGTGGGGCCCACTAGAATTTAACAGTGGAAATCATTATCACCACTGTTAGGTGTGGTATGGTCCAAATGATCCTTTGGATATGATTCATTTTTTTGTGATAATGCTCTAAAATGATCCCTAGCAATAGATGAATGGTGTGTTGGTTTGGACCCATTTGATTCGGCCCGTTTAAATCAGGATTTTTGGTGTGATCTAAGCCCACTTGAGGCCCATTGGTGCGGCCCATCCATGGGGCCCACCTACCTTGTATTTAAGGTCCATATGATGGGGCCCACCTGCTTGAATTTGGGGCCCATGGGTTGAGGCCCATTGAGATGTATTTGGGGCCCATGAGTTAAGGCCCATTGAGATGTATTTGGGGCCCTTGGGTTGAGGCCCATTGTGATGTATTTGAGGTCCATGGGTTGAGGCCCATTGAGATGTATTTGGGGCCCATGGGTTGAGGCACATTGTGATGTATATTAGGCCCGTGTCAGATGCCCATTACGATGTATATTAGGCCTTTGTGTGAGGCCATAGACCCACGATATGTTTGGCTCTATGTGGGCCACTCCTTGGGAGTGATGTTAGTTGAATGTCCACATTGATGGGCAATGATGGTTAAATGTCCACATTATGACCTTCCCTTAGGCCCTTTGTTAGGTCGAGGCTGATTATCAAGTCCGATTCCGATTATCGAGGCTGATTCCAATTGTTGAGGTTGATTTTGATTATTGAATCTGATTCCGATTGTTGAGGCTGATTCCGATTATTGAGGCTGATTCTGATTATCGAGACTGATTCCAATTATTGAGGCCGATTCCGATTGTCAAGGCCGATTCCAATTATCGAGGCCAATTCCGATTGTCGAGACCGATTCCGATTGTTGAGGTCGATTATCGAGGTTGATTCCGATTGTTAAGGCCGGTTATCGAGGCTGATTCCGATTGTTGAGGCCGATTCCGATTGTAGAGGCTTATTCCGATTGTTGGGGCCGATTCCGATTGCTGAAACTGATTCCGATTGTCGAGGCTGATTCCGATTGTTGAGGCCAATTCCGATTATCGAGGCTGATTTCGATTATCGAGACCGATTTCGATTGTCAAGTTCGATTCCGATTATCGAGGCCAATTCGATTGTCGAGGCCGATTTCAATTGTCGAGGCTGATTCCGATTATCGAGGCCGATTTCGATTGTCGAGGCTGATTCTGACTATCGAGGCTGATTCCGATTGTTGAGGACGATTCCGATTATCAAGGTCGATTTCGATTATCGAGGTTAATTCTGATTGTCGAGGTCGATTCCGATTATCGAGGCCAATTCCAATTGTTGAGGCCGATTATCAGGGTCGAATCCGATTGTCGAGGCTGATTCCGATTATCGAGGCTGATTCCGATTGTCGAGGCCGATTATCGGGGCCTGAATGCCAAGGCCAATTGTCGAGGTCGATTATCAAGGCCAATTATTAGTGCCAGTTATCGATACCGATTATGAGTATGTGATAACATAACATCATGATACATGCCCATACGCATCATCTGTATGTTTGTTATGAGATATGGTTGATCATTGCATATGCCATAAGGCTGAGATATTTATGAAACTCCATGATAGGCAGAGTTGCCCCACATGAGCACGCGGTATGCCCAGGTTTGATGCATACTGGATGGTATGACTCATACATCTTACATTTGTGTGATATGACCACCATACGCTCTAATGACATCAGGGCCATAGCCTCCACAGGCATATCGTGGATGACCAGATGGGACACCGAAAATCTGTTCTACATGGGTGCTATAGATATTCCTTGGTGAAAGCCCCAAAACCCTCTTGGTTCCAGAGGTTGCTCCAACGTCTAGACCGAGTGGATGCATGAGCGCATGAGGGCCGTATACCGTTAGGCCGCATCTCTCACTATGTCGTAGTCGGTTGGAAGGGGGTGTGGTCTTACCTGCCCGAGAGAAGGGGCAAAGCTAGACTGAGTTTGATCAACTCGAGGAATGGGTCCGCTATCGACGAGCCGGACCCGATATTGGCAAGCGGATAGTGAGGTCTCTTCCACTCACCTGGTTGTGCCCGATGGGGTGGCAATCTGGTTTGGAGTGTAATAGACCCCAGTGATTTCTTAGAGAGGAACCGTACTGATACATGGACTTATTGAGTAGGAGTTGCATACTCATTCATTCATTCACTATCCACTCGGGCTGGTAGTGCGCAACTAAGTATTGTGTACCTTCGCATGGCCAGGATTTCGGTTGGGTGCGCGACTAACCAGAGATCAGGAATCTACCACATTGAGTCTAATTATCCAAATTTAGGTATGGGACTGAAGTCCTTTGTGATAGACCCCGCAGCTTGTGATGCTACATAATATCATCCTGACTTCACACTCCAGCTTGGTCATTCCATTCGCACCGCATATTGCATTGCATCCTCAGTATTTGATATTGACTTATTATGTTTTTATATCGCATAGCCTTGATATGGCCATTAACATTCATGCCTTGCATCGCATAGCCTTAGTACGGCTGATGGCACTCATGGACTTACCAGTATATTTCCGCTTACTCTGATATCGTATGATTCACGATCTTGTCAGTATTTCATCTTATTCCGATATTGTATGATTTATGGCATTGTATTGCATACTTGACACTTACCTTGTGCATACACTTTCACCACCCTCTAAGCTTTTTATAAGCTTATGCACAATAGATGCGTGCAGGTAGCGTTAGGTTGCAGCAGCATTGACTTTGAAGCGTGTAGTGGACTTCTGAAGCTTTGGTTTTGACATATATATTTCCCTTTTAACATTGTATTCAAATGTTTATATTAGTGGATATGTGATGATGATGTTGCCTTTTTGATTTGGGTATACTTGTGGTTATGCTTCTTATGAGACAAATGTACGTTGAAAATCCTCCTTGTAGGATCCCAAGATCGGAATCTGGCGTATGGTGCTAGAAGCCGAGAATGGGGTAATACGAAAGCTGTTAGTAATGGATTCAGCGATCGAGAATTTTGTGGGTCTGGTTTTTCAGTTTGGGGCCTGACAAACATGATATTCAAACTTCCTTTTAATCAATTAAATGTAAGAACTTAGGTGATAGTCTACTCAATTGATCAAACTCCGACTATTCAAAATTCAATCTCCATCTTATCATCATACTCAAAGCATTCTTAAGTGCACAAACCATGGCTTTCCAAACAGGTTTTTAATTTGAAAAGTTGAAAATTTTCAAAATTTTTGCTCAAAGACTAAGAAAATACTGATTAGTTCACCTAACCTAAAATCTACATTGTCCTCAATGTAAAAGATAGATGCATGCAATGCACATGGGACAAGGAAAAGAGAGTAAAGTGATGGAAAGGTAGTACCTGAAGAAAGAGAATTGAAGCTTTTCCCAAACTTCTCAATATGTAAATGGGTTAGTATAAAGACTAAACAAACGTAAATCAAACTATCCTAGTCCTAAATCCTATGAAAGCAATAAACCAACTACACCTTCGTCAGACTAGGATCTCAATCCTAATACACAGGATCAATCAGAGGTATGGACATATCCTCTGAATCAAACTTTTCAACAAATGGCTTTAGACGATGTCCATTCACTTTGAAAACATTGTCATTCGTTGGATTTTTTTATTTCGACGGCCCCATGAGGGTAGACATTCGTAACAGTGAAAAGGCCGGTCCAACGAGATCGAAGCTTACCTGGAAAAAGATGTCACCGAAAATTGTACAAGACTTTTTGACTGGTTATAAATGATTTCCAAAGGATGTTCCGGTCATGGAACACCTTTATCCTGTCCTTGTAAATTCTTGAGTTCTCATATGCATCGTTCTAGATTTCTTCGAGTTCTTTCAATTGAAGCTTGCACGGAAAGCTAACGTTGTCCAAGTTAAAGTTCAGATTTTTGATAGCTCAGTAGGATCTATATTCCAATTCCACAGGCAAGTGACAAGCTTTCCCATAGACTAATTGAAAGGAAAACATTCTAATGAGGGTCTTAAAAGCTGTATGATAAGCCCATAAAGCATCGGTCAAGTAGATTGACCAATCCTTACAGTTAGGATTAACCTTTTTTTTTTTTTTTTTCCAGAATTTGTTTAATTTCCTTTTTGGAAATTCAGCTTGCCCGATTGTTTGAGGCGTTCATCACTAATGATGGCTTGAGGCGTTCTAAACCAGAAAATAATGTTTTCTTTTAAGAATCTAATAACCGTTTTATGATCATTGTTCCGGCACGAGATTGCTTCAACCCATTTAGTGACATAGTCTACTGCTAATAAAATATAAATATTTCCAAAGGATTGGGGGAATGACCCCATGAAATCGATGCCCCAGCAATCGAATGCTTTAATGATAATAATTGGGTTTAATAACATCATATTTCGACGGGGCAATCCTCCCAATTTTTTACAACGTTCACAAGTTTTGCAAAACTCATGAGTATCCTGAACATAGTGGGCCAATAAAACCACACTGCAGAATTTTGGACGTGGTCTTTTTAGCAGAAAAGTGACCACCACAGGCTTGAGAGTGACAAAAGGAGATAACACTATGATGTTCATTGTTTGGCACACATCTCCTTAGAATTTAGTCTGGGCAATATTTAAATAGATAAGGATTATCTAAGAAAAACTTACGTACGTCGGTGAATTTTTTTTTCTTATCTTGCGCAATCTAATATGTCGGTGTAAAACCTATGGCAAGATAATTAGCAATGTCAGCAAACCAAGGTAATTGGGAGAGTTTAAACAATTGTTCATCAGGGAACATATCATTTATTAGTGTTGACTAAAGGGAATTGGAAAGATCAAGCCTAGAGAGATGGTCAACAACTACGTTCTCTACTTCCCTTTTGTCTCGTATTTCTATGTTGAATTCCTGAAGTAGAAGGATCCACCTTATCAGGCGAGGCTTGACATCCTTCTTAGAAAGAATGTACTTCAGCGCTACATGATCAGTGTAGATGATGATCTTGGATCCGATCAAGTAGGACCTAAATTTATCTAAAGCGAACACTATGGCTAAGAGTTCCTTGTCCGTAACAGAGTAGTTCACTTGGGCAGAATTTAAGGGCATGTTTGATTTCCGGGTGAAATGGTAAATACGGTGTAAAAAATTAATAATTATTTCCTTGTGCATTTATATCATACGTGATTTGACTGCTTACTTTTTGACACAAAAACCAAGAATATTGCAAAATACCCATGGGTCCCACTATGATGCATTTTGCTTATCCACACCATTCATCCATTATTCCAGTTGAATTTATAGCATGAGTAAAAAAATGAGGCATATCTAAAACTCAAGTGGACCACGTCATACGAAAAGGGAAATTGAATACTGACCATTAAAAACTTGGTGGGGCCACTGTTTCTTTTAGCGTGGGCCACTTGAGTATTGGATCTACTTCATTTTTTGTCTCATGCTTCAAAATATTGTAGTAAAACAGATGGATAGAATGGATATATCATATGCATTATCATGCGGTTCAAAAATTAAAGTTACTTCTTTTGAACCAATTTCAAAGACATGAATTCCTATGAATTTTCAAACGCGTGAAGTAGGGGGAATTACCGTTTACTGTGTATTTACTGTCTCTTTGAAAAAACAAACAGGCCCTAAAGTTCTACTTGCATAGTGAATCACATAGGGCTTCTTCTCTTTTCTCTGGCCTAACACCGCCCCAATAGCATAATCAGATGCCTCGCACATAATCTCAAAAGGATGCTCCAATCGGGTGGCTGCATGATCGGTGCAGTAGTTAACATGCCCTTAAGCTTAGTGAAAGTTTCTTAGCATTGGTCAATCCACTCATATGGTGCATCCTTTTGAAGTAGATTACATAAAGGATGAGAGAGATAACTAAAGTCCTTTATGAATTGTCTATAAAATCCAGTGTGTCCTAAGAAGGATCGCACATCATGTATGCTCTTTGGTGGTGGTAGGTTAGAGATAAGATCAATTTTCGCATTTTCTACCTCAATTCCCTTAGATGAAATTATGTGTCCAAGCACTATTCCCTTGGGAACCATAAAATGACATTTCTCTTAATTCAAAACCAAATTCTTCTCCTCACATCACTTCAACACTTTCTTTAGATTTTCTGGACACTCGCTGAAGGATAAACCAAAAATGGAGAAGTTGTCCATGAAGACCTCTATATAGTGCCCCACCATGTCAGAAAATATTCTCAACAAGCATCGTTGAAATGTAGTAGGGGCATTACACAACCCGAATGACATCCTTCAGTAAGCAAATGTGCCAAAGGGGCATGTGAATGTGGTTTTCTCTTAATCTTCAAGGGCTATGTTTATTCGATGGTAGCCCGAATACCCGTCAAGGAAGCAATAGTAAGAGTGACCAGGCAAAGGATAGTGGTCCTTCCTTGTGACGGTGTTCAACTTTCTATAGTCAATGCACATTCTCTAACTAGAAGTAACTCTAGTTGGCACGAGTACATATCGACATTGGCTACGATGGTGATTCCAAACTTCTTATGAACCAGCTAAGCTGGACTCATCCATTGACTATCGGATATAGGGTGTATGATACCCACATCCAACAACTTAAGTACCTCAGCCTTAACCACTTCTTTCATATTTGGATTGAGTCAACATTATGGTTGTCGGGAGGTTTTCGTATTATCCTCAAGATGAATGCGGTGAGTACAAATCAAAGGATCAATTCCCTTGAGGTCCGCAATCAACCATCCAAGGGTTGCTTTATGCTTAATGAGAGTGGAAATAAGTACATTCTCCTGTTCTTTCTCAAGGTGAGAAGAAGTCAACACCGGGTATGTCTCATTTTGACCTAAGTAGACATATTTAAGATTAGCGGGCAAAGGTTTTAGGTCAAGCTTTGGTGCTTTGAGGCTAGACGGTAGAGGCACTACATCGGTTTGGGGACAAAGTTTCAAATTGTGGCATCCACTGGTTAAATCCAAGTACCGGCACATTATCCAGTATGACACCCATCTCCCTAATCGCATCATCATCCAAATCATCAGGGGAGTGGGCCAAGCACATCTCTAGAGAGTCAGAGTATAGATTCAAGGTTGCTCTATCTTCCACGAAAAAGTCGATCATGTTAATGTCGTGGATATCTTCAACATCCTCTGACTGTTTGCCCATATTGAAAAAGATATTGAGCTCTAACGTCATATTCCCGAAAGACAAATTCATAACTCCATTTCTACAGTTGATAATGGCATTAGATGTAAAAAGGAATGGACAACCAAGAATGACGGGAATCGGAGTGCTCACATCTATGATGGATCGAGTATCCAGGACAATAAAATCTATTGGATAATAGAATTTATCAACTTGGACCAACACATCCTCAATCATCTCTCTCGGTACAGAGACCAAACGATCAACAAGTTGTAATGTGGTCTGGGTGGGTTTTAATTCACCTAGACCCAATTGTTCGTATACCGAGAAAGGAATCAAATTAACGCTCGCTCCCAAGTCAAGAAGTGTGTGCTCAATCTGGTGATTCCTGATTATACAGGTGATAGTTGGGCTACCAGGATCTTTATATTTTTGTAGCACATCTTTCTCAAGAATGGCACTCACCTTTTTTGTCAGAAAAATTTTCTTTTAAATACTCTGTCGCCTCTTGGTTGTATATAAATCTTTTAGAAATTTGGTGTAAGAGGGGATTTGTTTTACAACGTCCAGGAGAGGGATGCTGACTTTCACTTATTTCAACACCTCTAGAATATCCTGTGAGTTAGTTAGAGTTTTTAGTGTAATCAATCGTTGGGGGAATGGTGCAATCGGCTTACTCACTTTTTCCGGTTCTTTCTCATGTGGGGCATTGATAGGTCTATCATTCTCAGTTTCTTCCGGTTCCTTAGGCTTTTCAGCCATTGCCGGAATGGTTTTGTCAATAATCTTCCCACTCATAAGAATGGTGATAGACTTAGCTTGCTCCATTTGGTTTGAAAATCTTGGGTCACTTATTTCATATTGCGGTTTTGGGTTGGGGAGAGGCTGGGCCGAAAGAATCCCTTTCTCCCCAATCAATTTTTTGTCTCAAGCCCTTGTATGGCCTTTGTAAGGTCTTGAAAGGCTTGCAGCATATTCTGATTAAAAAGCTCTTGATTTTGAATATGCTTTAAGAATGGATCTTCTTAATGTTTCCTTTAATCTAGAATTTGGTTATGGATCCCTTGAGGAGTAGCAGTTTGTCATGATTCCTTCAACTTGAGTTATATGTATTTGAGGTGGGTCCACTGAAAGGTCTTTGGTAGTTGTTTACGACATGTGATTGCTCATTCAATATCTCTTGAAAAGCAGGAATTGTTGGGCAATTTTCAGTTGTATGTATGTTGCAAGCACAAATACCACAAACAAGTTCGTAACGTTGTCAGATTTGATAGGTACTGCCTTCTTAAGTTCCATGGCCTCGATTGACCACTTTAGCATTTATATCATCTTCCTCTTTCAAAATATATCTTGTCCCTCTCCTTTGATTGAGTAAGCTAAGAAGTGGTGTTAGGTCTTGGGGAAATGTCCTATAATTGTGCATTTTCAGCAAGTTTGTCAAAGTAATCCCACACATCATTGACATTCTTATTCATGAATTCCCCATTACACATCATCTCGACCAATTGGCGCATAAGAGATGATAATCCATCGTAGAAGAAATTTGTTATGTGCCAAGTTTTAAATCCATGTTGTGGGCATGAACTGATAAGATCCTTGAACCATTCCCAACATTAGAAGAAGGTCTCATCTTCCTTTTGGGTGAAGTTCATGATTGACTTATGGTATTCATCTTATGGTATGAGGAGAATTTCTTTATGAACTCCCTTGTCATGTCGTTCCATATGCCAATGGATCGTGGTTGTAGTGAGTGCAACCATGTCTTAGCTTTCTCTTTTAAGGAGAAGGGAAAAAGTTTAAGCCTGATCATGTCCTCGGATACATTAGGGAAGTATAGAGTGGCTATTATCTCATCAAACTCTTTCATGTGTAGATATGGACTTTCAAATTCAAGTCCATGGAACTTCGAAGGAGTTGGATCACTCCTGACTTAATATCTATACTTCCTGCATTGTTTGGAAAAATCATGCAGGAAGGTGTGCTCATCCACCCCCCCGGTTGTAAATAATCTAGTAGAGTGCGATGTGAGGGTGCATGGTGCACCTCATTCTCATCCTGGGCTTCCTCAACCGGGTGTTGAGGTTGATATGCAGCCATCACTTCTATTGACTCAAAGGATCTTAAGTGATGTCTAATCCGGTGTAACATCCCGAATTTTCCCCAACCTGGAATTAGACGTCCTTAGGCAATGGGTTACTCCTAACACCTTATTAACTTGTCAGAACTGAATCCCACAGTCTAAAATCTCTCCTTAACCCATTTCCTTCACAAATCCCACCCTTCACCACCTTGTCCCTTAAATTTTCTAAGTACTTTCACCATAGACACTATCTTAAACTAGCTAAGTAGTATAACTTGGATCACTTTATATACAAACTACAAAGGACTAAGTACCACCTCAGATAGAAATCTTACAAGATTAAATCCTTTAGAAATTTGGCGAGATTTAGCTAGTGTTAAACTAGAGTGCCTGTGAAATTAGCACAAATCATTTTAAATACGATCTGCAAGACCCAAAACTTATATAATCATTGACACTAGGTTACCCTAAAACCTAGGATCAATCTCATTACCCGGCTGCTTACGGGAGCATCTCGAAACTCCGTATAGGATCTGGACCGCACGTCGGAAGTCCGATTAACACGAAGTTAAGGAACTAGGACCGCCTCGCTGGGCTTGACAACCATCTCGGAAATCAAATCCAGATAGTGTCCCAGCGCTATTCGCTTGAGCTCGGAGTGAAGACTGTGAGAAATGTGAAATTAATTCAAAATAAAATATCTTGAATAGTAATCTGGCACCTCTCGCTTGCGGATCAGTTTTAAGCAACCAGACCGTCAGAATCAGACCAAATTACACCCTCGGATCAGGAGAAATTTCATACACATTTACATGTACTCGGAATCTCCGATCGACATCCGTTGACCATTGAACTGAAACTGGTCCGCCACGCGTGATCTGGAATCTCGACCGAAACGAAAACTTAATAGAACGTAGATCCAGCGTTAGTAAGCTTAAGTCCGACCTTTGGCTCAAGGAGGGCCGCCAGAAACCCTCTTTTGAGCTGAAACAATGCCGATTTGATTATAATGTAAGTATACCTTGAACATAAGTCTATTTCGATTAATTTTTAGGCTATATAAGGACCTTAACCCCTCTCTCATGGAAGCCATACGAATTTGAGGTTGAGTGAGAGAAAAGAGAGAGAAAAGAGAGAGAAAGTGTGGGAGATGTGGGAGAATCTCCCTGCCACTCTTCCTTGCCGTTGTACGAGCTCCACCGCCTGATTCTCATCTTTTTCCCGGCGTTTTCGGCGTCATTTCTAGGTAAGAAGCCCTAACCCTAATCTGATTTGGGGCTTGGGTGGTTGTAGGTTATGAAATAGCTAACCTATTTCGTTCTATAGGTTACCAAACTGCCGAATACGGAAGCTTATCAAACCTATCGACTCCGTTACGATTCTACGACAAAAGGTGCAGACTTTAGGTGTATAGGTTATGGTTTTCAACGCTTTCAATGTCAGATAATGATAGATTCATGATCTACATGCAATTGCACATGTACAAAGTGCTGTCGTTTTCCGTTTCGATTAAAGATGAAAAATATGGAATTCTACATACTCTAGGTATTTGTAGAAAGTACGGTATACGTATATTTTTGGAAATGTGTTTGACATGTTTATTTGTTATATGGATATACGATATATGGATAAAATACTTATTTGGCAAAAGGATTCGCCTAAATACATGTTTTACTTATATACACTATGTATGTTGAAATTGCGTATTCTAGAAAATATTGTATACGTATAAATTTTGGAGATGTATTTATCATGATTATTTGTTGTAGTAATATATTATACATGGATAAAATACTCGCTTGGCTAAAGGATAGCCCTGATACATGTTTTGCTAACATACACTATGTATGTTGTAATAGTGTATTCTAAGTGTTTGTGAAAATCACTGAATGAGTATAGAATTCTCATTCGTGCTCGCCATGACTAATTGTCATGGATTCATGATTGTTGTATTGGTGATACCCCTTTGACGAAAGGATTTGCCCTAAATCATGCCACGGCCAATATACACTATATATGCTAAAATGTGTGGCCCAAGTGTTTGTGGAAATGACTGAATATATATAGAACTTGGATTCCTGCTTGCCATGACTATCCGTCGTGGGTGTACGCATGTTATAATTGGGGCAACTCCCTAGTGAAAGGATTTGGCCTAATGCCTATGTGATCGACATATGTCATGTATGTTGATGTATGTTTGTTTAAGTGTTTCTTGAAATGCCTGAATGAGTAGTAGTTAGCAAATTGTAATGTATAAGGGTGTTAAGATATGATTCTCAACCTCATTTAACTATGTGTATGATCTCCTTGGATAGTTGTGTGATTAGGAATTGAACATGTACAAACTCATGCTTGTGTTGTGCTTCATAACATGCTCAACTGCTTTATGATTTTAACTATGTAATGCATATGTTTAAATTTATATTTACGTTGTGTGATCCGTCATGGGTGATGTGGGAGTGGAGCAATGAGTGCGTGCAACAGCCTTGACAGCCCTAAACGGATAATACCAGACCTTGATTGTATGAGTTGAATCTTGATCCACTACTGCTTTATGTATCTGCACTTGATTGTGTTTGGGGCTATGATTATAGTCCAGACAATCGGTACCAGAATTGCATTCATGGCTGTGATTCATTTGCCATGTGAGATGTGTTCGACGAATCCGAGTCGTACTTCGGTTGACGATAGTGGTTGGCCACCCGAAGTGCTTATGCACTTCATGTCGTTCAACTTGTTGTGCGCTCGAGCTAGCTGAGCTCATCAAGTAACCCGATCTGTCTTATGTATGTTCACCATGTTGGACACTACTGCTTGAACCTAGGGTACCAAACTTACCAGTGAAATCCCTTTTAACCATGGTACCTCGATCCGCTAAGACTCATGAGCCGGGTATGGTGGTATGGGACACCGTGGTCGAGCTGTCGGCCTATGCTGGGGCCACATGCCTCCCCGTAGTGACCATTGAGCAACCAAACTCGTGAGCCGAATACAGTGGTATGGGACACTGTATTCGAGCTGTCGACACTTACGGTGAGAGCCGAGTACGGTGAGACCTGTACTCGTGCTGACAGGCGACGAGTCCTCTGTAGTATCTTCGAGTATACTCCAAGGTCTGTGATTGGCGACGAGCCCTTCACAGCAACTAGAGTATGAGTTGAGCCGAGTACGGTGAGACCTGTATTCGAGTTGACAGCCAGCGATTGAGCCGAGTACGGTGAGACCTGTACTCAAGCTGACGGTCAGCAATTGAACCGCATACGGTGAGATCTGTATCCGTGCTGACGGGTGACGAGCCCTTTGTGATGCCTTCGCTATGCCTTTCAAACCATAATATCGTATGAGATTAACTAGGACTGACGACCCTAGAATGGATCATGTTTGGGAATGATATAAGGGAGGTACCTTAGTTTTTCAATACTGCTGTTTGAAATGAACTAATAATTACTCGGTAATCATGCTCATCATCGCACTGCATGTGCCTGGTAGATGTGGAGCACTGAGGGATGGACGCATTCGCGAACGTAAGATGATGTCGCATGAGGGTGGTTTGGCAAGGGCATACATCATGTCATTTCATACTTGCATTAAATAAGAGTAGTTAGAATTGTTTGATTGTACTGCTTTATCATTACTGCTTGACTGAATTGATAACATGTTAACCTATGCTTTATTGTTCAACTGAGTTGATCACTCACTCCCACGTTACGGGACGGTGTTGTACACACCAACCAGATTTGTTGAGTTTCAGGTGATGGCGATGCTTGTGAAGCAGAGCCGGACTACTTCTATGATGATAGGAGGAGTTCTCCTATCTGTATCTCTCTGGCAGGTCAATGAAGACCTGATATTGTATTGACGGGGCTATGGTACTTGGGATAGGAGACATTACACTTCCTCACATTTGGTATATTTTAAAACTGTACTTGTAATTATTTAACCTGGTAATGTTATAACACTCTGGAGACTCATCATAGTTTATATATTTTATCTATCTATCACAGTCTTCCGCTTGCAAATTTAACTATCTCTGGAGTATGATATGCTGTTTTGGCTTAATCTCACTCATGTTCAATACACGAATACAGTCAACATTCAATCATCATTCATTTTGTTGCATAAGTGATGTTCTGGAACTCGGGAGTTGAGTTTATGGTCGACCCTCGATTTTCAGGGCGTTACATCCGGTGATGGATAGGCAACCTTCAACTAATCCTCCTTCACTTAAAAGACGTAAAATGTTATCACGGACCTACTTGGGCATGAAACACTCTCAGCCCTCAATATATAAACAATTAAAACATAAGAAAAACAGATCTAAAACTAAACTAAAGCAATTGAGTATTATGAAACCAGAGAAGAGTTGGAACGGAGTTACCGATTAGAGCTCCTATGTTAAGATAAAGTCCTACAAAACAAAACCAAGTTAGTTCTAGAAATAAATTCATAAAACCTAATCTAAGAACACGAAAGAAGAACTAATCCTAAACTAATTCCAAAACTAATTAATCTCAGAAAACGCAACCGTAGTCCCCGACAATGGTGCCAAAAACTTGTTCACAACCCCAAGTGCAGGGTTGCAATGTAGTAATAACTCGGTGAGAACAAGGTCAAATCCACAGGGACTAAACTTGTACGTATTCTGAAAATAACTAGAAGTAGAACTAGAATTGGACACTAATCTAAATTCTGGAATAGTTGGAGTAATTATGAATAATGTTGACTTAAAATATCAATTAAAAGGTGGGAACTAGGGTACCAAGGATCCACTTGTAGTTATCAAGATGCAACCTTACTTGATTCAAGAAACACAACTGGAATTAGAGTCTTATCCTATCCAGTGGAAGATAAACTATTCAAGCACAATTTGAACTTTCATTGAGAGAGTTCACACATGAAGATCCATTGCTTTGATTGGAAGGGATTTCATCATCTAACCATGCCCAGGAGACAATGGTGAACAACAAGATTTACCAATCTCTACAACTCCAAATAGATTAAGAAGATACCAAAAGCCTCTACAGAATCTACTGTAATCGAAGTCACAATAAATCATAGAAAACTGAAAATATTCCTCAAATCAAAGTAGAACTCAATGATTGTTCAACATAAACAAGAATCAAAGCAAGATAACCATCCCAAATGCTACAAGCTTCACCTCTTAGCCCTAACTAAGAGGTTTAGTTTACCATAGACATGATTGAAACCAAATCTCTTAAACAAAACATGAAAAATAAACTAAGGAAGAAGAAAAACTCTTGAGAGACTGCTCCACCCTTTAACTCTACTCATGCAATGCACATGAGGCAACAAAAAGAAAAGAGAAGTGATGGAAATATAATACCTGAAGAAGGAGAATTGACGTTATTCCAAAGAACTCAATGTGAAGATGGGTTAGCACCAACACTCAACAAACTTAAAGCAAACTATCCTAATCCTAAATCTTATGAAAATAATAAATTCTAATCCTAAACTAGGAAAGTCAGGGAAAACTACTCAACCATGCAGCAAGGTTCCTCTTCCAACCAATATCTTGATAAATTTCTCAAAAGGTTTCTCAACAAGATCATCCAAAAGCCTTATTTGCAGTAGGCTTGGATGTCCTAGAGGATGAATGTCTAAAGAAATTTAAGAACCTTAGTAACATGTTTGCGATCGGAATTTGGAATATATGATTCACTTGTAGAAGATAATTTCTCAATATTAGTAGGTTGAGGTGAATGAGAGACCATAAACAATTGAATGACAAAAAAGTTGTTCGCCATGGTTCCTTTAAAATCTGAAGTCGTAGGTTCCACTTGCAATGGTAAGAATTTAGTGTTAGTGGAAGGAGTGGCATCAACTTCCTGGACAATATGATCGTTTGAATACGCAAAGTGTGCTAGGTAGACATTCAGAGACTCAGGAGTTTCGATTAAAAGAGACTCATCATCTTCAAATGTATCTATCAATTTTATGTCATAGGTCAGGTCCTCATCCTCTTATGGCTTGTGCAAATGAAACACATTGGATTCTACTGTCATATTCCCAAAAGATATTTTTATTACTCCATTCTGGCAATTTATGATGGCATTGGCAGTGACCAAGATGGCCGGCCTATTATGATCAGAATTTGAGTGCCCATATTTGAAGCCAAGTGTGTGTCTAGGACGATGAAATCTACTGGGTAGTAGAATCTATCGACTTGGATTAATACATCTTCTATCATACCTCTCGGTATTCTAGTCGAGCGATCGGCTAGTTATAATGTTTTTTTGATGAGTTTCAACTCACTGAGGCCTAACAGTTCATATACCGAGTATGGTATCAGATTAACACTTACCCCAAGGTTTAGAAGTGTGTTATCAACCCTAAGTTTCCGATCACACATGAGATCGCAGGACTTCAGGATCCTTATATTTTGGGGGAGTATTTTGATTGATTATGGCGTTCACCTGTATAGTAAAAAATGCTTTCTTGTGTAGGTTCAACTTCTGCTTTACCACTTACAGATCTTTTAGGAATTTGGCATAAGATGGGAACTTTTTAATTTCATCCAACAAGAGGGTGTTGATCTTGACTTGTTGAAAAATCTCTAGAATATTTTGATTCTCACTTATCCTTTTTGATGTAATGAGATGTTAGGGAAATGGGGCCATGAGTTTGTATCCCTACAATGGCTCTTTGTCATATGGAGCATTATTAGATTCACCACCATCCTTTGAATTTTTGGACTCTTTAGGTTTCTCAACCTTCCTTGAAATCTCTTCGTCTATTTTGTTTCCACTTTTCAAGGTAGTGATGGTTTTATCATGTTCCAGATGCTGAGTTGAAGAGTTGAGATCACATATCTGACATTGTCTTTTTTGGGTTAGGCTGTGGTTGGGCCGGAAAGATCCTAGTCTCCCTAAAATTTAGTTGTCTCAAGTCTTGCAACTGAAGTTCTAAGCTCATTTATAGCCTAAAGTTGCTCCTGCCTAAATGCATCTAATGTATCTTCAAGGGTTCTGCTTGGTGGAAGTCCACTAGATGGCCCTTGTGGATAATTGGTTACATTTGCAATTGGTTCATTTCTCCAATTAAGGTTCCACTCATTAGGAGTGTGTGTCAGAATTTGGTGCACTAAGTAGTCGTTGATATGTGTTTGTAGTATCTGCTTGAACATGAAACACCTCTTGAAAAGCTGGGATTGTAAGAAAATATTTGATTGGGTGTATATCGCTCTCACAAATTCCACATACGGTTTTGACAACTGCTTTGGGCTGAGTTGATTCCTTCTTAGATTCCAAGTCCTTAAATTTTCGTGTAAGAATTGCCAACCATACATTAATATCATCCTCATCCCTGAGTACATGTATTCCTATCTCTCTTGGCACTTCCTTGGGAGTACCAGCTTGGTTTGATGTGTCCCATGATTGAGCATTTTCATCTAGCATGTCAAAGTAATCCTACGCATCTTCTAGTTTCTTATCCATGAACTCGATATTACACATCATCTGTACGAATTGGTGCATGTTTGGATTGAGTGCGTCATAAAAAAGATTAATTGTTTGCAAAGTTTCGTAACCATGGTGTGGGCAAGCGAGAAGTAAGTCTTTGAACCATTCCTAACATTCAAAGAAGGTCTCATTTTTTTGGGAGAAATTCATTATTTCCCATCTAAGAGCGTTGGTTTTATGAGCTAGGAAGAACTTTTTAAGGAATTCCTGGCTCATCTTTGCCCATGTGCCAATGGATTTAGGCCTTAATGAATGAAACCATGATTTGGCCTTTTCTTTTAGAGAGAATGGAAGTAATTTAAGGCTAATTGTATCAAAAGGAACATCATTAAAATGTATGGTTGTAACAATCTCTTCAAATTCTTTAATATGCATATATGGATTTTCTGAATCAAGTCCATGGAACTTAAGAAGTAATTGGATTATCTCAGGTTTGAAGTTCACATTTCTTATATTGATTGGGAGGATTATGCAAGAAGGTGAACTTATTCTCACCGGTTGTAAATAATCTCATAAAGTTCGAATCGGTGGAACTCAATGCACTTCATTCTCATCACGCAACATCCTAATAGGTGGTGTGTGATGCACATGATCTTCATCAACCCGATGTTCTTGAGCCATGCTCTTAGATGATATTTCAAAAATATTTGAGGATTTTCTAACTTGTTAATGGATTTTTCAACCAAAAGTCCTCTCAAAGGTCTCAGAGTATGGTTCCATACCTGTGAGGGCATGAACCACACCAAATTTTAATTCTATTTTCTAATTCCTATATCCAGTATTGAAAGCAAGTAGAGAGAAGAAGTTAGAAGAATGTTACCGGATCGGAATTCTATGTTAGGACCCTACAAAACAGAAAATAATGTTAGTTTTTAAAAACAAAGCAGAAAAATCCTAAACTAGAAACAAAACAAAAAGTTAGTCCTAATCTTAACCTGATTCTAACACTAATGAATTCTAGAAAAATGCAACCGTAGTCCCAGGCAATGGCCCCAAAAACTTGTTCACAACCCCAAGTGTAGGGTCGCAATGTAGTAATAATCTCGGTGAGATCGAGGTTGGATCCACAGGGACTAAACTTGTGCGTATTCTAAAAGTAACTAGAACTAGAACTAGAAGAAGATCTAAGTTAGAAATCTAGAAATAAAATGAGTAATTGTAAATATTGATTAAACTAACAATTGAAAGGTGGGAACTAGGGTGCCAAGGATCCACTTGTAGCAATTGATATGCTACCTTACATGAGTCAAGAGATCCAATTGGAATTAGAGTCCTATCTTATCCAGATAGAGAAAAAGATGGTCAAATCTCTGAACTTCTCATTGATCCAGTCTCAATGGAAGAGAATTATGAAAATTTGGAAGGAATTCCGTCACCCTACCATGCCCAAGGGACGATGGTGAACAACAGGATTTACCAATCCCACAATCTCAAAGAGGAAAAGAAGATATTCAAAGCAATCGCAGATCTACTGTAATTAAAATCACAACAAACCATTAAAAACTGAAAATATTCCTTAAAATCAACTAGAAATCAGTGAAGTTCAAAATAAACATGAATCAAAGCAAGTGAACATCCCAATCACGCTATAAGCTTCACCTCTTAGCCCAAACTTAGACGTTTAGCCAACTATAGACATGATTGAATTACGAACTCCTAAATAAAACATAAAAACAAAGGAAGAAGAAGAAAAACTCTTGAAGGCGGCTCTCCACCCTTTTGTTCCACTCCTTAAACCCTAGAAGATTCTTAAGAACATCCTAGGAACTCCTATTTATAGTTGGGGAACTCCAACTTTCGCACCGAGTTGGAAAAGTCCGGAAACCGCCTAATTTACGCGGTCCGTGCAAAATCTGAGTAACCTTAGACGAGTCGAAGGCAATCTTTAACGAGTCGAAGATCATCTTCGACTAGTTGAGGATCGAGCGAATTTAAAAGATAATGTTGCTGGAGTTCAAGACGAAGTTTCTTCGACTAGTCGAGCTAAAGCCAGGGCTAATCGAGCCAGAGCTTAGACCAGTCGAGAATCACACAAATTCACTTCAAATCTTTGATTTTCTTCATTCCTCACTTGGTTTCCTTAGATCTTTGGCCTATGAAGTCTTCAATCTTAGTCTCCTAAGATCCATCCTTTGCTTTGGTGATTCTTGAGTATCAAATCCATGCTTTTAACATTATTTTCAATCCAAGCTCTCAGATTCACCTTGCAACACAAACATGTATAAAATATACCATTAAGCTCTATCATGTTCATAAAACCAAGATGTAAATAGAGGAAAATATGAAATATTTGATACTCAACACACTCCCCAACCAGCATTTTTCTAGTCCTGAGCAAAACATGCGTGACATAATCTTCAATTCTCAAAGTTTAAACCTTTTCAAAAAATAACTTAGTCTTCTGTTTTGTAGCATCTAACTTAACAAACTCTCTTCGATAATATCCTTGTAACTTTTTCTCTTTAGAATTCATAGTTTCTGAATATCTAATTGTAGTAGTTTTTAGAACTTTAAGGTTGAGAGTGTTTCTTGCCCAAGGGGGTTCGTGACAACATGCTACGTCTCTTGAGCGAAGGAGGACTAGTCGAAGGGCTGACTATTCTTCACCGGGTTAGACATCACTTGAGATCATCTGAGTTAATTGAAGTGATGGCTGCAAATTACCTCAACATCTAGTTGAGAAAGTTTAAGATGAGAATGAGGTGCATCATGCTCCCTGCCTTGAACTTTACGAGATTATTTACAACCGGCGAGGGCGAGTACACCTTCCTACATGGTGTTTCCACTTAATGCAGGAAACATAGATTTTAAACCAGGAGTGATACAACTCCTTCCTAAATTTCATGGACTAGACTCTGAAAGTCCATACTTGCACTTAAAAGAATTCAACGAGATGGTCGCCACATTGCACTTTCCAAACATGTCTGATGACATGGTAAGACTGAAGTTGTTTCCCTTCTCATTGAAGGAGAATGTTAAGTCATGGCTACACTCCTTAAATTCATCATCTATCGGTACATGGGCTAAGATGACTCGAGAATTTCTTAAAAAGTTCTTCCCGTTTCATAAAGCAAACACTTTAAGAAGGGCAATCATGAATTTTGCCAAAAAGAGGAAGAAACCTTCTTCTAATGCTGGGAAAGGTTCAAGGACCTCATGAATTCATGTCCACATCATGGCTACGAAATATGGTGAGTAATAAGCTTTTTCTACAATGGATTGACTTCACCCATGCGCCAGTTCGTGGAGATGATGTGTAACAGTAAATTCATGAACATGGAGGGCGATGATGGGTGGGATTATCTTGATCTACTTGCAGAAAATGCGCAATCATGGGATACCTCCCTAAGGCTTGCCACTTCTAAGTCGACTTAGTCAAGAGAACGGGGAGGAATGTATGTCTTAAGCGAATAAGACGACATGAGTATAAGAGTGGCCAATCTCGCAAGAAAAGTTGAGGCCATGGAACTTAAGAAGGTAGAATTGTTAAACCTGATGAGGCTATGGAAGTTGCTTCCAGTATTTGCACTAGTAACATACACTTGACATAAGATTGTCCCACAATTCCTATGTTTCAAGAGTAGTCACACGAGCAATCGAATGCTATGAACAACTACCAACAACCATTCAACACCCCAATCTCAAACACATAGTCCTAGGTTGAGAAATCATCCCAAATTCAGTTAGAGGAATGGCCAAACGGCTGGTGTAAATAGAAATTCTCAAGGGGTCCTACCTTAATTTCCAAATAAAAATCCCAAGAGGATACGGTTCTAAGGCACATACAAAACCAAGAACTATTCAATCAAAACACTTTACAAGCATTCAAGGACCTTACTAAGTCCACACAAAGGATTGAGTCACACTTAAATATTGGGAAAAAAAGGGACTTTTCCAGCCCAACCTCTACCCAATATAAAGTCGCAATGTGAGATAAGTGACCCGAGCTCTTCCAACCACGTGGAGCAAGTTAAGTCTATCACCACTTTCAGAAGTGAAAATATCATTGATAAGACCATCCCGACGAGGGCTGAAAAGCCTAAGAGAGATGATGGACCTAGCACTACTCCACAAGAAAAAGAACAGGAAAGAACGTACAAGACGATTGTGCCATTCCCCTAACAGTTGATTGCAGCAAAATCTCTAATTCCCAGGATATTTTGGAGGTTCTAAAACATGTGAAGGTCAACATTCCTCTCTTAGGTGTCATTAAACAAATACCCTCATATGCCAAGTTCTTGAAAGACCTTTGCACGACTAAAAGAGGACAAAGTATACAAAAGAAAATTCTTTTAATTGAAAAAGTGAGTGCCATCCTAAAACAAGATGTGCCACAAAAACACAAAGATCTTGGTAGCCCAACTGTCTCTTGTGTAATCGGGGACCACCAAATTGAGCACACACTTCCTGATTTAGGAGCAAGCATGAATCTGATTCCTTACTCTGTCTACGAACAACTTGACCTTGGTGAATTAAAATCCACCAGGACCACACTTCAATTAGCTGATCAATCGGTTCGTATACCGAGGGGAATATCGAGGATGTGCTTGTCCAAGTCGACAAATTCTACTACCCAATATATTTTATCATTTTTGGATACACATCCCATCATCGACACGATCATTCAGATTCCAGTCATCTTAGTTCATCCATTCCTAGCCATATCAAACACAATCATCAATTGTAGGAATGAGATGATGAAATTAACTTTTGGGAACATGACATTAGAGTTGAATATCATTAATATGTGCAAACAACCTGAGGAAACTGACGATGCCTATGAAATCAACTTGATAGACTCATTCGTGGAAGACAGAGCTCTCCTGACTCTATACTCTAATGCTCTAGAGACATGCCTGGCCCACTCCCCTGATTCGGATGATGACATGATTAGGGAGATGGATGCCTTGCTCGATGCAACACCGATACTTGAAGTTGACCAGTGGAGGCCACAATTTGAACAATTGCCTATTAATCAAACAAAGCCTCTACCGTCAAGCATGAAGGCACCAAAGCTTGACTTAAAATCGTTGCTGGCTGATCTTAAATATGCTTACTTTGGTCAAGATGAGACATATCCAGTGAAAATTTTTGCCTACCTGGATGAGAAACAAGAGAGTATGCTCCTACCTGCTCTAAGAGAACACAAAGGAGCCCTTGGATGGACCATCGCAAACCTCAAGGGAATAAATCCTTTGATTTACACTCACCACATTCACCTTGAGCATAATGCAAAAACATCTAGACAACCACAACGCCGATTAAATCCAAACACGAGAGAGGTAATTAAAGTCGAGGTGCTTAAGCTATTGGATGTGGGTATCATATACCCAATATTCGATAGCCAATGGGTGAGTCCAACTCAGGTGGTTCCCAAGAAGTTCGGGATCACCATCATAGCCAATGCTGATAACAAACTCGTGCCAACTAGAGTCATAACTGGTTGGAGAATGTGCATTGACTACCGAAAATTGAATATCATCACTAGAAAAAACCCCTTTCCTTTGCCCTTCGTTAATCAAATTCTAGAAAGGTTAGCTAGCCATTCCTACTATTGTTTTCTGGATGGTTATTCAGGCTATAACCAAATAGAGATAGCCCCTGAAGACCAAGAAAAGATAACGTTTACATGTCCCTTTGGTACTTTTACATACCGAAGGATGCCATTCAGACTTTGTAACGCTCCTGCCACGTTCCAACGATGTATGTTGAGTATCTTCTCAGGCATGGTGGGGTAATTTTTAGAGGTCTTCATAGATGACTTCTTTGTATTTGGTTCATCTTTTAGCGATTGCATTGAAAATCTAAATCATGTGCTGAAAAGATGAGGAAAAGAACCTTATGCTCAACTGGGAGAAATGTCACTTCATGGTTCGCAAGAGAATTGTGCTTGGACATATCATATCGTCTAATGGAATCGAGGTGGATAAAGCCAAAATTGATCTTATCTCTAACATACATCCACCCAAAAGCATACGTAATGTGCATTCCTTCTTAGGACACACAATCTTCTATAGAAGATTCATAAAGGAATCCAGCCACATATCTCATCCTTTATGCAATCTTCTTCAAAAGGATATCCCATTTGATTGGTCTGAAGAATGCCACAAAGCTTTTTCCAAGCTTAAGGGCATGTTGACTAGCACTTCAATCTTGCAGCCACCCGACTAGAGCCTTTCTTTTGAGATTATGTGCAACACGAGTGATTATGCTATTGGGGCAGTTTTAGGCCAAAGAAAAGATAAAAATCCATATGTGATCTACCACGCAAGTAGACCGCTAAACTTTGCTTAGATGAATTATTATACTACGGAGAAGGAACTCTTAGCCGTAGTCTTTGCACTAGATAAGTTTAGATCCTACTTGATTGGATCCAAGATCATAGTATTCACGGACCACTCCGCACTGAAGTACCTTCTTTCTAAGAAGGATGCTAAGCCTCGATTGTTGAGATGGATCCTCTAACTCCAGGAATTTAACATAGAGATTCGGGGATAAGGAGTAGAAATCATAGTAGCTGATCATCTCTCCAGTTTGTTATCTCTAATTCCATTAAGATGACTCATATAATGACATGTTCCATGATGAACAACTTTTTAAAGTCTCTTAATTGCCCTGGTAATCTGATATTGCAAATTATCTTGCTACAGGTATCACGTTGACATATTGGACCAAGCAAGATAAAATAAAATTCTTCTCTAAAGTGTGCAAGTACATCTTGGATAATTCGTACTTGTTTAAATATTGCCTAGATTAGATCGTAAGGAGATGTGTTCCTGACAACAAACATCAAAGTGTCAACTCCTTCTGTCACTTGTCACTTTTCGACCAAGAAAACCACAATGAAAATTCTTCAGTGTGGCTTTTACTTGCCCACTTTGTTCAAGGACACCAACGAGTTTTTCAAAGCATGTGAGTGCTGTAAAAAATTGGGTGGATTGTCCAGTCGAAATATGATGCCACTGAACACCATTCTGACTATTGAAGCATTTGATTGCTGGGGCATAGATTTCATGGGACCATTCCCCCAATATTTTAAAAATATATATATTGCTTACAGTGGACTATGTTACCAAATGGCTCGAAGCGATCTCGTGTCGAAATAATGACCATCGCACGGTCATTAAATTTCTAAAAGAAAACATTCTTTCTCAGTTCGGTATGCCTTGGGTCATTATCAATAATGGCGGGTCACACTTTTGTAATAGGCCATTTAGAAGCTTAATGAAGAAATATGACATTTCACACAAGATGACTACCTGCTATCACCCACAAATAAGTGGCCAGGCTGAGATCTCAAATAGGGAAATCAAACAGATTTAGGAGAAAACAGTTAATCCCGACAATAAAGATTGGTCAATATGATTGACTGATGCTTTATGGGCATACCGTATTGTATACAAAACCCCTATCGGAATGTCTCCCTTTAGACTCGTCTATGGGAAAGCCTGCCACTTGCTTGTGGAGATGGAACATAAGGCCTATTGGACAATCAAGAATCTGAACTTTAATTTAGACAACGCTGGCTTGCTGTGCAAATTGCAAATAAATGAACTCGAAGAAATCCAGAAAGGTGCATATGAGAGTTCAAGAATTTACAAGAATAGGATGAAGAAGTTCCATGATTGGAACATTCTTTAGAAAACATTCGAACCACATCAAAAGGTCCTCTTGTACAATTCTAGACTTCATTTATTTTTAGGGAAATTGAAATCTCATTGGACCGACTCCTATCAAAACGGTTTATCCTCACGGGGTTGTCGAGATTGAAAATCCAAATGAATGGTAATGTTTTTAAAGTGAACGAACATCGTCTCAAGCCATTCGTTGAGAAATTTGATTTGGAGGTGGTGTCCATGCCTCTAATTGATCCTGTTTACTAGGATTGACCTCCTAGTCTGATGCATGTATAGTTAGGTTTATTTCTTTCCTAGGACTTAGGATTAGGATAGTTTGTTTTATTTTGTTTAGTTTTTATACTGACTCCCTTTATTTGATGAGAACTTTGGAACTACTTTAATTCTCCCTCTTCAGGTATTATCTTCTCCTCACTCCTCTATTATTTTCGTTGTCTCATGTCAGGTTGATTGCTTACATCTTTCACATTAAGGACAATGTAGAATTTAGGTTGGGGGTGACATTAGGTAGACTAATATGTGTTTTCCTAGTTTTTGAGCAAAAATCTTCAAAAATTTTAAAAATTTTCAATTTCAAAACTTGTTTGAAAAGTGAAAATCTATGTAATTAAGCATGTTTTGAGTACTACGATAAGATATATAATTAAAAATTTGGAAATTTAGAGTTAATAAACTGAGTAAACTATTGGTTAAGTTCTCCCAATTATTTGATTAAAAGAAAATTTAACCATCAATTGAATATAGTTCACCATTCACACTTAACTCATACTATGAGGAATACTAGAAATTCTAATTTTAGCATGTCTATCTCTGAAAAGTGTTAGGAACTAAGTCTGGACATCCTTATCCCCCTTAAAAATAATGAAAAAGAAGAAAAGAACTAGCTAGAAAACAATTAGATCGACAAAAAGGCTATACATATATGTGTTTTAATGAACTTACGGAAAAGACTTGAAATAATATGAAAAAGGTCGTTGATATAAAATTCGGAAGCTAGGAAAAAGAAGTGAAAATGGGATAGGTTCGGAATCAATACTTGTGTTTATCTAACTACCTTAAGGTGATGAGCATGGCTGACATTATGAAACGATAGTTATCTTCTACGGGAAAGTAAGTCGGGATTCACTGAGCACACTAGAAACTTGATGTTTGAACGCATTCTATTGATTAATTGATACAAGAAGACTTAATTCAATTGTTTACTCATGTGATTAGGCTTTGGATGGTCAAAATATCGTTCTTTCATCTTAAACTTTTACTCATTCATGCATGATTACACAGACTTTTATTTTCTGGAAAAGATTTGAATTTTGGAAGTTTAGGAAGATTGTTTCATGCACGTTTTACTTGGGACTAGCAAAATACTGGTTGGGGGGTGTGTTAAGTGAGAAACATTGCATATTTCCCCTAGTTTATACCCTACTTTTATGAACATGATAGCGTTTAATCTATCGATTTATGCATGTTTTGTTTTGCGAGGTGATTTTGAGAGCTTAAGGTGAAAAGGATGTTAAAAGCATGGAATTTGGTGCTTAAGAATTACCAAAGCAAGGATGGATCTTTGGTGGCCAAGAATAAAGATTTCAAGAGTTCAAGATCCAAGAAAACCAAGTGAAGAAGGAAGAAATTCGAGTTTGTAAAGTGCAAAATTCGGGAGGAGCTGAACTTGACTGTTCGATGACATCGAACACAACTTTGATGATATCGAAGTAAGTGTTCAATGCCAAAGAAGGAGGCTTGATCACATCGAAATTATTGAAGAAAATCAAGTTTGGTCGTTGGACAATTGGGCGCAATTCTCGATTTCATTGAAGACCCTTCGATTCCATTGAAGAGCCGATAATTTCAGGAATTTTGGGCTTAATTTGCTGGACACTTCTGGACGATTTACGATTCCATCGAAGACTCCTTCAATTCCATCAAAGCCAATTTGATGACATCGAAGACTTACGACGCGTAGTTTTTGAATTCAATTCCAACTAGGTTTGATCCTTTGATGGCATCAAAGTCCCATTGAAAGTGTCATCGAAGCTGTGTAGAGTGCATAAATTTAAGGCGATTTTCAAAATCTGTTGAACAAAGCCTATTTAAAGGGGTTCTTTAAGGAATTCTAAGCACGAATTAGGGTTAGAGAGTAAATTAAGGGGTGTAGCAACTTCCAATGAGTTCTTTCTTCTTCTCTAGTTAGTTTTTCATGTTTTTCTTAAGATTTTTTTGTTTAATTCATGTCTTTGGTTGGCTAATCTCTTTGTTAGAGCTAAGAAGTGAAGCTTGTAGTTTATTTTAATGTCTTCCTTTCTTTAATTCAAGTTATGATATTCATGTTGGATATTTCATAGTTTATGGTTTTGAATTTAAGAAGTATTTTGATTATTACTTTGATCTATCATCGACTTCGAGCACAGTGGATGATTAGGAACGCTTTGAATGCTTTCTTCTCTATTTGTGATTGTTTGATCTAAAGAATTCTTTAATCTACCATTGAATACAGGCATAGTGGATGCTTTGAACTCCCTACAATCAATTCAATAAGACAGTTATATGTTGAACCAATGCTATGAATGTCAATATTTATATTGGAATTAATTATGATGTTTTAACCTCTCTATCATCCAACTAGATAAATTATGTTTGTTTCTTGTTCGAAACAAAAACTTCGATTCCAGTTGAAGTATTGATTGAATCAAGGATGCATTAAGATGACTATAAGTGGATCCTTGGTGCTCTAGTGGTTTCTCTATTGATTGCAGCAGAAATAGCAATTTGAGCCAACTCGTGAAGGAAAATTTGAAGCACAACTGCCATTTTTTGGAGTGAAAATGCAACAGTTAAGCCGCGTAGGATGCAGAGCGACGATTTGTTATCTGAGATAAGGCGAACTGTTTTTCCACATTACTAGGACATGATGCAATAAATGCAAATTTTAAAAAAGCACGGCGTCATTATTATGAATAAGAGATGTAATGCATGTACGAGGAGAAGGTTCATCATGCATCAGTGTTTCAAGCATTCAGATCAAGCCAACTACTAAAGCTATTATCGAAATCGAGTGACATGATTGACTGAGAAAGCAGTCGATTACATAAAAAATTATTTAAGGATCAGAACTTATTCATCATCATGTTAGTCATCGACTGCATGTTTACAAAAGGAAAAACATGAAGCAAAATTCCAAAGAGAGGAAAATAAGTCAGATCTTCAGATTTTTAAATTCCTCTAAGAGAGCGTGCATCTCCACTTCAATTTTCTCCTTGGTAGGACCCCAACTAGCCCCTTCCTTGATGAGGCGTGGTAGGAAGTGAAGTAGTTGATCAACACGAATAACAGTGGAGTCGTAACACCCCGAACTTTTCAATACCCAAGTATTGAAAGTTTTCAAGTGTTACCATGAAATTTAACTTAGTATATACATGTGTACGATACCAATCTAGCTATCCTAACCTTACATCTATTCTCCAACATGAATCTGACCGTTGGGAATAATATTCATCCATAGATCAAGTCATTCAACCGTTGATTTTAAGATAGGACCATCATATATCTAAGTATTTTAACCTATCCATCATAACCAACCGTCCAATCAACTACTCACCGCTAAGTAAGGATATCTAACCGTCCACTCTAATTTTGGACTACCCGATCGTAGTAAACTAACTACTTAATCTTTACATCCGTTCATACATGTATCAGATTGAGATTTTGATTTGTTCATCTTGTTCATCACCTATGAATATGCTTAACTCATCATCATAAGTACAACTAAGAAACTTATACATGTGAACAAGTCACTTGAATCTAACGGTATACACATTCTACCTCTTGATCACTCTAAAAACTCACTTGTGTTCATCTGTTTACAAAATTGACCATACTCCCACCTACATAGATGATCAGAGTACTAACCATCAAGTTTTCCTATGTTTAACATGTCATTTGACCATCCATCATATTTGGATCTGCCAAACGGGCCGCCCAAATATTAGAATAAACTGCTCGGTTTGAAGATCATAAGGTATATGCCACAACTTCCGGCTAACTTCTTATTAGATTTATGAATGCGTTGATTTAGACCTCGAGGCGGTATAGCCTATTAAAAAGTATTTTGGTCATCTTTAAGTGATCAAGGCCAAAACTGGGGCGATGGAAAGAGCATGAAAAAATAAAGAATGTCTGCTAAATTTCAGTGCATTTGGATTGTGTAGTCCGACGTTACGGATGATGGAAGCTAGAGAAATAAAATATCGCAAAATCGTAAATACTTAATGACATTAAACTGTACTCTTGAATTCTATATCACATGGTTTTCATGATCTGTTTCAAGTAAAATTGTATACCATGTCTATTTATCATAAATTATCCATACACGTCAAATTTAAGCACTTATATCATTGTAAAAGTGGCCTAATTGACAAATCAACCCCTTAACCGTTGATTTTGGTGTCCATTGAGTGATGAAAACTCATGGGTAGTCTTAGTAGGATATTTCCCTTCATATGAATGACTTAGATTTCTCATCGTAAGAACTGAGTGTGAAGTATAAGAACCCCTGGTAGCTTTTCCTTAGGCACTATTTTAGGCCTACCGACTCTTTCTAAATCGGGATCTTTCAAATTATCTACGTTATACCGTCAACACAACTCAAATTTAGACCACGCTTTGGCCTCATGTGACTACGAGATTATACAAAATTTAGGCCTCAATCTTGATCCTATACCATTGAATGATGACCACCTTTACTCCAATTCCTTCCTTTTGGCACAAAAGGTAAAATTTCATATTAAGGCATTCTCGACCATCAATTAACCACCAAATTTTGTCAATATTTTCTTATCCTGACTACACATTTCCTCCAAAATTGGGCCTTGATCATTAAGCGTGGATCGTTAATTAAGATTAAGTCTGTTTTGGCACTCACTGGGAGAATTTCAAAGATAAGCTTATTTAAGGCTCAAATCTGCTTCATATTTGAGTCCATAACAGAACATGACCCTGCAGCGCTAATAAATGGAAAGGATTGCATAACAAATGCCATGATGTGCTCCACTTAGACCATAACTTGAATAGTTTCCATGTCAAATCAAAAACCTATTGCAACAGCCACCACTTGAACAAAAAGGGTGAAAATTCTGAATTTCCATCTCCCCATTCTAATCACGGAGTCTCAACGAATCTAGTGAGAAATAGCCCCTCAAAACTCGGCCATTCATGGAAAATTTATGGCCGTCCAAAGAGGTTTCCACCATAGGCTTCTGTGGACTCGTGATAAGTGTGGCACACTTGACTTATGGATCTGCTTCATATTTGAGATTTTGGATGAAACGATCTAGTCACATCTGATGAACGGAGTGGATTTCTTGAGAAATCATTATAGTATGGGAGAACTCTTTTGCTTAACTCCTCTATCTGATCCAGACCGTTTGTAACATCCTGAATTTTTATGCTAGAGTTTATACTCGTGTCTGAGAAAATCGGGTGTTAATAATATATAAATTGGATGCTTTGAAAATTGCACCTTATTATTTTTTTTTTCCATTTAGATCACATCCAGTTACATTCATGAAGGTAACCATTCACAAAAATAAAATTGACTGTATTGATTATTTCATCGGAGTAAAAGAATTCAACAAATTATCAAATGCCCTCTTAATGGGAGCTTATTACATTATCGATTTCATAGTAAAAATATAAAACTTTCTTCTTATTTATTCAATATAATCTTTCATAGAGAGATGATCCTCTAGGTCTTTAATCTGTACATCACCTGCATCATCTGTAAGGTTGGAGAGGGTCAATGCCCTACTCATAGTGATGGTTATCCTTTAAGATTAACAATAATTCAAAAGATTCATAAAAGTAATATAAGGGTTCTAATACGTCTCGTACTCCACTACTACGAGGGGTAACAACATGCGAAACCATTCTACATGAATGCATGCCTAACAAAGTGTGTGCAGCTCATCATACGTAGTGATCATCACAATGTGGAATATAATTAATAGAAAACCAGGCTAGCCCCATGTTCTCACACTACGGAAATTCGTCGGCATGTCCAATGCTACCGTGGATTTACGTGAACAACTCGAGGTGGCATAACATATGAGTAGGATGAATTACGTGACACGATTTGTTTATGGAGTGACTATTTGCAACATCCAATCCCTAAAGTGATGTAACACACATCGCGAATTACTTACATCAATTTGTGCACCACTATCTAAACCCATGGAATTACTCGTCGACCAAGAGGGTCTCTACCCAGAGCGTATTACGTCCATGATTAGATATTGAATCACTAGTTGTGATACCTTTAACACATCACTTACATCAAAGAGAATGTAAACTGAATCATGAGAGTTTTATATTCAAGACACATGCCCAAGCCTTAAAGACAGATAGCACAAGGCTAACAAAATAAGGAGGAGAGTGGTAATGGCCAACTTAACAAAGAGGAGAGTAGCAATGGTCAACTCAACAAAGAGAAGAGTGCAAGGGTTAACTCAACAAAATTGGCAAAGGGAAGGGCAAGGCTTGTATTCATTGCCCCACATAAAAATAATAAAGATCACTCATAATTAACATCATATAGTAATCCCAAAGGGTAAATAATTATTGGTGGTAAATTAAACAATTACAGGGAGAGCATCATAGTAACATGAGAGCATGTAAAAAAGGCAAGATCATATCAACTTAAATCAAAGTAAGCTTAAAGGATTCCCTCACATAAATTCAAAAAGATCATGCATAATTAACATCACACCTTAACCATAATTCTCAAAGGATAAATAATTGATGGGGGTAAATTAAATATTTGCATGGAGGATTCAAAGCATGTGAGGGAACAAAATAATTCATATAAACTCAAGTTAATATAAGCTTAAAGAATCCCTCACCTTAGCCTTAGATCTAAACCCTAAGTAAATATCCATGTTGGAAAGCTTGTACATGAATTACGACATCGCTTGAGCAAGATGGAGATACCAGATGTTTGGAGAAGGAAGCGGATGATGGACGTCTAAGCTTCTCTTTCTCTTTGTATTTCTCTTTCTCTTTCTCTCTCTCTCTCTCTCTCTCTCTCTCTCTCTCTTTCCTTGGACGTTTGAGAGGTGGGCGTGTGAGTGGAGAGGGGAACACACGCCCCCTTTTTAAAAGGGAGTGGGTGTGTGAAAGGGGCGTGTTTCACATCTCGCTTGGATCGAGTTTCTTCAATTTTTCCTTTTCTGTTGATCTTTCTTTAAATTTAATTCATTCATTGTGTCAAGGCCGTTGAATAGGGCCGGGGTATATGATTTTCTTGGTGATCTGAAATTTAGATTGACATATATTGAAAATTCTCCTAACGAGTGCCAAAACGAACTTGATCTCAATTAACGGTCCACACTTAATGATTAGGGCCCAATTTTGAGAAAAATGTGTAGTCAGGATAGGCAAACGGTTAGAAAAAATTTAGTGGTTGATCGATGGTGGAAAAAGCCTAAATCTAAAGTTTCACCTTTTGTACCAAAAAGAAGGAACTAGCTTCAACCTTCAACGATGTAAGATCATAGATCGGGACCTAAATTTTATATAACCCCGTAGTCATATGAGACCAAAGTTTAGTCCAAACTTGAGTTGCGATGGACGGCCAGAAGTGGTTAAATAAGAAGATCAAGATTTATAAGGAGTTGATGAGCCTCGAAAGGATAACTTCACGCCTAAGGAAAAGCCTACCAAAGTGGGGTCTTCATATTTCACACTTAGTCCATATGATAGACAATCCCAGTCATTTATATGAAGGGAAATATCCTACTACGAATACCATGACCTTTCTTCACTCGATGGACACCAAAATCAATGGTTAAGGGGCTGATTTGTTAATTGGGATACTTTTATAATGATCTAATGGCTGAAATTTGACATGTATGGTTAATTTATGATGCATAGGCATGGTATAAAATTTCACATGAAACGGACCATGAGAACCATGTGATCTAGAATTCAGGGGTGTCGGTTAATGACATTTCAGAATTATTGTTGATATGAGAGTTTTAGGAAATCTAATGGTTTTACATGGTTATAGGCATATTTCTAAGCAATTCTTACAAAAAAAAAACTTATATCTAAAGCATTATGAATAAAAAATTATTCACTAAATTAACTAAGGGAACGTACATATATCAACTCAGCTCAAGTGGTAGACTGAGTGAAAGATACCTCATTTCAACACTTGAGGTCTTGGTATCGATCCTTAGTGGGGGTGGATAACAGTGAAGTGTCAACTGACAGTGGGGTGTACTAACAAGCTAATAAAAAAAATCAACATAATAGATGGTTAGATGACATGTTAAAATATGAAGACTTGATAGTTGGCACTCTAACAGTATATATAGGTATATGAACGATCAGTTTTGTAAATGGAAGAGCACAAGGTGGGTTTCTGGAGTGATTAGGAGGTAAAACATGTGTATTATTACATTCGAGTGTCTTGTTCATATGTGTAAGTTTCTCAGATTGTAGTTTCAATGGTGGGTTAAACATATTCATAGGTGATGAACAAGATGAACGAATCAGAATATCAACTCGATGTGTGTACGAGTGGATGTAGAGATCAAGTAGCTAGTTTACTATGATCGGGTAGTCTAAAATCAAAGCAGACAGTTAGATGTCTCTATCTAGCAGTGTATATTTAACTGAGCGGTTGGTTATGATGGACAAGTGAGAATATTTAGGTATATGATAATCCTATATTAAAATCAATGGTCAGATAGCTTGATCTATGAATGGAGGTTATTCCCAACAGTCAGATTCGTGTTGGAGAATAGAAGTAAGGTTAGGATAGGTAGATTGGTATCATATACATGTATATAGTAAGTTAAATTTCATGGTAACATTCAAGAACTTTCAATAATCGGGTATTGAAAAGTTTGGGGTGTTACAATCTACCCCCCTTAAACAAAATTTCATCCCCAAAATTTATTTACTTGTACCATTTGCACTTATTCATTTGGTTTAATTTTTCACTATATTCCTCGTGAGGTGGATATATATGTCTAGGTGTGAGTATAATTGGTTATATGAAATCAAGATGCTACACCATCCAATCTTCAAGTAAGGCAATTCCGACTCCAACCAGAATTCTAAGAAAAGCTGGGAAAATCACTCGCCACTAGGATTTGCCGACTTTCATGGACTCGAATTATAACAACGTATAGAGAATGCGGATTTGAGTAACCCACCAGGAAAACTGATTTGGACCTTCAATCAAACGGCTTAACAAACATCAGTGGGTCAATCCAGACCATCCAGAGGAGGCATCATGAAGAAATATGAGCTAGAGCGAAATCTACCATTAAAATGGAAGTCATCTTCCTTGAGAAAGTGCAGGCTGTTAGTCACTAAGATCAACACCATTTTAAGATCAAAGTCGTCCACCTGATTTCCCATCTAAATACCTATCATCCCTTAAATTATTGTATGGAATGACCTCTCGATTGGGCTCACAAATCGAGCCAAACAACGGAGCTTTCATGCGTAAACAAACTAGCGCAAGGTGTTGTCCCATTGGAACTGGGACTCACCCTCCTGCAAATTACATCTGATAGCTTATAAAAATCCCTGCATGAAGGATGGAGAGAACCATCCAACAATAGCAAGGGAATAGAGAGAGAGAGAGAGAGAGAGAGAGAGAGAGAGAGAGAGAGCGGAACAACGGGAGGATATGAGAGAAGGAAGGAGGCCGAGTGCCACTTGGAGCAGCAACTCACTAAGTCACCAAGTTTAACTAGATCCGAGGTAGGCCCCAAGTTCAGTTTTTGTTCCTTGTTTTCTTCCTTTCGTCCTTTCCAACAAGTCGATATAAGTTGTTTAAGATAAAGTCAAACTGAGTCGACTCGACTAAGAGATCCTACAAGAAGTTAAGGTCATATGTGTGTGTGTGTGTGTGTATGAGTAAGATGTATCCTAACCCTATATCTTAAGTCGAACCTTAGTATTTGATCTTAACTACGTAAGAAGGATCATGTAGTGACCTAAACACCGAATTGTTAAAAACTAGGTTAGAATTTAAATCTTATGGTGTATACTCACACTCGAGGAAGGAACGATGTTAGAGGTGAGTGTTTTTCCTTTAAAATTTGCAATTTAATTGATTTGATTACCTCTTTTTTACATAATTCAAGTTATAATGTCATTTATCTTCACTATGCAAATAACTGATACGTAATTTTAATTACTGCATTTATATCTCACAACGCAAGTATTATGTTGGAAATCTCACTTCTAGTAATCAATATATTATCATGGACGTAATGCGTTTCAGGTAACGGCTCTCTTAGTCGGCACGTAATTCCATGGGTCACTGAAATAAAGTCAAAACGACATTAGTATGTGCATGAATGAGGAAACTAACGAAAATAAATGTATGAACAAGTGGTTTCCACCTAAATCGAATTGAACTACTTGGAAGACCGGCCGATCCTTGACAACTTAAGGATTTTTTTATTATAGTCGCTAGTATGTTTATTATGCTATCGCTCTTTGTGATTTTTCCAGTCTTTTTTCTCTCTCATTTGTATTTGGTTTTCTTGGATCTTTGGTCCTTGAATTCTTCATTAATGACTCCCAAATCTCCAATTGTTCGGTGTTCTCAACTTTATCATTTTTTAACTTTAAATCTTTCCTTTTAAGCACGTATTCATCTTAGGTTGCTGAATCACCTTGCATGTATAAAAAATCTATAATTATATCAAATTAGCACTTAAATGTTAGGAAAATTAATGCAATTGAGAGGATAAACATGCAATGTTTAGATGTTATCACATGCAAAGGAACATATGCATATGAGGAAAACCTGACATGCAAGGAAGATAAATTGCCACACCCACAAGTGCAAGTGGCACTCACCGACTCGGGAGGGTAAGAGTGACATTGAAAGGAAATAGTGTTGTGGATGATGTGTGAGCGCCACGTTAAGTGAAATGCTGGCGTGTAAAGAAGAATGTTGATGCACAAGAGAAAGGAATGACACACTAATCGTAGCATAATCAAATCCCTTCAGAAAGTAGAATTGAGAAATGACAAGTACTAAAGTATATATATAGGCCTTGTAGACCAATGCAGAACACCATAATTTGAAGCGACTTGTGTCTCACATCTAGGAGGCATTTGTTAGGGCTTAAACCTGACACGTTGAGGCCATAGGCGACGCACCAAGCGCCATGGAGGCTAAAGCACAAGCCAACGAGGAAGGGATATGGGCCAAGCTGATGAGCAAGGTACCGTGCAGGAGAACTAGGCGAAGCGCCTAACAAGCACGAGTGACAACATTGAGCCCAAACATGCAATCGAATGAGGAGAATGATAAACAAGAACAAGCAGATCATCATGGAAGAAGGACGCACAAGGTGTCATGCACGACACCCGGGCGATGTGTTAAGTGATGGATGATAGGAATGAAGTAGAGCAAAAGAGTAAAGAGGGCTAACGTGCAAAGGGGCGACCTGCAAACCAATTAGGTGACACACTATGCAAGCATGAATAACAACCAATAATTTGGATTAGCAACATATGTGGGTAATGCAGAGGTCATGTTAACAACGCCCAATTCCATGATGTGCTGAGCGACATCGAACAGGAAAAGCTAAGGCGCAAGTTGACATGTCATGTGGTAGGCTCTCATTCAGCTTGTCACGATCCTCCTCACCTATAAATAACACACTTCGCTCTACAGAATGGGACTTTAGACTAACGGATAAGAGGAAGAACCCAAAGGATCTCATCGGAATTCTAAATTCCATCACCGAAAGCCTGAAACTTCAGCTATTGGCAGGTGGGGAGCATTTTCTGGTGCAGCGTCACCACCTCAACAAGGGATATAGTATGTTAAAGTCGATTCCCGGCAAGATAGAACACCCTTGACGGGGATTAGAGAAGTGAAGGATGGAGTGCCATGCAGGGCCCACGACAACCCGACCAGTTATGTAACGGCCTCACTATTCACTATAATGGTTGAATTGCCTGGCACAATAGCCAAAGCATCTCAGCATCAGCTAACTCATCCACTACGATGGCCATGTTACCACCTGTGGCTGCTCACCATTCTGTGCGATAGTCCATCGGGGTTCCGTGGTAGGCACTTAATGTTTCACAATGGTCACAAGTCCCCCCATAATGTCACTCACCCCTGCGCGACAATCCACTGACCTTTCATGACGGTTGAACTGGGTGATGCAACAGTTTCAGTCTTGCCATAGTGGCCTCCCTAAAACTTGTGGATCATCTTCAACGAATATCATTCAATCATCTCCAAGAGTTCATCAGAGTCCCAAAGAATATTCAAAACGTCCCAAGGATTACGATGATATGAGTATCCTAGCACTTGCAAAAGTAACATCTACTAAATGTTCCCACTGCTAAGATTGCATAAATGCTAAGAAGTTTTGTCATTTAAATTTGATTAGCGGCCCATTCACTAAAATCAATCCCTATGAGCTAGATTACCTGATTTCAGAGTTGTAACTGGTCTTCCAAAGGTCTTCATCCCAGAGGCAGAGTCTAAAGCTGCATCACTCAATTAGAAGCTCATGTCCAACCCTGGGGTTTGAAACAAATAAAATTGAGCTACTTGACCAATGTAGGATGGCATGGTCTGAACCGTTAGCTTGATAATTGAGACAATGAGTATGATAGTCTGGACCGAGAACTTAGTGTGATCTAAGTTATATTCTTTGGAAATTTGCTCAGAAACTATTTACCTTTTTATTAAGGTTATTTTGCATGATGTAATTAAGGCTTGTGCTGACCCACAACTTGGAATGTAAAGAACTCAAAATCTCAGGAATAAAATGTCTTCTTTTGTGTTGTGTCCTTTTGTGCATATTTGTCTTTTCTCCTTTTGTGCATATTTGTGTTTATTTGTGAATGCCTGTGAAATCATCTACACAATAAATAATACACTCGCAAAAGTTATTTACACTAATAGTAGTGCCCGTGGAAGTTTCACCAAATCCTTAAAAACTTTGAAAAATCCCATAAAATAGAGATCACACTTCGTGCAAGCGGAAAATTGTGCTTAATCCCTTCTTTTTTTCTGTAACTATGACCCTTACTCAGAATATACAGTGCAATTCAACCACAATAGTCACGTGGTAGAAAGATCCTGCAATCCTTCGGCCTTGAATGAATCTATGGTTTCCGGTTGCCTGTAGATTCTAAATTCATTTAGCGAGTGACAACTCTAGTTTGAATATTTGAGCCTATATCATGCCCATTGTATAATACAACCAAGGAAACAAAAGGAGAATATAAAAAGAGATAACCGATTATGCAGCTTGTGCGGCAGCATCCACAATAGGCTAATAAAGATTCTTCATTTGTTTTTCCAAAGGACGACAAGATTTGCTCTTCTTGGTATTGTGTTTAAATTATATGTGAAATAATTTACAAAGGCTTGGGAGAGTTGTTCCTAAGTTCTAATCTAATGGTAATTAAGCGATGTATACCAATCAAGTGAGTCACCTTTTAGGGACTATTGGAATAAACAGATCAATACTCTATCATTATTTGCCACAACATCAATTTCACAATAAAATGCTTTTAAATGCATGGTGGGGCATCTTGTACTATCATATTGTTTAAAGTTCAGCAACTCAAAGTTTTGAGGTACCATGACATCTGGGAAGAGACAGAGGTCCTTGAACTTGGTAGATGTGAGGTTTACCCCATGCTACTTCTAGTATTTACTTTCCATGGCCCTGAGTTATTTCTTAAAATGCTCTCAGACTCGATCAATTTAAGAAGAGATTGATTGGAGGGGCCTCTCCCCATTACAATACTTTCTCGGCATTCTTGTGATATTTATCAATGGGAGCTAGGATTTGGCTAATGCTCATGTTAGGGAGTAGGGGTTGTTGCACTATATTCAGGGGAGGTTGTGATGAAGATGCAACCCCAACTGTAGGGAAGCAAAAAGGCTAAGGGTCAAGTTGTGTGTATTAGAAGGGATTACTGGTGGTAGATTGCTAGGTGGTGAGTAGCAAGGATGTGAAGACTAAGGCTGAGGTTGACTCTCACTCGGGAAAAGAGGTTGATCTTATGAGGGGACTTGACTTAAGGTCTGGCTTCTTACCATGGGAGGAGATTGGGACTAGATTTTACTACCATTTGGAGGAGCCGACTTAAACTAATTGGGGATGGACACCACTGGAATCCTATGTTGGGTTGGTTGGCTAACTAAGGTATTCAAAGAAAGTTGGTCATGACGTCCTTTATCCTTTTCAAGCTAAGGTCAACATCGAGCATGGTAAGAGAAGTTACGGCTTAAGCAATTGAGATTTGGGTTGATCTTGAGGGAGATGGGGAAGTGAGTAGCTCATCTTGGTTAGACATAGTGGCTTAAGATTGGGTGAGGATGATACTACAGTAGGCAGAAGCAGATTTCAAAAGGTGGAGGACATGCGGATAGTTTTTTGGCCTAATGGTGACATAGTGGCTTTTCTTCTTTCTCTTTGTTGGTTCACTCTTACCCTTTTCTCTTCCTTTTTTTTAAAAAAAATATTTTGATTTTTTGCTAATATATTGATAAAGGAAAAAGTATAAAAATTAAAATATAGAACGTAAAGATAGAAAAGTAATGACTCGACTAGTATGCACTGAAATGAAAAGTAATGATAGAAAAGTAAATGCAGGACTAGTATGCACTAGAGAGAGAAGTAAATGGCATAAATTAAAGGCAAAACTAATATTCCACTAGTATGAAAAGTAAAAAGTCGAGCTATAAATGTCTTGGGGGAGGGGTGAATAGGACAATACCAATTATTTCGATATAATGCGGAATAAATAAACAATTACTCTCAATTTCTTAGACTATTGAAACCTTGATTCCAAATAGTTCGTAGGACAACCTTATTTCACGACATCTTTGAGATCAAACATTCAAACTTGCAAGAGACAATCAAAACAAATAAAACATTCACAATAAATAGATAATCAATCACTACCAATGTATAAAGAGTTATAGTGGTTCAGTGCTTAAACCCACACCTACTCCACTCCCAAAATTACTACTCTTGTAATTTTGGCTTTCACTATTTCAAGATTTTCACAAGTTCACCTTAACAACTTGATACAGTTCTTGTGATTTTCACGGGTTATCACAACAAAACCCACTTTATGATTTTGACAGGCTCACCACAAAACAACCCGCTAAGATTTCCGGGCTATCTCAAAAAAAACCCCAAATGAAATAAAAATAAATACACAGTACTTATCTTCAAATGCTGATTCGAAGATGTAACCGAAGCTTTATTGCAGCGATCTTCTTTCATGGAAATTTGAAAAGGCGAGCTATCGATGTCGGGGGGGGGGGGGGGGGGGGGGGGGGGGGGATAGGACAATGCCAAGTAATTGAAATAAAAGAGGAATATATAAAGGAGTAGGAAATCATGTAGGATCATTGCAATATTTCAAAATTCAAAATTTCATGATATTCAATTCTAATCTAATTTTGATCACAGATAGTTTCTTTTCAGTCTGGATGCATTTTATAAGTTTTCTAACTTGGCGAAGAGCATCCGACTTTTCTCTTAGAAGGCTACCCAAGAATATCTAGTATAGTCATCAACTAAAACCGGAAAATATTTCTTTCCACCTCTACTCTTCGCTCTAGTTGGACTAAATCCATATGGAGTAATTCAAGAGGTCTTGACATGGCTAAGGATTCACTTTCTTGTGACTTCTCCTAATTTGCTTGCATATCTGACAGGCACCACATACTCTGTTTTCCATCATGTCAATAATTTACATGTCCAAGACGTTGATGCCATAGTTCAGTCTCGTCTGTTTGGACCATGTAGCATGAATGATTTGTTGAGTAAGAGTCATCGATCATATAGCAATTTTCAAATGCTCTACGACCATTTAATATTACATGGCCTTTCTCATTAATTATCTCACATCCGTGATCTGAAAATTTTACGCTATGTTTGTTATCACAGATATGAGATATGCTCAAAAGATTATGTTTTAGACCTTCAACATATAAAACATTTTCAAAGAGATATAAGTTGGGAAGTTGTACATTACCTTGGCCAATAATCTTGCAGTTGCTTCTATCTCCGAATGTAACTGATCCGCCATTAATTTTGTTGATGTTTGAGATTATAGCTTTATCACCTGGCATGTGTCTCGAACATTCACTATTCAAGTACCGTCTTGAATGGCTACTTGCTTTGAAAGTTGTGTGGATAACAAGACACTTAACCTTTGGAACTCATTTCATTATGGTTCTAGGTTTAGGAGGATCTCTAGGTTAAGGTTAACCTTTAAAACCGTAATGAAATGGGTTCCAAAGGTTAAGTGTCTTGTAATCCACACAGCTTTCAAACAAAGTAGCCATTCAAGATAATACCTGGATAGTAGATGTTCGAGACACATGACAGGTGATAAGGCTATACTCTCAAACACCAACCAAATAAATGGCGGCTCGGTTACATTTGAAGATGGAAGCAACTGCAAGATTATTAGCCAAGGTAATGTACAACTTCCTAAGTTACCTCTCTTTGAAAATGTTCTATATGTTGAAGGGTTAAAACATAATCTTCTGAGCATATCTCAGATCTATGATAAGAAACATAGCGTAAAATTTTCAGATCACGGATGTGAGATAATTAATGAGAAAGGAAATATAATATTAAATGGTCATAAAACTTCTGAAAATTGCTATATAATTGATGACTCTTGCTCAACAAACATTTATGTTACATGGTCCAAACAGACAAGAGTGAACTATGGCATCAATGTCTTGAACATGTATATTATAGAGATCTATATAAATTGAGTAAAAGAGATCACTTACGTGGCTTACCCAAACTGAAAAAGATAGAAAAAGTTTGTAGCGCATGTCAGATAGGCAAGCAAGTTAGGAGTAGTCGTAAGAAAGTGAACTCCTTAACCACTGCTAGACCTCTTGAACTTCTCTATATGGATTTAGTCGGACCAACTAAAATGGAGAGCAGAGGCGGAAAGAAATATTTTCTAGCTGTAGTTGATGACTGCACTAAATATACTTAGGTAGCCTTTTTAAGAGAAAAATCAAATACTATTGATGAAGTTAGAAAACCTATAAAACATATCCAGACTGAAAAAGAGTAATTTGTGGTCAGAATTAGAAGTGATTATGGAACTGAATTTGAAAATAGAAAATTTGAGAAATACTGCAATGATCATGGTATATTGCATGAATTTTCTGCTCCAAAAACACCTCAACAAAATGGGGTTGCTAATGGAAAAAATAGAATTATGCAAGAAATGGCTAGTGTAATGCTAAATAGCATGAACTTACCTAAATATTTATCGATTAAAGCTGTTAGTACTGCATGTTATATAATTAATCGTGTTTATATTAGAAAAACTAAAAACAAAATAGCTTATGAACTATGGTTAAACAAAAAGCCCACTGTTAAATATTTTTGAACTTTTGGAAGTAAATGCTTTATTTTACTTGATCATGAAAATTTGAAAAAATTTGAAGCCAAAAACGACGAGGGAATATTTCTAGGTTATGCTCTAAATAGTCAGGCATACCGAGTACTTAATAAAATAACTGGGGTTATACAAGAATCGTTAAATGTTGTGATAGATGATCGACAGATCATACCCAGTCTTGATCAAGATGATGATTATATCAATTTGGTTAATGCACCTGAATCTTCATCTAAATCTGACAATATTGAGTTAAGGTTAGTCAAAGACCATCCGACTAATTAAATACTTGATAATTCTCACACTAGCGTTCAGACAAGAAGACAACTTGAAAATGTATGTAATAATGTCTGCTTTACTTCTTAAATTGAATCGGGTAATGTAAATGAAGCGCTCACAGATGAAAGTTGGATAAATGCCATGGAAAATGAATTAAATCAATTTGTTAGAAATGATGTATGATATTTGGTTTCCAGACCTACTGACAAACATGTGATTGGAATTAAATGAATTTTCAAAAATAAAATTGATAAAATGGGGAACATTATCAGAAATAAGGTTCGACTGGTTGTACAAGGTTATACTTAGATTGAAGGTATTAATTATGATGAAACCTTTACACTAGTTACTAGTCTTAAATCAATCAGATTAAATCAATCAGATTATTTATTTCTATTACATGCTATAAAAAATTCAAAATATATCAAATGGATGTAAAAAGTGCTTTTATAAATGGTGATCTAAATGAGGAAGTTTACGTTGAACAACCAAAGGGTTTTAAAGATCCCAAACTTTCATATCATGTTTACCATCTTAAAAATACTCTTTATGGTTTAAAACAAGCTCCTAGAGTGTTGTATGAAAGTTGACTAAATTCTTACCTAGTCATAATTTTGTTATGGGTACTATTGACAAAACCCTATTTGTCAAGAAATATAATAATGATATCCTGATTGTTTAAATTTATGTTAACGATATTATCTATGGATCTATGTGCACTAATCTATCTATTGAGTTTGTAGATCTCATGAAATCCAAGTTTGAAATGAGTATGGTCGACAAACTAAACTATTTCCTTAGATTACGAGTCAAACAACTTGAAGATGGAATGTTCATCTCACAAACCAAATATGCTTTGAACCTTTTAAAAATGCTTGGCTTTGAAAATGGTAAGAATTTCAATACTCCAATGAGTATGATTCTTAAACTCTCAAAAGATGAATCAGGTAAAAGTGTAGACTCTCGACCATATCGCAATATAGTCAATAGTCTTCTGTATTTAACTGCTAGTAGATCAGATATTGCATTCAGTGTTGGCATTTATGCTAGATATCAATCTGATCCTAAAGAATCTCACTTATCTGCTCTCAAACGGAAAATAAAAAATGTTGCAAATTCTACGAACTTAGGCTTATGGTATCCTCATGATACGTCTGTACAAATTGCAGGTTATACAGATGCAGACTGGGCAAAAAATGTTAATGATATAAAATCTACCAGCAGTGGATGTTTCTATGTTGGAAACTGCTTAGTATCATGTCTTAGTAAAACTCCATATCTCTATCCACTGAGAGGTTGAATATATTGTTGTAGGAAATGCTTGCACTCAGCTTATATGAATGAAAAGAATGCTAATTGATTATGGAATTATGCAAGATACAATGACATTATATTGCAATAATTCTAGTGCAATAAATATCTCTAAAAATCCAATTCAACATTCTCGTACAAAGCATATTAACATAAGATATCACTACATTCGACAATTAGTTGAAGATAAAACTAGCAATAAGGCCTGTATCCTAGTCGGTACCATTCCTTAAACTCCCACGATCCTCTCTGTTGAATTCCGACGACCCATAACCTGTATTCGGTAATTGTGCGCAACCCTAAGTTGCATCCCGTATATTTGAGTCGACTCGACCCGAGACTTGTACCCTAGCACCGCGCAGTTGCCATGGTTCCAATGCCACGTCTTGCGCACCGATGCAATACCCAGGCCAGGAGTTGTGGGCCCGTGTTTATTTTGAAGAAACACCACACATTTGTAAATTCTGAGAGAATCTCGACCATCCATCACATCAATCAATCAAGTACTAGTCAAGTACACAACCCATCACACCCATCCCTCTCTTACACAAGTTATCCCCAAAGTCAACTCTTCCTTATAACACCCATCCCTCTCTTACACAAGTTATCCCCAAAGTCAACTCTTCCTTACAACACCCATCACTCTCATCCCATCTTTCTTACAACACCATCCCTCTCTCCCATCCATCGCTCCATCCCATCTCATTCTCCACCATTTCCCAAGCTACCATAAGAGAAAAATTCTAAGGAGAGAAAGAAACCAAGAGAAGACTCATCTCCCTACCACCCAATCTCACTATCCAATCATTCAAACTTCATCATCCACCATCAAAGAGAAAGCCTAGGAGCTGAGGAGTCCAAGGAGCTAAAGAAGAAGACCAATGGTGGGTGATCTTAGGATTTCCACCATTAATCTTGATGATTTGAGGCCCCACATGTAGTGGGACCCATTTGATGTTTGTTTGTATCTTGCAAAGGGAGCTCATAGTGGCAGAGCTCCTTTCACCACTTGATTCTCTCTCTCTCTCTCTCTCTCTCTCTCTCTCTCTCTCTCTCTCTCTCTCTATTTCCTTTGTTTAATGGCCCACCATTGACATTGTATGATGATCCACGCCGTCTATTTAAGCGGGCCAACCCGTTGTCCACATTTGGGTCCACCTTGTTGCCCGTTTTTGTGTCAACCATTGACGAAGGGAAAAATATAAATATCAGCTTTGATCCCAAATCAGGTGGGCCACACTGACGTGGACCCCACCTTGATGCACGTATCTTACCAGGCCGTCCATCAGTGGGCCCCGATTTGATTCGGCCCAGCTGTTGGAGCTGGCACCGCCCAACCTCCAGCAGGCCTGGATGAATGGAAAACACAAATGGCAGCTTGATACAAGCTGGTGGACTACACGTGTGGACCCACCAGATGTATGCTTTATCCACGTCGTTTGTCCGTCCGGCTAGGACGTGGACCCACCTCATGCATGTATTCTATATCTGGGCCGTCCATCTGCTGGACAACCAGAAGCTTACTGCTGCAGTTGACGTATGCAAGTTCTGTGGACCATGAGGTATGTGTATATCCATACCGTCCTCCATTGGCAGCCACGTGGGACCCACACCACACATGCTGCTCGTGTGGGGGCGGGGCCAACATTGATGTATGTGGTCTGTATCCACACCGTCCATTCAAGGACGGTGCTATGTGGGCCAAACGTGATGTATGGGTCTTATCCACACCGTCCAGCACCCTAGACGGTGGGACCCACCCCAATTTATGTGTTGTATATTCATGCCATCCATCCGCAGGGCCCACCCTGCACATGTGTACCAACACCATCCAGCAAGGCCTGGACGGTGGGCCCTGGCATGATGCATGTGTTGTATCAACATCGTCCAGACCATGGGGCCCGCTGTGAAATATGTGCTTTATCCACCCTGTCCGTCCATGGGACTCATATGATGCATCTGTTTTATCCATACCATCCAGTCCAGTTGGACATGGACCCCATCTGTGTGGCCCATCATGATTTACGTATTATATCAGCACCGTCCATCCCTAGATAATGGTGCGTGGGCCCACCATATTGTATGTGTTTTATCCAAGTTGTCCATTTAATGGGGCCCATTTGGAATGTGCAGGGCCCACCTCAATGTGATGTATATGTGGCACATTTGGTAAGGCCCGATGTGATGTATGAGGCCCATATGATGAGGCCTGATGTGTTGTATATGAGGCCCATATGATGAGGCCCGATGTGATGTATATGAGGCCCATATGAAGAGGCCCGATATGTTGTATATGAGGCCCATATGATGAGGCCTGATGTGATGTATACAAGGCCCATATGATGGGGCCCAATGTGATGTATATGAGGCCCATGAGTGAGGCCCAATGTGATGTATTTGAGGCCAACGGAATGTAGCCCATTGTAATGTATTTGAGGCCCATAGGATGTGGCCCATTGTGATATATTTGAGGCCCTTGTATGAGGCCTAATGTGATGTATGTGATGCCTTTGTGGGAGGCCCAATATGATGTATACGAGGCCCATTGTGATGTGGGAGGTCTAATGTGATGTATACGAGGTCCATTGTGATGTGTGATTCCACCATGGTGTATGTAATGATGTTTATGATGCCCATTCATCTTCCTAGTTGGATCTAAATGGGCTATGTCTTGGGAGAAATGATGGTTTAAAGTCCACATTGTAAGGGTAATGGTGGTTAAATGTCCGCATTGTAACCCTCCCTAAGGCCCATTATTAGGCCCATTCTCATCTTCCCTTAGTGGGCTAACCTAAACCTTTGGGCCCCCATACTTGTTAGGTCCATTCTTGATATGAGTAGGTTGTCTAGGCTCATCCTTAATATAAGGAGAGTACATCATCATCATATAACATGCTTAGTATAACCCCATGATCTATGCCCATGCACATCAAGTGTATGCTTGATATGAGGAGTGATTGATCATAGCACATGCCATTAGGTGGATTATTTATGGAACTCCCTGATAAGCGGAGTTGCCCCACATGAGCGCGCGTTATGCGCAGGATTGCTGCATGACTGGATAGTGTGATTCATGCATCTCGCATTTGTGTGATATGATTTCTGTACGCCCTAACAACATCAAGGTCATAGCCTCCACAAGTATATCTTGGATGACAGGATTGGACATTGAAAATACAATTACTAGTATCGGGGCGCCATAGATGTCCCTGGGTGAAAATTTCTAAACTTGATGGTACCAAAGGATGACTCCAATGTCTAGATTGAGTGGATACATGAGCGCATGAGGGCCGTATACCTGTAGGCCGCGTCTCCCACTGTGTCATGGTCGGTTAGAATGGGATATGGCCTTATCCGCCCAAGGGTAGGGCGCATAACTAGGCTGAGTTTGACCAACTCATAAATGGGTCTGCTATCAACGTACCAGGCCGATATTGGTAGGCGGATAGGGATAGTGAGTTCTTCCACTTGCATAGTTGCGTTCCAGTGGGCGGTGATCTAGTGTAGAGTATACTAGACCCCGGTGATATATATATATATATATATATATATATTATTATATATATATATATATATATATATATATTCCAGAAATGAGTTGTACTGATATGTGGTCCCTGAGGAGGACTAGTATGCTTGAGTTACATCTCGCATATGACATTGGCCATGTAAACCTTGCATCACATAGACTTAGTACGGCTGATAACATTCATGAGCATGCCAGTATGTTTTCGCATTGCTCTGATATTGCATACTTAGCACTTACCTTGCGCACACAGTTACACCACCCTCTAAGCTTTCTATAAGCTTATGCACAATCATTGCGTGCAGGTGATGCTAGGACGCCACAACAACATTGAGGTTAGAGTGTGCAGCTGTCTTCTGGAGCTTTTGATATTGATATTGTATTTCCCTTTTGCATTGTACTTAAAGTTTTTTATTATAGTGGATATGTGGTAATGTTTCTGGTTATTGTTGTGGGTTATGCTATGGTTATGCTTCTTACGAGATAAATGTACATCAGAAATCCTCCTTGTAGGGTCCCAGGATCGAAACCTGGTATATGGGTGCTAGGAGCCGAGAATGGGGTACTACGGAGGCTGTTGGCGCCAGATTCAGCAATCGAGAATTTTGTGAGCCCAGTTTCCGAGTTTGGGGTGTGACAATCATACTGGAATACATTCAAACTGAGAAGTAGCTTACAGATATACTGACTAAGCCACTTGACAATATTAAGTTTTCAAATCTAAATAATGATATTGGACTGTGTATTGTTAGATAAGTATTCTTTTCTTCACATTTATGTTTATGTTTTTTTATGCATGAAAAGAAAAATAGAAAATAAAAATAAATATTAAAGAATAATAATTAACAATCAGAATTTTTGGGGATTTTTCGGCCAGCCCGTTACTGACTGAAAAATTCGACCAACCAAGCACATGCTCGAGATAGCCGAAGATCACACTGATTGAGCTAAAAAGGGGAAAAAACCCCAAATTCTTTTCCACTCCACTTCTTCTTCTTCGGCTAGCCGGTGCCCCATTCAACCAACCCATCAACCCAACTCTCTTATATGTGATGTTATTTCAATTTCTTTCAAGATTTAGGTTGTCCATCACTAGATTTGCAAGTTCGAGTAGTTTTTCTTCATTTTGAAACTCTTTTTCTTGTTGGGTTTTCATCAAAATCTGATCTACTTTCTTCCTCATATTTTTCGTATAATTTTTCTTGTGCATTTAAAATGGAACATAAGCTAAAAAAAATCTATACATAAGGTTTGAGCCAGTTCATCTTCCCGATCAACTCTTCTTGGTGTATGGACACTACGCTACCAGAGGATGACCCAGAATATGTTCAGGATTTTCACACAAGGGATGTTATCATTGAAAAATCAGTAAATCTGGACCATATTGCTCATTTTGGTCTTGTACCAATTCTTTCGGAGGTTGGATGGGAACATATTTTGCATTGGGGTGGGACGGCTTACCGGTCCATTGTCCAAGGCATGTATGCCTCTATTTGTGATGTTTCTCTTGAGGATTTATCATTCTCTATTAAATTTGTAAAAGAAACATTTACTAGTATGCCTTTCGTCATTATGATTTAATGGACATAAACATTGATGATGATGGAATTCCAATTTCTACACTTTCAGAGATAATGTCTAACTCTGAAAAGCAGTCGATTACAAGAGCATTGTGTGGTTTCAATGCTGAATGGTGATCCGCTAATGCCTTACCCTCAAACAAACTATTTCCTAAATACCGCGTCTAACATTAGATCTTTACATTTAATGTATATCCAAGAGCTGGGAATAAGACTGATCTTACTCCCTTTATACTTAGAGTCTTTCATTTCGTTGTTTTGGGTATTCATGTCTGTTTACCTTCCTTGATTTATTACATCATTATTCAATTTCACTTGCATCCAAAGCATGGGTCGATTCCGTTTGAACATCTTATATCTAATCTTACTTTTCATTACAATGTCCAAGTACCAATGTTTAAGGTACCGGAATTTGAAAACTCCCTTTCAATAACTCAAACTTGAATATGATGAACCTCACTCCCCTACCTGAACATAGAGAAGGACAAGAAGAACCACAGGCGACGAGAGACACAACCATGGATGACGTTTTCAATGAATTAGAAGATTCTGATGATCCTGCTGATTCTGACTATCATCTCTCTCAATTTGGTGAGAGGTTATCTGCATTCGAAGAGAAGGTTGAAGCTTTGTATGTATCTCAAGCTTCATGGGCCCAAACCCAACAGTCTATAATGAAGTACATGAAAAATTATCTCCATCACATCAATCGGAGTTTGCGGCTTAATGATCATTCGATGCCTGCACCATCTTCCTCAGGATCAGATTGAGCTTCATTTGTTTATCTTCCTTACTTATGTTGGATCTGTAATAAACTTATTTGATGATTTTCTTAGATATTTTGGATCTTTGGATATTTTATCTTGAGGTTATATTATGATTGTATGAATATTTTAGATACTTCATACATTGTCTTAAACAGTTTTATTTCACTAGATGAAATATTCTCCCTGATATTCCTGCTTACTGATATTCATCGCTTATCTTATTTTCTCCAGCCTTGATATTCATCTCTCATGTCATTTATTTTTCCTTTATCAACTTGCGACAAAAGGGGGAGAAATTGGTGTGTGAGAAAAATGGGATGAATTATGCATATGGAATGAATGGAATGTAAGTATACATTTTATTTTGCATACTATATATTGTATTTCTCAAGGGGAGTATCAGTTTTGTTATGCATAGTTGGCTACGAAGATTACAAGGATGCTCACATAAGGCAGCTTCAAGCTTTAAGGTTGTTAAATCTTAAGTCTGGTTGATCTTGTAAATGAGTTAATAGATTAATTGTGTAATGTTGTGTGTTTTGTCACAAAATTGACAAAGGGGGAGATTGTCAGTTCTATTATATTAAGCACACAGATTGTCAAATTTCGTAAGACAAAAGCACTTCAAGGTCAGATCACAACTATGGAATCATAACTACTCTACATGCCTGAAAATCAGCTTAAGATTGGCCTATGATCAACTCAAGATCGACACATCTTCTCAAGAAATTGATGCTCGAATTCAAGACAAGATCGAGTTAAAATTCAAGATGAGGTGTCTCATATATTTACTAAAACACATGTAGTATAACCCTAGAAAGACCTTACGTTAGGATCTTTCAAAAGGTTCATTAACTTGGGTTTTAATAAGTATTTTTACCATGAAATTCGGCCAGCCTAACTTCTAGTTTGTCCAGCCTAACTTCAAGCTCGAGCAAAATAACAAATTCTGTTGAAAATTCGGCTAGCCTAAGTTTTAGTTCGACTAGCCTAAGCTTGAATTTTGGTTAGCTCAAGAAAGTTTGGGTGAAATTCTAGCAATGTAATCTTTTGAAATTTACCGGAATTCGACTAGCCGATTGGCAAATTCAGCCAGCCAAATTTTGGATAAATCTTATCCCACGCGATCCGAGAGCCGTTGGAACAAATTTGGTGGACTCCAGCCAGCTAAAGGCAGTCTTAGGATAACCAAATTTCCAACCTCTTTGCCTATAAATTGAGGCTTTCTATCGTTTTAAACAAGAACAAAAAAATACTATAATCCTTCTGCAAGAGAGAGAGAAGCTCAAGTCCTCGGCAAGCTATCTATTGGTATTTATAATTTATAATTTATAGCTTATTTAATTTGTTTAAGTCTTATTCTAAGAGAGTAATTTATACTCTTCTTTGAGATATAAGAGAATTGAATCAACTAGCATTTGGGTTTTCCATTTATAAAATCTATAGAATCATGGACTCTTTCTGTTTAATTGAACACTGTGCCATCTACGTTTAAGAAAGAAGTTATTCTGCCACGTCTTTGAATCTCCATTTGAAGATAAGTACATTTACTGTATTTCATTTTAGGTTTTTTAAGATAGCTTGTGAAAATCTCAGTGGAGTTTCTATTTGTGATGGCCCGTGAAAATCACAAAAGGGGTTTTTATTGTGATAGCCCATGAAAATCACATAGAACTGTATCAAGTTGTTAAGGTGAACTTGTGAAAACCTTATTATAATGAAACCCAAAATTACAAGGGTAGTAATTTTGGGAGTGGAGTAGGTGTGATTGTTTTAAGCATCGAACCGCTATAACTCCTTGTACCGTGTAGTGTATACTTTATTCTTTTTGGTGATTGGATATTATTTATTATTTCATTTTTATGGTGAATGTTGTAGTCTTTTTATATTCTTTTGCTAGTTTGAAAGATTGATTTTAAAGACATTCATAAAATAAGGTTGTCCTACTTAATATTTTAGGTGAAGGTTGTCCTACGTATTATTTAGAATCAAGGTTTCAATAATCAAGCGATTGAGATTTTTGTAATATTTACATGTTCCGCATTTACACTACGCCAAAACATTGAAAAAAGGACAGCTGAAAACCGTTTCAAATCTCAATAAAGGACGGTTGGGCCATCCTATTTTGTTGCGTCGTATTACTTAAAGGACAGTCATAAACTGTCCTTATAAATGGACATTAATGGGACGGTTATGGACTGTCTGTAAAGAAGGACCGTTATTAAAGATGTACGTAAAAAAGACGGTTATGGACCATCTATTAAGGAGGACGATCATGGACCGTCATCTTATTTTGTTGCGTCGTATTACGTAAAGGACGGTCATAAACTGTCCTTATAAATGGACATTGATAGGACGGTTATAGACCGTCTATAAAGAAGGACCATTATTAAAGATGTACGTAAAAAAGACGGTTATGGACCATCTATTAAGGAGGACGATCATGGACCGTCATTAAAGATGGACAATCAAAGGACTATTATGAGCCGTCTCTGATGTTACACGGTTACAAACTTAACGTCTTTAAAAAAGGACGGTTATGGAACGTCTATAAAGAAGGACAGTCATGGACCGTTATTAAAGATGGACGTTAAAAGTACGGTTATGAACAGTCTCAGATATCAATATTTTAGAAAAATATGGACGGCCTAAAGCCGTCGGAAAATTTCTTGCATAAAAAATAAATAAAATAAATAAATAAATAAATAAATCAGCAGCAATTTTCTTTGTGTTTCTTTCATCTAATAAAAAAAATATTCAACCAACAAAACATTATAATTCAGAATTAGGAAGAATTGCAGAAACTTCATTTGTTTTTTTTTTTTTTTTCCAAAAAAGTGGCACACTTTTTAAAAATAAAACTGATCATTAAAATAAAACTAATTGCGACCAAATAATACAGAGAAGTGTTCCAATTCAAGTTAATAGAAACAACAACAAAAATTAAAGCTTTGTAAAAAGGGGCATGTGTTAAAGAGATGCATCCTTAATTCCCATGCATGAGAGTCCAATGATGATGAGAACAAGAATCGCAGCACAAGGGCTCATAAATACGGCAATGTTATCCTGCAAAGAAATGGGATAGTATTAGATGTTAATGCACTTGATCAGATTGCACATAAAGTTCCAATTAGAGTTATAGTTTAGTAAAGGTTTGCAGTGCCATGCATGGATGATAAGGAAGCTTAAAAGAACTCAAAAACTAAGCCCTGTTCTTTTCCTTTGCAAAGATTATGTACAATCTTATTAAAACTAATCAATGAATTAAAAGAGAGTTTAAAAGAAGAAATAGAAACAACAATATTCATTTAATGAGATGACTTTCATGGTCTACAAACTTCTAGTATAACGACATTATAAAATGTAGTAGCATAAAACAAAAGGCCATTAAATTCATGGGTTCTATAGTTTACGTGAATTTGCAACCATGAAGCATTTATTAAGTTATGGAAATTTATTTTCACGATATTGGCAAACTATTTTTACTAGCAAGTGTTTAGCCAAAGTCAACTCCATATCAGCTTCCATAATCCATTATAAACCTCTAAATCACTAGCCACAATATCTGTCTTATTCCCAACCTCATGTATCAAGAACAACACACAACGCCTTTGGTACAAGCAAGGTTTTCCAACAAAGCTGGCTTCTTAACAACCTTCCACAAAATTATCTCATATTTATAATGTTGCAACAGCCTTTGTCACGAAACCATAGGTCAAAAGATATGTTAATTCAGAAATGAGGATATTGTGCATATCATTGGGGCAAGGATCATAGAACTCTCCTGGAGATGACATGCTACTCTGCCTTGAGTTAGGTGTGGAAGCTTTAACTTAGAATCAATTTGTTTGTCCCAACTACAGAGACATGCTCATTTTCTAATCTGATAACCACGTGCTGAAATCTAAAATCTGGATGGGTCCTAGGCATGCTACAATTTTGTTTCTCTATTGCTGCAGTTTTTACTTGTATTTAGTGCTTTACAATTTGAAGAGTTTTAATGCAGATGCATCCTTTTTGGATTAGCGGTCCTTTGATGAATTTCACAGCCTTCTGAACAAGTCGAATGATGACCCTAAATTAAAGCAATTGCTTCTACAGGATAATCTGGTCTTCTTCTGCATCTACTTGGTTGTGATACCAATGGTCATGCAGATAGGCCTTATTCATCCATCTATCTCCACAATGTCAAGGTGGTTGATCATATTGCTGAAAATGTATAACCTTGTAGAAACATATTTCCAGGACAACTGGATAGCCTATATTTTTACCGCTGACCATGGAATGAGAGAAAGGTTTGGAAAGTTTTGGATTCCTTTTTTATTTAATGGATTTTTTTATATATTCTGTTAAATTATGTAACTGGATTTGTTTAGTTTTTATCTTCGGAAGCCTACTCAATTCTTTAGAGTGGATGATTCATGCCTTTAATTGTCAACAAAATCGTGGGTCACTAGATCTAGAATCATTTGAAGTATATTACATACTGCTTGCACTGTTATGGTGGTTGCACGCGTTCAATCACTAATATAATCAGGACAATCTTTGAGTTAGTATATGTTTAATCATAACTCATAAGTTAACTTTTCAATCAATGAATTTTAGAGGGAAACAAATATTTAACGGTGTATGATATTATCAGAACGAGAACTAGCACTCTAAAATAATAGATATTATCAGAACGAGAACTAGCACTCTAAAATAATAGATATCGTGGACCCCTTTTTTTCTCCAAAGATTGGATCTTTCCTCGTTAAGTTATGCTTCAATTGATTGTAGACTTTTGGTGATGTAATCTCTCTTCCTAAGAATTGATGTATGACTAGCATGTTTAATTTCTGGCTTTTGACAGGGTTTTAAAAGTGACTGCTAGAGGTTTGGTCTTCCAGCTGGAAGGTTTTTGCATGTTTTTTTTTTTTTTTTTTTTTTTTTTTTTTTTTTTTGGTGTGATTGGGGGATTTCTTCTTTTGCTTCTTGCTGCAAAGTGATGAAGTTGAATTTGGATAGCAGAAGGGAACATACATGTTTATAAGCGTTCCTTTATGCTTGATGCTTTTGATTAGATGGTTGTTTCTTGGTGAGAGTTGGTTATGCATAACAGACTCTAATGGGAGGGATATCTGGCTCTTCCAGAAGGAAGCCTTTCAAAATCTCCTTTCCTGTTCCACTTATGGTTGAAGGACCTACCCTCCTATTGATACTAAAAAAGTGAGTTGCCAAGTTTTTGTCTGTGGAGAGTTGGAGACTGATAAAAAATCTCAATAAAGTTCTGTTTTGGATGTTGAACTTCTGTTGTATTATATAAGAGGTAAATGAACTATAACTGACTCTCTGGGAAGATGTTTGTAGACCCACTATGAGTATTTGAAATTCTGTCCCATCTTGTAGCTTGGGTTACCGCTTGTTTCTTTTATGATACCTTCATACCTTTTCTTCATGGCGAATGTTACTCTTGTATGCGCACCCCTGGACACACAGACCTTGCTCATGGCAGACTTCGGAATGACACCATGTGTATGAGATATAAGCAGCTCACTACACAGGGGTCCCTTTGGATATGATTTGAATGAAAAAAATCAGGCTGGTTGGACAGTCATAACTGCTGGATTTGAAGGAAAAGTTGAATGGTTAGCATTGGCTGCATTCAATACTCAGGTTTAATGATCCACATTCTATAGTGGGGTGTAGTGGAGACCAAACGCTGGGCTTGGATCTCATACTCATGTTCCTCTTCTCATATTTGCAGCATGTCAGTTTAGCATGTAGGGACCATGTGCAAGATTAGAATAGACTACTGTCTTGAGCACATAAAAGCTCAGCAAGACTTACTGAAAATTGCAGAATAGGCTAACGTTAGCAATATCATCATTTGTATGAAGCAATCGTATCAAGTCAAATCAAATAGCCTGTATCATCTAGATTTGGACATAGAGCTAGAGGACAATAAGCTCATGAGATGAACCCAGCTTCACAGAGCTGAGAATGCATGGAATATCAGGGTAGAAGCAGATAGCACAATGTCAGTCCTATCTTGAAAATAATAAATGCACTTATGACGCACTGCTTGGCAACAAACTCCCATGGAACAAAATGTAGATTTATACAGCGGTTTATATGGTTTTGAATTTTTCCAGAAGCATACAGAGTATTTAATACTGGTTCCTAATCTCAAAAAAAATAAATAAATCCAAGAAAAATAGCACTATTCCCCAACCAACCCAGAAAAGCATTACTCGGGTGACTGCTTCAACAAGAATCTATGGTAGTTTAATTTTTCACCCTCTTTAGACCATATTCTTAACTCACTTCCATCCAAGTGAGTATACCTTATAAAATACTAGTCATCATAACTGACAGGAATAGATGGACTATTACAGGAAAGAAAGCACAGTAACTGATATAGGGTATGCAAATGGTGCCAAATCAGAGTCAGTTTTTCTTCAGACATCCTAATTGCTTCAACTGCCGAGCAACATAGACAAACATGGGCCCACTGCAAATTTTCCTCCATTTCAAGTTCTTTTACTGGTAATAGAAATTACAGGAATCATATGATCCGTCCATCAACTCCTTGCACAATATATAATTTGGGGTTTTCAGTTTTAAAAGGAAGGCCTTGGCGCTTCCATGGATGGACTATGTCACAAAAATAACCAGAATTGGACAACCTAACCGACAAATAGACGGTTGAAATAGAATACAGCAACGGTCCTCACTCCAATATGCAGGGAGTTTAACAAAACCTCTCATAGGATCAATCCCTGGCTGTGTGGGAAATTGCACTATAAGGTCGACCTCATGGGTACTACCCATGAGGTTGAGCTATGTGGGCCCCACTGTGAATATACAATACTAGCATCATGGATGGTTGGATCATCAAGGACCTCATCCATCATGTGGGCCATCCATCGATGGATCCCTTTACATCATCATGATCATGTTTAAGGATAAAACTAAATTTCAAAAGAGGTAAGGAAAAGGCACTCACCTAGAGATGGTTTGGTTGAGTTGGATCTACCGCTTGATGGCTTGGATCTTGTGGTGAAGGGTCTACCTCTCTCTCTCAAACTTGTTTTGATCAGATCTAGAGAGGGAAAAAGGAAATTAATCTCTCTCTCACACAAACCGGTTTTAACCAGAGCTGGAGAGGGAAAAAGAAAATTAGAGGGAACGTCATGAGTTTTCATTTTTAAGCGGCAGAAAACTTTGGCACCCGCGCCAGTCTCGGGCTAGGAACGTGCATGAGTTTTGAGTGGTCACCGTGATGTATGTGTCATATCTACACTGTCATTCTATTTTTATTTATTTATTTATTTTTTATCGTTTTAGGGTATTAGCCTAAAAATAATGCGGATCCAGGGCTCAAGTCAACTACACAACCAGGATTAAGGTTCAAGTGGACTACACAATCGGCATTAAATTCTTACCGTTGAAAACTTCTTAGGGTCCACTGAAGCTTTAGATAGAGCTGATATTTGCGTTTTATCTTCTTACTGGTTCATGTAACTTTATGAATATGTAGGATAGAAAATAAACATGACCGTGGGCCCATCGTTTTGATCTGCCTCATTTTTTGTCTTGTATCTTAAAATTATACGAAAAAAAGAATGTACGGTGTAGATAAGACCCATACATCATGGTGCCAACTAAAACATATAATGTCATTGCTAACTGGATACGGCAGGGTAGGATGCAATCCACGTCCTTTCGAATTCCGCCACATAAAAAGGGAGCGGTTTAGCTTGAAGCGGATTTCCCGTGAAACCTTTCGCATGAACGCATGAAGTTTCTGTGCTGGAAACCTAGGTGGGGCCCATCGTGATGTTTAGGAGAAATCTTCCTCTTTCATCTTGTGAGATAATTTTGAGACTTGTTACCAAAAATAAAAAGGATCCAAGACTCAAGTGGGCCACACTAAAGGAAAAGGTAGGTAGGAAAATTCCTAACATTGAAACCTCCCTGGGTTTTAACCCGCACCTTTCATAACATCATTCCTGCTTAGATGAACTAAAAACACAAACATTATCTTGATTCAAAACTTATGTGGCCCCACGAATATTTAAACTGTGGACATTCAGTCCTCACATTTTAGGCACACTTAAGTATTGGATCTAGCTCATTTTTTACCCCATGTCCTGACATGATCTCAAAAAACAGATGGATGGCGTGGATTTCTCACAAACATCACGGTGGACCCCACATAGGTTCTAGGTAAGGATCTTCATGCGGAAGGTTATGGCAGGAAATTCGGGAAACGAGTTGAAGCCGATTGCGTAACTGTGTAGTACTAACTCAGTACATGCGTACTGAGTAAACTCTGTGGGTCCACATGATTTATATATTTTATCCACTCCTTTCTTCCATTTTACCAGATAAATTAAGGGCCTGAGCCCAAAAATAAAGCATATCTAAAGCCCAAATGGACCACACCATAGGAAATAGTGTGAATTAAAAATCTTCCATTGAAAAACTCTTGAGGGACGCAGACGTTTTGGATCAATATTATATTTGTGTTTTCCCTTTCATCCATGTTTTTTTAATCTTATGAATAGGTTGGATGATAAATAAAAATCACTGTGGGGCTAGTAAGGTTTCAACGGTGGAAATCATTATTCCCACCATTTCCTGTGGTATGGTCTGCTTCAGCTTTGGACATGGTTCAATTTTGGTCTCAACCCCTTAAATGAGCTGAGAAAACCGATGGACGGCGTGGATAAAATACATATATCATGGTGGGGTCCACATAGCACCGGCCACTAGCCACCGTAACTAGCCAAACCGCGTCCGGATTAGGTGTCCGGATTAGGTGGTGAACCACACAGGAAATGAAAAGAAATCGGATTGCATACTGAGTTACTCAGCATGCTCTTATCATGCTGAGTAAACTCAGTCGAGCTCACTGAGAATGTATGTGGTTTATCCAGGCCGTCCATCCGTTTTTCCAGCTCATTTAAGGGGCTGAGCCCAAAATTGAAGCATATACAAAGCTTACGTGGATCATGCCAGAGGAAAAAGTGGAATAATGGCTTCCACCGTTGAAACCTTTCTAGGCCCCACAGTGACGTTTATTTGTCATCCAACCTGATCATACAGACATGGATGAAGGGAAAACACAAATATAAGCTTGATCCAAAACTTCTGTAGCTCCCAAGAATTTTGCAACGGTAGAAGTTCAATTCACACTGTTTCCTGTAGTGTGGTCCATTTTATCTCTGGATATGCTTAATTTTTGAGTTCAAGCCATAAAATTATATGCTAAAATGGATGGACAAAGTGGATTAAATAAATAAATCATGGTGAACTCCACAGAGTTTGCTCAGTACGCTAAGCGTACTGAGTTACAACTTGTACGTAATCCACTTCCTAGGGAAATAGATTGGCTACTCCCCTACCACCAGCCATGTGGCCCACTATAAAGTATATCTTTTATCTATGCTGTTCATCCATTTTTATAGATTATTTTAGAGATTGATACTGAAAATGAGATGGATATAAATCTCAAGTGGACCACACAAATGAGAGATACAATTATTTCATGGTGGATCGCCATATCTATAATAAAGATTATGCAATTTAAGATTATTTTAATCTCATTCTTTTAATTTTATAAAGGAGAGATGGTAATATGATTCACATCCAGCAGATGTATGTGAACTTCTTACGTGCAGTCTCCTTTTTCCTGCCAACGTGTCACATGTGTAAAGCACGTGATACATAAAATAGGTGGGCCACACCATGCCGATCACTTGGTATGAAAATAAGGCTTATTGGGGACATGTGTCGTACAGTCCGCTGCCCAATGATTTTGACCTTTCATACCGCTCAATGGTCGGATTGGCGTGATTTCATATCAGGTGATCGCCGTGGTGTGGTCCACAATTTTGAACGGGTTGGATATTCTACACGTGTTTCATGTGAGCTGGAAGGAGTGGCCGTATCGAAGGTTTACATACATGCTCTTAATGTTATAATGTCTACTTTGAAAACAGATCCTCATTGTCTTAGTCTTTGAGTTAAATAAAGAGGAAAACTTTGAGACTCAGGAGTGCGGATGAGGTGTGGCCCAGGCCTCACCCAACATGATGCATCCTAACCGTGGGGCCACATTTATAGATCCACACCTTCCATCCATTTTGGCAGCTCATTTTAGGGCACGAACCTAAAAACAAAATCTAAATCTCGTGTGGCAACACCACAGGAGACAATGGTGATTGACCGTTAAAATTTTCATGTGGGCCACAAAAGTTTTAGAGCAAGCTGATATTTGTTTTTTTTCCCTTTCATCCATGTCTGGTTCCTTATCAATAGGCTGGATGGAAAATAAACATTACAGTGCGCTCTAGGAAGTTTTAATGGTGGTCGTTCAATCACCACCCTTTCCTATGTTGTGGTCCACAAGATTTGGATTTGCTTCATTTTTGTGGACGTTCACCATAAGACCGTTAACGACCGTCTCTAATGACCACCATAAGACGGCTAATGACTGTCTCTCATGCAGACGGTCTTTGACTGTCTCAGATAACCACCATAAGACCGCCAAGGACCATCTCTAATGCAGACGGTCTTTGACCGTCTCAGATGACCGCTATAGGACCGCTAATGACTGTCTCAAATGCAGACGATCTTTGACGGTCTTGGATAACTGAATATAAGATAGCTAAGGACCGTCTTTAATTCTAGACGGTCGATAGTCGTCTTTTCTCCGAAGTTACCAACGGATTCAGACCATCTTAAATGATTTGTGGATGTAACATTTATAAGACGATTTTGCTTCATATTAAAGACGGTTAAGAGCCATCTTTAAACCAAGGGATTTTGCAGACGGTCCACAATCGTCTCAAAATTTGTCTTATTTTTCCCTTTTTCACGTAGTATTATTTTGATTTTTTGACATTGTCCTATTCACCCCCCATAGGACATTGCTGGCTCTCCATTTCATTCTGGCTATAGTCATAAAGGCTTTTGATTCATTTGTATTTTCCTGGTCCGATTCATCAGTTTTTGAATTAGTTTCAGACTAATGATTCATCCCAAGTAGCCATCATGCATTTTCTTCTAGATTTATCATTTTTAGAACATTTAGAAGTTAGATGCCTATATTTAGAATAGTTGAAACATTGGGTGTCTTTTGTTTTAGATTTCCAAAAGTTTGAATTTCCTTTTCTTTTATCAAATGATTTTTAAAAATCTATTCTTTTCTTATTTTTGAAATTTCTATAGAATTTCTTTGTCAACATAGCCATATCATCTTCATTTTCTTCAATATCAAAATTTACATTAGAATCCTTTGAATTAGATTTAGAAGATTTAAGAGTAATAAACTTGATCTTAGGAGCTTTGAAATTTAGCTCGTATGTTTGAAGAGAACCAACTAACTCATCAACCTTCATAGTGTCGGTATCCCTCAATTCCTGTATAAGAGTAACTTTCAAATTAAACCTTTCAGAAAGTGATCACGATATTTTTGCGCAAACCTTGCTTTCAAGGATTCTATCTCCAAGACCCCACATGAAATTCACAATGTCATTTAGTTTTGTATAGAAGTCCATAAAAGACTCATTTTCTTCCATACGAATTTTCTCAAATTTGATTGTGAGGATTTAGATCTTAGATTTTTTTTACAATGTTAGTTCCTTCATGTGTCATTTCAAGAATATCCCGTGCTTATTTAGTTGTATCGCATGAAATGATTCTTTTAAATTCTTCTGGTGATAGAGCACAAGTAATTGCATTTAAGGCCTTTACATTAACACTGCTTTCACTTTTCTGAATAGTTGTCCAAAAAGTATAAGAAATTTATTTCATAGACACGGTTCTATTTTCAGCTACTACTTCCATCATAGGAGGTATCCATTATATCACAGTGGCTTACCACACACTTTCATCAATGGATTTGAGAAAAATTCTCATCTTGGCTTTCAAATATGAATAGTTTGAGCCATCAAAGGGAGGTGGCCTGGTGATGGATAAACTATTGAAATTTGACATCTTATAGCTCTGGATCTAGCTCTAGGAGGTAAATCCCAAAAAGAGCAACCGCGCTCTAATACCACTTAAAAAGGCGAGCTATCGATGTCCTAGAGGGGGGGAGTGAATAGGACAATGCCAAATAATCGAAATAAAAGCGGAATATATAAATAATACAAAATCTCAATCGCCTAAATATTGAAACCTTGATTTCAAATAATTCGTAGGATAACCTTCACCTAAAATATTAGGCATGATAACATTATTTCACGAATATCTTTAAAACCAATCTTTCAAACCAGAAAGAGATGATAAAATAAATACAACATTCACCACAAGAATGAAATAAATAACATTCACCACAAAAAAGAATACGGCATTCACCACAAGGCACAAGGAGTTATAGTGGTTCGGTGCTTTAAAAAAATCACACTTACTCCACTCCCAAAATTACTACCCCCGTAATTTTGGCTTTCACTATAACAAGGTTTTCATGTGTTCACCTTATCAACCTTACAATTTCTCATGATTTTCATGGGCTCACCATAATAAAACCCCTTTTGTGATTTTAACGGGCTATCACAAACAAAAACCAACTTTCACGGGCTATCACAAATCAACCCACTAAGATTTTCACAAGCCATCTCAGAAAAACCTAAATGAAATAAAATAAACAGTATACTTATCTTCAATCGTAGATTCGAAGATGCGGCAGAAGCTTATAACAGAAATCTTCTTTCTTGTATGTAGAGGAGGCAGTATTCACTAAAAAAAAAAAAAGTATAGGGATCTATAGTATTTTAGAAATGAAAACCTCAAATGTTATGTGATTCAATTATCTTAGATCTCAAGAGGAGTATAGACTACTCTTTTAAAATAAGATTGAAATAACCTTGAGAAAGAGAATTGAATAAGCTTAATAAGAAATATATAAATACCACATAATTATCTTGTTGAGGACTTAAGCATCTCTCTCATTTGCAGAAGGTTTAGAGTGATTTTTCGTTGTAGTTTAGAATGAGAGAAGGTCTCTATTTATAGCCAAAGAGATTGGAAATTCGACTAGCCTAAGAATGTCTTCGGCCGGCCGGATTCCACCGGATTCATTCCAACGACTATCGGATTGCGCGGGATAAGATTTATCCAAAATTCAGCTAGCCCGAGTATAAATTCAGTTGGTCGAACATCAAAATTTAGCTCGCCAAATTCCCAGGAATTCAAAAAGTTTGCATTGCTGGATTTTGACCCGAACTTCACTCGGGCTGGCCGAACTTCAGGTTAGGGTAGCCAAACCAAAAGTTAGGCTGGCCAAATTTTCAACAACTTTTAATTTTTAGCATGAACTTGAAGGTAGGTTAGCCGAACCAGAAAATAGGCTAGCCGAACTCCAGAGCAAAAACTATAAGACCCGTATCCTAGACCGTACAGTTCTGTAGGCTTCCGCGGTCCTCCCAATCGAATTCCGGCAACCTTTGACCTTTATCCTACATTTGCTCGCGATCCTAAGCCAAGTCCTGCAAACTTGAGTCGACTCATACCGAGACTTGTACCCTAGCGACAGCGCCGTCGTCGCGGTTCCGATGCAGCAACTCTCGCGCCGATCTGAAACCCTGACTAGGAGATGTGGGCCTGCGTTCAGTTTGAGGAAAACGCCGCGCGTGCGAATTCCGAGAGAAACTCTACAACATGTCACATCAATCAATCAATTAATCAATCACCTCAACCAAGTACACATCACCTCACACCAAATCCCAAGCGACCTCGTAAGTCAACAATTCCTTACAGAACCCATACCCTTCTTACACAATCTACCCCAAAAGTCAACAAACTCTTACACAACCCATCCCTCTCTCCCATCCATCACTCCATCCCATCTCTCTCTCTCTCTCTCCTTACAACCCTCTCTCTCTCATTTCTCAAGCTCATTTTCAAGCAACCAAAAACATCACACGTCCAAGCTTCCCAAACTCTCATGGAGGAGCTTTAGTGCAACCCACTTCCTACTCTCTCATCTCCCATCTCAACCCTCTATTTTTCATCACCTTCCATTAAAATTGAAGCCCAGGCGATTACCGTTCCATCGGACTAAGAAGAAGAGGACGGTGGGTGATCTTAGACCCACATTTGCATTTTTATTTTGTGATTGAAGGGCCACATATGGTGGGACCCACCTTGATGTATGCTTGTATCCATGAGGGGCCCATAGTGGTGGGGCCCCTCCGTCATCTCCGATCTCTCTCTCTCTCTCTCTCTCTCTCTCTCTCTCTCTTTCTATGATCATGGCCCACCTATGATGTGTGTATTTTACCCATGCCATCCACCTAGTGGGCCACCTTGATCCCGATTCGGGGCTTGCATGACCGGACAATCATACCGGCCCGGATGAAAGGGAAATATAAATATCAGTTTGATCTAAATCTAGTGGCCCATACGTGGGACTACCTTAATGCCTGTACATCATTCAGCACTGTCCAGCGGTGGCTGGACATTGGTTATATACATATATATGTATATACATATGTGGTATGTATTATTATAATATTATATTATATTATAACATTATGGATAATATATATATATATATATATATATATATATATATATATATATATACACACACACACACACACACACACATATATATATATATAATGTATGTATCTATACATATAGGCTTGCAGCCGTACGTGTGGAACCCACCTGATTTAAAGGAAATGGATTGGCTGGTGTCCATGCACCGTCCAGATGGCTGGACGGTGGGGACCCACCTGACGTGCGGGTCACACCCACACCGTCCATCTGTCTACCTGGCGGGACCCACCATAGAGGTATGTGTTCTATCTGCACCGTCCATCTGGATGGTGCCATGTATGGTCCCACCCTGGTGCGTGTTGCACCCACACCGTCCATCTGTCCTGACGGTGGGACCACCTTGATGATGAGTTACATCCACCGTCCAGCCCATGGACGGTGGACCCCAGCCATGATGTATGTGTTTTATACATGCCATCCACCCGTTTTGATGGGGGAACCCGCCTGCTGACTGACGTCAGCAAGTTCTGTGGGACCCACGATGATGTATGTGTATGTCCCAGCAATCCTGATGGTGGGACTCGCTGCTGGACAATGTTTGGATGGTGTTGTTGCATCTGGACAATGTTTGGATGATGCTGATTTATATGGAAATTGTTTAGATGGTGCTGATGCACATGGACAATATTTGGATGGTGCCAGGTTACATGGACAATATTTGAGTGGTGCTGATTTACATGGAAAATGTTTGGTTGGTGCCAATTTACCTGGGCAATGTTTGGACCGTGTTGATCATCATTAATGGGCCATGTGCCCCATGGACTGATAGTGTACGGTGATACACATGTTACACCTATATCTGTTGAAATGATTTTGGTGTGGTCCAAACCCGCGTGAGGACCATTGGTGCGGCCCATCCATGAGGCCCATCATGATGTATTTGTGGCCCATGTGTGGGGTCCACCTGTTTGTATTGTTGGGCCCAGACACGTGGCCCATTTGATGCATATGAGGCCCAAGCAGTGCGGCCCACTTGTTGTATACGAGGCCCACGTATGAGGCCCATGGTGATACATCTACGACCCATTTGATGAGGCCCATTGCGATAGGTTGGAGGCCCATGGGACGAGGCCTAATACAATGTATTCAAGGCCCATTGTGATGTATTCAAGGCCCATGGGCGTGGCCCATCGTGATACATTTGAGACCCATGTATGAAGCCCAATGTGATGTATGTGAGGCCCATGAGTGAGGCCCAATGTGATGCATGTATGGTCGTTACGTTGTATATGAATCCCTTAGGTGGGCCACTCCGTGGGAGTAATGTTGGTTAGATGTCCACATTGATGGGCAATGATGGTTAGATGTCCTCATTGTAACCTTCCCTTAGGCCTTGTTAGGCCCATTCACACCATTCTCTGAGTGGGTTTACCCTAATTATTGGGCCCCATTTCCATGATCAATCTATTCTCATTGGGTTACCCCTAGATGTTGGGCCCCCATTGGTTGTTAGTGAGAGTACTTCTTTTATTTTTGAAGTCCATCTAGGACTCATTTAGGCCCCCTAGGGCATCTAGCAGGCCATCTAATAGTATGGTGAAGGAACCCTTTCCGAATCCCTAGGATTGTGGGTAGGCCGCTTAGGCCCAACCTTAGTATAAGGGGGGAATACATGATCATCATATAATATGCTTAGTATAGCTCCATGATCCATGCCCATACGCATCATATGTATGCTTGATATGATGAGTGATTGATCATAGCACATGCCATTGGATAGATTATGATGGTATTCCCTGATAGGAGGAGTTGCTCGCATGAGCGCGCGATACACGCAAGATTGCTACATGACTGGATAGTGTGATTTATGCATTTCGCATGGTGTGATATGTTTACTGTATGCCCTAGCGACATTAGGGCCGTAGCCTCCACAGGCGTATCGTGGTTGGTAGGATTGGACACTGAAAATCTTGTTCTACTGGGGTGCTATAGATGTCCCTGGATGAAAGTCCCTAAACCCTTATGGTATCAGGAGGTTGCTCCAACGTCTATACCGAGTGGATGCATGAGCGTCGAGTGTCGATTGCCAGAAGGCCGCGCTTTCAACTGTGTCGTGGTCGGTTGGAAGGGGGTGCAGCCTTACCCGCCCGAGAGGAGAGGGCAAAGCTAGGCTGAGTTTAACCAGCTCGAGAAATGGGTCCGCTATCTACGAGTCAGGCCCGATATTGGCAGGCAGATAGTGAGGTCTCTTCCATTCACCTTGTTGCGTGCGATGGGGCAGCAATCTGGTTTGGAGTGTACTAGACCCCGGTGATATCCCAGAGTTGAGTTGTATTGATATGTGAACTTATATGAGGATTAGTGTACTTGGATTGCATCTTGCATCGCATGACCTTGGTATGGTCGACAACATTCATGCCTTGCATGGCATGACCTTGGTATGGTCGACAACATTCATGCCTTGCATCATATGGCCTTGGTATGGCTGACATCATTTATGCCTTGCATCGAATTGCCCTGGTACGGCCAATAGTGTTCATGGATTCTTCAGCATATTCTGCATTACTCTGATATTGCATAATTGCATTACTACATTGCGCACACCCTTTCACCACCCTCTAAGCTTTTTGTAAGCTTATGCATGACCATTGCGTGCAGGTGACGTTGGATCGCAGTAGCGTTGAGGTAGGAGCGCATAGCAGATCATCTTGGAGATTTTGTTTATCATCATTGTATTTCCCTTTATGTGCACTGTACTTATAAGTTTTTTATCATAGTGGAAATGCAATGGAGTTTTTTGTTGTTGTTTGTGGGTTATGCCTTTAGTTATGCTTATTACGAATCAAACTGATGTTGAAAATCCTCTTTGTAGGATCCTCAGATCGGAACCTGGTAAATGGGTACCAGGAGCCGAGAATGGGGTACTACGAAGGTTGTCGGCGCCGGTTTCTCAGTTTGGGGTGTAACAAAAACACTATTAATAACCCATAAATGAATAGACTTTTGAAAGTACATAACCTAAGGTCTTTCTAGGGTTATATCACCTGTTGTTTATCAAATACATGGGTCAACTTGTCTTGAAATTGGGCGACATCTTCTTGAGATGATAAGCCGATCTTAAGCTGATCTTTAGATATGTAGAGTAGTTGCGATTCCATACATGCGATCTGAATTGTAATACTTTTGTCTTACGAAATTTGACAATCAAATGTGTGTTAAACATATAAGGACTTACAAAATTGATGAAGCAGTATATGTGTAACATCCCGAATTTTCATGGCTAGAGTTTATACTCATGCCCGAGGAAACCAGGTGTTAATAACACATAAATTGGATACTTTAAAAAATAACGCCTTATTTTTTTTATTTAGATCGCATGCAGATACATTCATGAAGGTAACATTCACAATAATAAAATCAACTGTATTTATTATTTTGTCAGAGTAAAAGGATTCAGTAAATAATCAAATGCCCTCTCAATGGGAGCTTATAACATTTATCGAGTTCGCAACGGAAGTATAAAACTATCTTCATATTCTTTCAGTATAATCTTCAATAGGGAGATGGTCTTCTAAGTCTTCAATCTGTACGTCACCTGCATCATATGTACGGTAGGAAAGGGTCAACGCCCTACTCATAGTGATGGTTATCCTTTAAGATAAACAATAATTCAACAGATTCATAAAAGTAATGTAAGCGTTCTGATACATCTCGTATTCCACTACTACAAGGAGCATCAGTATGCGCAAACAACCTACATGAGATGCATTCCTATGAAAGTATGTGCGGCTCATCATACGTAGTGATAATCACAATGTGGAATATAATTCATAAAAAACTCGACTCGACCCGCATCCCATAACTACGGATATTCACCGGCATGGCCAACGCTAACGTGGATTTATATGAATATCTCAAGGCGACACAACAATGCGGTCGCGGGATTTATGTAACACGATGTATTCATGGAGCAACTATTTGCCACATCCAATCCCAAGAAGTGATGTAACACGCATGATGATTTGCTTACATTGATTGTGCACCACGCTAACCAACCCACGGAATTACGTGCCGACCAAGAGGGCCGCTACCTGTAACGTATTACGTCCACGATATATATTTGAAACACTAGTTGTGATACCTTTAACACATCACTTACATTGATAGAGAATGTAAACTGGATTATGGGGTTCTAGAATATCAAGACACATGTCCAAGCCTTAAAGGTAAATAGGACAAGGTTAATAAAGTAATGAGAAGAGGGCTCAACAAATAGAAAATTGGCAATGACCAACTTAACAAAGAGGAGAGTAGCAATGGCTAACTCAACAAATAGGAGAGTGACAAGGGTCAACTCAATAAAGAGGAGAGCGGCAAGGGCCAACTCAATAAAGAGAAGAGTAGAAAGGGCTAACTCAACAAAGTTGGTAAAGGCAAGGGCAAGGCTTGTATCCATCGGCCACATAAATTCATAAAGGTCACTCAAAATCAACATCATACCATAATCTCAAAGGGCAAATAATTGTTGATGATAAATTAAACAATTGCAGAGAAAAAATCATGAGAACAAGTAAAATGAAATATAATTGACACCAACTTAAATTAAAGTAAGCTTAAAGGATAAAACCCTCACCTCCTGATTCAATTTCTCTCTAATGTTGTTAGATCTGCAATGTCGTACCCAATTCTTGTGTAATTAGTATGTTTCCTTAAGTTGTATCACTAAGTAGGCCATGTCATTGACTCAAGGTAGATTTAATTTAAGATTTAAATTTGATTTCTACTAAAATAGTAAAGAAGAGTTTTTAGGTGTTTCTTGAAGTGGAACGAGTAAAATATGGAATCTAACCTTTGTAGAGGATTACAAAAAGATGGCTACCTAACCTTTTAGGTTCGTATAGGACCGGTCAGGCCTCGGTGTGTCCCTGGCTTCTTCAACAGTTAATCTCCTTTCTCTCTCTCTCTCCCTCTCTCTCCCTCTCTCTCTCTCTCTCTCTCTCTCTCTCTCTCTCTTTCCTGTCTCGTTTCTTCCTTTCTTTTTCTTTTCTTTTTTTTTTTTTACTTTTTTCTTTTTGTTCCAGAACACATCCCGCCCCGGGCTGGAACTCGTCACAACCTATCTGGGCGAAGGGAGACTCCTCCATCTCACCCTCTCGATCTTTCTCTTTATCTTTTCCTTTTTCTTTCTTATGGAATGGCAGATGGTATGAACGGACCAGATTTTCATCCGTCCTTTCTCTCTCTTTTCTTTCTCCGTTGAGATGTCCTCCTCTCCTGTTGCTGGTTGGCTGGAGTTCTTTCTCTCTCACGTTTCTTTCCCTTTCTTTTCTTTCTTATGGAACAACAAGACTCTTTTATAGTCAGTCCGAACCCAAAAGTCCCGTTACGTAAACTTGTTTACGCATCACTCCGGTTTCCCCTTACGCAAAAGCTCCTTGCGTAACTGAAGATCAGCGCCCGGGCTTCTACCCAAGCCTTGCTTTTGGTCGACGTGGAGGGGGTCAAAAACCTCACCTCTCTATTATGGATGGTCTAGATTGGAGTTTGGGCGCATGGTGTGGATTCCTTACGCGAAAAAAGGTTCGAACAGGACTTTCCCTCGATGTTCTTGCTTAAGGTTTGTAATAACCATCCATCTGATAGAACAGGTTACGAAAAGAGTGAGGTTCTGGTCGGATTCCCCTCCGGACAAGATGGATGGTTCGCATTTCTCAAATAGCTATGACTGGTGGCCCACTGATCACAAACGAGGACGATATCTTTGGCGGAGAAGTCGGGAGCAGTCCGATCATGGCTGGATTTGTGTGTATGTGGGAGCTTGTCGGTGTGCGAAACGACCTAGGGTATGGTCGAATCTGCCCCCTGGGCAAGATGGATGGTTTAGATCATCCATGCAAGCGATGATGGCGGGCCACAGTGGTTCCAAATTCCTGTTGTCCATTCGTGATAAGCGGCAGGAGTTTTGTTTTGTTTGAAAGAAGTCGGGTCAAACCTTGTTTGACCCAATTTGTTGTTTAGTGTATTGCCGGTGCACAGGTGCTATGCACACCTAAGGTTAATGTGGGGTCCACCATAATGTTTTAGAGGGATCTGCTTTGCTCATATGAAGGGAAATGTCCAACTATGACTATCTACGAGGTTTCTTCACTCGATGGACACAAAGACCAACATTTACAAGTTGATTTGTCAATTGGGTCACCTTTACAATGATCTAATGGCTGAAATTCGACGCGTATGGTTAATTTATGATACATAGGCATAGTGTAAAATCTCGCATTAAACAGATCGTGGGAACCATGTGATTTAGAATTCAGGGGTCTAGGTTAATGACATTTTCATAATTATTGATGATCTAAGAGTTTTGTGAAATCTAATGTTTCTACATGGTTGTAGGCACGTTTTAAGTAATTCTTATAAAAGAACTTATGTCTAAATCATTATAGATGAAGGGTTATTCATTCATTTAGTTAGGGGAATGTACATGTATCAAACCACATGATCAATGGTCGGATGACTTGATTTATGGATGAAGATCATTCTTAATGGTCAGATTCATGTTGGAGAATAGATGTAGGGTTAGGATAGCTAAATTGATATTGTACATATGTACATATTAAGTTAAACTTTCATGGTAACACTTGAGAACTTTCAATACTCGGGTATTGAAAAGTTCGGGGTGTTACAATCTACCCCCCTTAAACATAATTTCACCCCTAAAATTTAGTACTTCTATTATTCAAGCCATTTTCCATGCCTTTAAGGATTCCCTACCTCCTGTGTTCGAGGTAATATGAATAGATGGTTGTAGTGGGTTTGAGCCTGATACACAACTCCTTCGTCTGCGCAATACAGAGGATCCACTGGTATTAATACGTAATCATGTTAAATCCCGATCCCTTGCTTGATCAGAGCATTGGGATCATTTGAGATTTTCTAGGACTTAGAATTTGAGTCAAACTGTGCAAATTTCGCGTAAACATGATTCCATCAATCCATAATCTCGATTGTTCTAAACTCATGGGGAATATCAGAAAATCTTATATTCTAGTAAGGGATAAATCTACGTACCCTATTAAGCTTTTCACTACGTACTTTGATTATCTGATGCACTACCCGAAATTACTTTTATCATCCTCACTGATTCATTATGCTTAGGTTTTCAACATATTACTCGTAAGGTAAATCTGTATATGTCTGGGTGCGTATAATTGACTGCATGAATCGGGACGCTACAATATGTTCAACCCGAAAGAATATAGGGATCTAATATATTTTCAATATAATAAACAAAACCCTAATTGCTGTAAGTTTTATTCTCTAAATCTGAAGAAGAGTTTAAATGACTCTCTTAAATGCGATTGAAACTAGCTTGAGAAATAGAATAAAATAACTTAAATAAGAATTAGAATTACCGCACAAATTGCTTAAGGAGGGCCTGACTTTCTCTCTATGCTTGTGAAGATTACTCACAAATTTTCGTATCTTGAATGAAAGAGAGAAGGCCTTTATTTATGGCCAAAGGATTTGGAAATTTGGTCAGCTTGATTTTTAGTTCGGCTTGCCGAATTTCAAAGATTGCAAGCCAAGGACTCTCGAATTTCGTGGGATAAGAAAATCAAAATTTTCGGCTAGCCCGAGCTAAAATTTCGCAAAATACAGGGTTCGGCTGGCCCAATTTTCCTAGAATTTGAAAAGTTGCATTGCTGGAATTTTGACCGAACAAAACTCGGGCTAGCTGAACCCTATATTCGATGCGGCCATGGAGAATGGCGCATGCCCCTTCTCTCTCTGTCAGATTTTCTCTCTCCCTCACTTCTTTTATCTCTCATGTACAACAGGTTAGCTGGACTCGTTAAACTCAACCTGACTCAGATCTAGCCAGACAAGTTCACTCGACTCGGTACAACCCGAACCAACGACTCAATCAGTTGAGTTAGTTTAGCAGTGAAACAGCAACCACCCCATTCTCTCTACCTTCATTTGTTTCTTCCTCATTTATTTCTCATGCTTTCCTTCTTCAGCTCTTCTTCTTCTACTCTGGACGACAGTGGAGATGAGACTTGGATGGAACTCGTCACGCTGGTTGCGAACTCAGCACGGGTCAATGCAGTGCAACGCTTGCCTCACACACACACACACACACACACACACACTCTCTCTCTCTCTCTCTCTCATTTTCTCATTTCTCTCTCTTTTCTTCTTCTCACCCCATTGGATGGAGGTTGGAGTCAGTACGGGCTTAACCCAGACGTAACTGACTTGGACCATGACTCGGTCGAGTCGACTCACTCTAGTGCGGCAAAAATGGTGTAGCCTCTCATCCCTTTTCTCAATCTTTTCGGCTTTCCTTTTTGGGAAAGGGTTGCCCTAAAAGGCAACCTCTTATAGGTCTTCTTAATTCTATTCTAGAGGCTTCAGAAGTAATTAATCTATGGAATTAGTTATGGTTTAATCGCGCGACTAGTCGAGTTTGTGAGATAGTATATTCAAATCTGGCTTACATGGACGAAATCTAATCATCTAAATGGATGTCTGGAGTCCAAGGCCACATGATGAACGTCTTAGATTAGTAAATGGGACCCACTACCCGATGATGGGTATCTTGGCTCAACGGGGAAGATGATCCCGCCGCTAATGGCGGATCATCACCCAATGGCTGATCTGACGACAACTACGCATGAATGGCTTAATAGGTTCAGAGATCGCAGTGGGCCCATATTTTGGAAGATCATTGTAGAAAACTAGATGTTGCGCGAGATTTTGAGCCATGGCTGGTATTTTCTCAAGTCGCCAATATCTCATGCAAGGACTGGAAGTTGTTGTGAGAGGGGCGTTGGTTGTCCTAGGACGAACATACCAGATACGCCAATGAGGTTTCTGAAAGCTAAGGAATGGTTGAGATCGAGCCAGCACAAATACGAAAAAGATTCTTTCCGCCTTTTGTGCCACGAAAACCCTAAAATGAGGTCGAATTGGAGGGTTGAGATTACCCCAAATGAATGGTTAGGATAGCAAGAGGATTCCGTTTATGGATCGTCAGCTAACTGAGACGGAACTCCCATTTCTAAAATAATAGCCGCACGCGGCGTTTTTTAGCATAAGCTCACACATACACACATGCGTAGTAATGTGCTAGATGGGTATGGTTTTGGTCTGACTCACATGTTCTCTAAGATGAACGGTTCAGATCATCCATCTGATCTCAGATGGTGGGTCACAACGACCGCTGGGTGGAAAAATAGTGAGAAAGAGAGGTTTTCTCTCCTTTATCGGGTCAGAGCCCATTTGACCAGGCTGGCTGAACCCATGTACTACGAGTGGGCACGCTCTTGGTGCACACACACCACAGGTGTGGGGTCCACAGTGATGCCTTGAGAAATCCTCTCCGCTCATAAGACTTCATAGGCCCAATTGGGTCATCTGACCGAAGATGCGGGAGATTCAAAGCTTAGGTGGGCCATACAACTTGATTTTAGGGTTTCATTAATAATGATTGACAATTAACAGTTGGATCCTTCCCCGATCTGATCACTGACGCTTTCAAATGTTTCCCAGCTAACATGGATAAATTTTAACAGTTGCTTTCACCATTAAGTGTTATATAATGTCACATTGAGTTGTGGACTTGATGAACGGTGGATTTGCTGAGTTGGGTCCCGAAACTGGTGATGTATGGTTCAATTGTTTAATGAAAGTATTATGTAAAATTTTGTCGTGATCGAATTTCCATAATTAAGCCTTTCAAGGTTTGACATTGATTCCACTAAAGTGCGATGGTCCATCTTTAAAATTAATGGATGAATCATTTGATTTAAGGAAGGAGATTTCTTCCAACGGTCCTAAGGGTCCTGGGGTTCGATTTGGATTGTCCAAGCTCAATTTTGGATGGTTGAGAGGTCATTAGGGATTTAGGGCAAATTGAACTCAAATCTTAAAGATTCGTTGTGGGTTGTCTGTGAATCACTGGAGTATGATGGGCAATATAAGATAGGAAACACATGTGTAAACTAATTTAAACTCCATGACAACACTCAAGTACTGAAAAGTGAGGGGTGTTACATATGGGTTGGTCGAAAATCCCAAAATTTTAACAATATGATTTTACCATTTTCTTTTCATGGATATATTATACAAAAGTGAACAAAAAGACAAGAAAGAAAATGAATTAAAGAAAGAATTGTAGTACATAATTTGATATCATGCTTTAAATTAGAGAATCTAACATTGTCCAGTGGTTTAGTTAGGATATCTGCAAGTTGCTACTATGTTTGAATGTATTCCAGCATAATAGTCTTATCTTCAACTAATTCTCGTATGTAGTGATATCGTATGTCAATGTGTTTTGTACAAGAATGTTGAATAGGATTTTTAGATATATTTATAGCATCGGTATTATCATAATATAAATTCATAGTATTTTGATCAATACCATATCAGCTAACATGCATTTCATCTACATAAGTTGCGTGCGAGCATTCTCTTCAGCAATGTATTAAGCTCTACAGTGGATAAATACACTAAATTTTTCTTCTTGCTCATCCAAGATACAAGGCAGTTTCCAATATAAAAACATCCACCACTTGTGGATTTTCTATCATCAACATTACCTGCCCAGTCAGCATTAGTGTATCCAGCTATTTGTAGAGACGTATCATGTGGATACCACAAACCTAAGTTAGCAGTACTTGCAACATATTTGATTATCTGTTTAACAGTAGATAGATGAGATTCTTTATGATCATATTGATATCTATCACAAATGCCTACACTAAAAGAAATATCAGGTCTCCTAGCATTAAGTAAAGTAGACTACCAATCATGCTACGGTAAAGTCGTGAGTCAACACTTATAGGTGTATTAAAATTTCTACTATTCTCAAAACCAAATCTCTTCACTAAGTTCATAGCATATTCGGTTTGAGAGATAAATATCTCATCTTTGAGTTGTTTGACTTAGAGTCCAAGAAAGTAATTTAGCTCACCAACCACACTCATTTCGAACTCTGATTTCATCAAATTTGCAAACTTAGAAGAGAGGTTAGTGCAACTTGATCCATAGATAATATCATCTACATATATCTGAACAATTAAAATATCTTCAATACATTTTTTGATAAATAATGTGTTATTAACACTTCCCATTTTAAAATTTTTACTAAACATAAATTTAGTCATTTTTTCATACCATGCTCTTTGGGCTTATTTTAAACCATATAGAGCTTTTTAAAGACGGTATACATAATTAAGAAGTTTTGGATCTTCAAAGCCCTTAGGTTGTTCCACATAAACTTCCTTGTTTAAATCACTGTTTAAAAAAGCACTTTTGACATCCATTTGGTATATTTTGAAATTTTTATAGCATGCAATGGAAATAAATTATCTGATAGATTTAATACCCACAATTGGTGCAAAGGTTTCATCGTAGTCAACCCCTTCAATTTGAGTGTAATACTTTGTCTTACGAAATTTGACTTGTAATACTTTTGTCTTACGAAATTTGACAACCAAATATGTGCTAAACATATAAGCACTTACAAAATTGATGAAGTAGTATATGTTCAACCTGAAAGAATATAGAGATCTAATATATTTTCAATATAATAAACAAAACTCTAATTGCTGAAAATTCTATTCTCCAAATCTCAAAAAGAGTTTAGATGACTCTCTTAAATACGATTGAAACTAGCTCAAGAAAGAGAATAAAATAAGCTAAATAAGAATTAGAATTACTGCACAAATAGCTTAAGGAGGGCCTAACTTTCTCTCTATGCTTAAGAAGATTACTCACAAAATTTCGTGTCTTAAATGAATTAGAGAAGGCCTCTATTTATAGATAAAGGATTTAGAAATTTGGCCAGCTCGATTTTTAGTTCGGTTGGGCGGATTTCAAAAATTGCGATCTAAGGTCTCTCGGATTCCAAGGGATAAGAAAATTAAATTTTCCAGCTGGCTCGAGCCAAAATTTGACTGGCTGAATACATGGTTCAGCTGGCCCAATTTGCCAGGAATCTAAAAAGTTGCATTACTGGAAATTTGACCGAACAAAACTCGGGCTGACTGAACTTGCCATGGAAAAATCAATCATTACTATAAACTTGCCCGAATTATGTTGGGTTGGCCGAATATGGTTAGGCTGGCCGAACCTGAAGTCAAGCTGGCCTAACTTCAGAGTATTTTACATTGTATACATTATTATTACGACCACAATTTAAGAACACCCAACTTAGGGTCATTCTAAGGTTTATACCACTTGATGGTTGACATATACACAATGCTTCAGTCTTTGAACCATGAAAAGTATTTAACACTTGAGATGTTAAGTCAATCTTCCATTGATCTTCATGAGTTGTCAAAGAATGTTGAGCATGCTTGTGATCCATCCGGAACTATGAAATTTGACAATACTAAGTGTACTTTAAGTATAAGCACTTACAAAAAGTAAATAACAAAAAATAAATGCGGGAGTGGTATTTCACTCAAATGAAAAGTATAAAAGACAAAAAGTAAATACGAAAAGGCAAATGTTAAAAATTAAATGAAAAGTAACTGACATAAAGTAAATGCGGGACTAGTATTCCACTAAAATGAAAAGTAGCTTACAGAAAGTAAACACGGGAAGGTAAATGTTGAAAAGAAAATGCGCCAAAATTATGCAATTCCTAAAAAATTAAAAAAATCCCGTGTTTCAAGTCAGACCTTGGCTAGTGGTTAAACACGAAGGTTCCCATTGGAGTCGCAATCCCTATGAATTCGACGCATCGGCACACCCACTCTTGTCTGCTTTCCTCTGTATCTCTTCATCTTTTGCATGATGCTTGGGTGGGGTGTAGTGCTAACTCAGATATGGCATGTTTGATTAGAGTCGCCATTGGTTACTGAAGCTCAGATTTTACAGTCAGCTAGAAACCATATAATAGTTAAAGGGTCGAGGAATTGCGAAACTCCCTGATTCGAGTGAATCTTGCGATAGGTCTATAATTGTAGACTTTGAGTAAGGGCGTTAATGACAGATAAGGAAGGGGGTTAGGCACCCTTTTTCTCCTGCATAGTATGCGGTCTATACCGTCACACCCCAAACCGGAAATCAGATTCACAGGAATCTCGATCGCCAAATCCAGTGTTGATAGCCTTCGTAGTACCCCATTCTCAGCTCCCAGTGCCCATATGCTAAGTTCCGATCCTGGGATCCTACAAGTAAGATTTTCCAACGTACATTTATCTCGTAATAAGCATAACCACAAGTTTACCCAAATCACAAAGGCAACATCATCATCACATACCCAATAATATAAACATTTAAATACAACGTTGAGATGGAAATACATATGTCAAAATCAACGCTTCAAAAGTCAGTTATATGCTCCAAGCTCCACGCTGCTACAACCTAACTTCACTTGCACGCATCTATCGTGTATAAGCTTATAGAAAGCTTAGAGGGTGGTGTAAGTGTGTGCACAAGATAAGTGTCAAGTATTCAATACAATGCCATAATCATACAATTATCGAAAATACTGGTAAGATCATGAATCATACGATATCAGAGTAAATGAAAATACTGACAAGTCCATTAGTTAATCACTATCAGAATATGCAGTACAAATCAACTATGTAAATGAGGAGTCATAAAGATCCAAATATCAGATACCGATGATGCAATGCAATATACAATTCATGATGAGTTCACAAATACTGTCAGCCGCATCTAGACTATATAAATGCAGAAACACAATAACCTAAAATGTCATATGTTGCGGATGTAATGCAATAGCGGTGTGAATGAAATGACCATGTTGGAGTGTGAAGTCGGGATGATAGTACTAGTATCGCAGGCTATAGGGTCCATCACAAGGGACTTGTATCCAAACTAGTCCCATACCTAATTTGGATAGTCAGACTCAATGTGGTAAACTCCTGATCTCAGATTACTCACGCGCCCCAACCGAAATCCTGGCCATTGCGAAGGTACACGTAACAAATAGTTGCGCACCACCAGCCCGAGTGGATAGTGAATGAATGAATGAATGAGTATGCAACTCCTGCTCAATAAGTCCACATATCAATATAGTTCATCTCTGGGATCATCACCGGGGTCTATTACACTCTACACCAGCTTGCCGCCCCTATCCGAGCGCACAACTGGGTAAGTGGAAGAGACCTCACTATCCGCCTGCCAATATCGGACCCGGCTCGTCGATAGCGGACCCATTCCTCAAGTTGGTCAGACTCAACCTAGATTTGCCCCCTCACTTAGGCGGGTAAGGTCACACCCCCTCCCAACCGACCACGACACAGTGGGAGACGCGGCCTACTGGTATACGGCCCTCATGCGCTCATATACATCCACTCGGTGTCGACGTTGGGGCGTCTCCTGGCCACGGAGGTTTAGGGATTTTCACCCAGGGACATCTATGGCGCCCGTATTCTAGAACCAAATATTTCTGATGTCCCATCTGGCCATCTACGATATGCCTGTGGACAGTAGTCATATCACAAAATGCGTGATGCATGAGTCATACAATCCAGTCATACATCAATCCTATGCATGCCGTGGGCTCATGTGAGATAACCTTCGCCTATCAGGGAGTCTCATATCAACCTGCCCAATGACATATGCAATGGTCAATCACATCTCATAACAAACATGCAGATGATGCGTATGGGCATATATCATGGTGCTATGCTGTCACATACTCATAATTGGTATCAATAATCGGCATTAACAATCGGCCTCGAAAACGTGGACATTTAACCAACATTGCCTCTAAGGAATGACTCACGTAGAGCCTAACATATAGTAGACCCATTGCCTCACGCAAGGCAAAATATACAACACCATGGGCCTCACTCAAGAGCTTAATACATCACGATGGGCTTTTTA
>JAJHSJ010000012.1:42172355-42229557 GCA_021015155.1 Magnolia officinalis
ATTGTGAGGGTTTTAGGTGAACCTGAAAAAACTTATTTTTATAGTGAACGCTAATATCCACTGTGTGAGGATATTATGAGTGGAGTAGTTGTGTGGCTGTTGTTTAACAGTTGGTGTACACACAAGCGAACCACTATAATTCTTTATGTTTAGTGGATGTGTGGTTTATTTTCTTTTATCTTTTTATGATTCAAGATTGTGGGATTATTTGGTGGATGTGATGTTGTAATTTTAGTATTCAGCATTGTGTGTGAATGTTGTAATAGCTTAGTTATTTCTTTTACTATTCATTTCTTTCATATCCTCTTTAGTTTGAGTTTTTTGATACTCACCCACGTTCTAGTAAGGTTGTCATGCTATAACCCTTTGGTTTTTGTGTGTCAGGTTGTCCTTAGAACTAAGTTTGTATCAACCTCTCAATACTAGAATTTTGAGGTTGCTTTTCATTTCCGCATTGTGGATTATTCTAAGTATTATCTTTCTTTATTTTGTTTAAATTCTGCTGTTAATTATTTTAATTTGGCATAGTCCCTATTCACCCCCTCTAGGACATATAGCTTGGCCTTTTCAAGTGGTATCAAGCCTAATAGCTTGTTTTATTGTTATTTCTCTTGGATTAATTTCCTAAGCTAATCGATCTGAGCTGTGTAAGATGTCAAATTTCGATAGTTTTTTTATCACTAGATCTCCACCATTTGTTGGCTCCAATTATGCCTATTGGAAAGCCAGATGAGAATTTTCTTAAAATCCATGGATGAGAGCGTGTGGCAAGCCACAGTGACTGATTGGACCCCTCCTACCACTGAAGTAACTAGTATCGACGAATCCAAAACTATGAGAGTCACACCTTATTTTTCTTAAACTACTCTTCAGAAAAGTGAGAGTAGTACCTATGCAAAACACTCAAATGCAATCACTTGCGCACTCATCACTGGATGAATTCAAAAGAATTATATCCTGTGATACTGCAAACCAAGCCTGGGATATTTTAGAATGACCCACGAGTGAATAACAATTGTCAAGAAATCTAAAGTCCAAATCCTCACAAACCATTTGAGGAAATACGTATGGAGGAAAGTGAAACTTTCATGGACTTTTATACTAGATTAAAGGACATCGTCAACTCTATGTGGGGTCTTGGTGATAAAATTCCAGAAAGTAAAGTCTGTGCAAAGATACTACACTCACTACCTAACTTCAATTCAAAGGTGATTGTAATCATGGAACTTGTGATACAGATAATATGTGGGTAGAAGAATTAGTTGGCTCATTACAGACTCATGAGTTAACTTCTAAAGCTCCTAAAGGTAAATCCATCACCCTTAAATCTTCTAAATGTTTTTTCAAGAAATAGTAGTAATTCTGATTTAGAAAATTCTGAAGATGATATGGCCCTTTTAGCTAAAAAGTTTTATAAAATTTTTTAAAGTAAAAAGAGGGTTGATTTTTAAAAATCTAATGATAAGAAAAGATCTAAATCTAAAACTTGGAAATCATTAAAAGATATCCAATGTTTCAACTGCCATGAATATGGGCATTTATCAAATAAACGTTCTAAAAAGGACAAACCCAAAAAGAAGGGTATGTTGGCTACTTGGGATGAATCTTCTTGCTCTAAAGCCTCTTCTGAGTCAGAAGATTTAAAACCGAGTCGGGTATTAAAGTTAAAGCTCTTATGACTCTATCCAAGTTCACTTTTCCAGATAATGATGATTTAACTAGTGAAGAAAATATGAATAGTGATCATGAAAATGAAGAAGATCTTCAAAATGCTTATAATGCCCTATATAAGGAAAGTTGTAAAATTGCGGTAAAACTAAAACTTCAGAAGAAAAGTTTTTGAAACTTAAGAAAATTTTGATACTCTTGTTTAAGAAAAATCCCACGTTTCAGATTGTTTTGAAAAAACTAAATGTGATTTAGATTTCAAAACCTCCCTTATTGAAAATTTAAAATCTGAAAATGAAAAACTAAAACTTGAAGTCTCTTCACTTTTGAGTTTAAAAGACACATGGAGGTATGCCCAAGGTGATCTTAAGTTGGAAAAACTCTTATCTGAATCAAAAAATGTGGCGACCGATCCGGTTTTGGGTTATGACAAAATATTCCTCCCAAATATAAGAATACTCCTCGTAAGTTTGTGAAAGGAGAGTCTTCAAACTCAAAAGGGAAAGTCTAAATCAAAATTTTCCTAAAGTGCTAAAACTTTCAATCCTTAAAACCTAAAAGCAACAATATCAACTATAAAAATCAAAATCGTAATCCTTTAGCTGAGAAAATTGTTGATTTACTACTCAAGGATCTCTTAAAATCTAACTCACTGGGTCGGTCTTATAACAATTACAAACATAAGATGACCAACTATACTCTTAAACCCAAAAAGTTATGAGATGGGTTCCTTAGGTTACTTGCTTGGTTGCCCACACCGCTTTCAAAGCTTCAAGTCATTCAAAGTGGTACCTAGACAGTGGTTGCTCTAGACATATGACAGGTGATAAGGGTTGTTTACCAATCTTAAAGATATGACTGATGGTTTCAGTCACATTCGGTGATGGTAGCAATTGCAGGATTATTGGTGAAGGTACGGTTCAACTTTTTAACCTCCATTTATTTGAGAATGTTTTTATGTAAAACATTTAAAACACAACTTATTAAGCATTTCTCAAATATGCGATAAAAATCATAGTGTAAAATTTACTAACCTAGGGTGTGAAATTTTAAATAAAAATGGTTCTGTAATATTAACTGGTCACAAAACTTCTGAAAACTACTACATTTGTAAATGATTCAAGCTCATCTAATCTATCGTGTTACATGGTCCATACCGATGAGACTGAATTATGACATAAACGCCTTGGACATGTACACTAACACAACTTATATAGATTGAGCAAAAGTGAGTTAGTAAGAGGCTTACACAAATACAGAAAATAGATAAAATTGTGGCAAATGTCAGATTGGCAAGCAAACTAGGAGTTTTCATAAAAGGTGGACTCCAATGCACATCTAAACCGCTCGAACTACTCCATATGGATCTTATTGGACCAACTAGAACGGAAAGTCAAGGTGGCAAGAAATACATATTGGTAATTGTTGATGACTTTACCAGATATACTTTGGTAGTCTTCTTAAGAGACAAATCAGAAACTCTCGATGAAGCAAAAAGGGTACTTAAACGTATCTAAACTGAAAAAGAGTCTCAAGTCTGTAAGATCCGTAGTGATCATGGATCAGAATTTGAAAATAACAGTTTTGAGAAGTTTCGTAGTGATCAGGGAATATCGCATGAATTATCTATGCCCAAAACACCACAACAAAATGGTATTGTTGAAAGAAAAAACTAAAGTGCTTCAATAAATGGCAAATGTATTGTTAAATAGTATGAAGCTCCTTTAAAAATCTTGGGCCGAAGCCGTAAATACTGTGTGTTATATAATTAAATGCGTTTATACTAGAAATCAAATAGTAAAATGGCTTATGAAATGTGGTTTGATAAGAAACCTACTGTCAAATAATTTTGAGTTTTTAGCAGCAAGTGTTATATTTACGTCACTGGGAAAATCTAGGTAAGTTTGACACCAAAAAATGAAGGGGTATTTTTAGCGTATGCTTTGAATAGTCGAGCATATCGGGTTCTTAATAAGAGGACCGATGTAATTCAAGAGTCCATTAATGTGGTTATTGACAATCACTTGAATATACTTGTCTCAAGTTCAGATAATGATGAAGTACTTCTAATTGATAAACCAGATTCTTCATCAAGTCAAAATAACTCTAAACTGAGGACTATTAAAGACCATCCAACTAATCAGATTCTTGGAACTCTCTCAGTACTGGTGCGCGCACAATAGACAACTAGAAGATTGTATAATTATGTGTGCTTTACATCTTAGATAGAACCGGCTAATGTAAAAGAAGCTCTTATTGACGAAAACTGGATAGTTGTGATGTAAGAAAAGCTCAATCATTTGTTAAATGATGTTTGGTACTTAGTTCCTATACCTAAAGATAAACACATTATCGGAACTAAATGGATTTTCAAAAATAAGTCTGATGAACTTGGTAATATTATTATAAACAAGGCTAGACTAGTTGTACAAGGAGTCTCAAATTGAAGGTATCGATTATGATGAGGCCTTTGCCCCAGTAGCTCGTCTTGAATCAATCAAACTATTTATATCCATTGCATGCTTTAGAAAGTTTAAAATATACCAAATGGATGTAAAGAATGCTTTCTTAAATGGTGATTTGCATGAAGAAGTTATGTTGAACAGCTAATGGGTTTTGAAGACCTAAAAATGCTGATCATATCTATCACCTAAAAAAGGCTCTCTACAGTTTAAAACAAGCTCCTAGGGCAATGGTATGAAAAATTGACTAAGTTTTTACTAAGTCATAACTTTATAATGGGAGTGTTGATAAGACACTGTTTGTAAAGAAACATAATGATCACATTTTAATAGTACAAATTTATCTTGATGATATTATTTATGGATCTACTTGTGTTAACATGACTGTTGAGTTTACAGATCTTATGAAATCTAAAGTTCGAAATGAGCATGGTCGGGGAAATGAATTATTTCCTAGGGTGCAAGTTAGACAACAACCTGATGGTTTCTTTTTATTCTCAAACCAAATATGCTATGAACTTAGTTAAAAAGTTCGGATTTGAGAATGGGAAAATTTGATACTCCTATGAGTACGACTCTAAAACTCTCAAGGACTCTACAGGTAAGAAAGTATCTTAATTGTATCGCAGTATGATAGGTAGTTTGCTGTATTTAACTGCGAGCCGACCTGATATTGCATTTAGCGTAGGTATTGTGCTAGATACCAATTTGACCCTAAAGAGTCACATTTAACTGCTGCTAAGTGGATTATGCGATATGTCGCAAGTTTAGCTAATCTGGGTCTTTGTTATCCACATAATACTAGTGTTCAATTAGCTAGTTACACGGATGCTGATTGGGCTGGTAACATTGATGAATGAAAGTCAACCAGTGGTGGTTGTTTCTATGTTAGGAACTGTTTAGTTTCTTGACAAAGTAAGAAACAAAGTTCCGTATCGCTCTTAACCACTGAGGCTGAATACATTGCAGTAGGTACTGCATGTACTCAGCATGTATGAATGAAAAGAATGTTAAGTGATGATTACGGAATTGCACATATGGTTTTATATTGTGATAATTCCGCTGCAATTATATATCTAAAAATCCAATCTAGCATTCACGAACCAAGCACATTGACATTAGATATCATTACATTTATGAATTAGTGGAAGACAAGATAATTTCTTTGGAATATATCCCGATTGAGACTCAACTTGCAGACATATTCACAAAAACCGCTCGACAAAAGCAGGTTTTCTAAATTGAAATTTGATCTTGGTATGTGCAATTTGAATTGATTAGTCATGCATTTCTGTATCATCATGTATATACATGTTAGTTTGAATGTTTAAGTTAAAATTTGATGAAAATTGCACATTTTTGGCTGTGCACGACCAGTCGCATACATACTCGACCAGTCGTGGCATGATCGGTCCAGCATGTACACACCAGTTGTGTAGTGCGGGTTTGATGCTTATTTATGGGAAAGACTCCTTTTTTCTTCATATGGGTTTTCTTCTCCAACGGGTCCTAGGTCGACCGGTCGAACCATCTCCTAATTCTTTAAGGTTTAGTGCTTTATTTCCATTTTCCTTGTAGAGTCAAGTTCATCACTTCTTTTTCATCTTTGGAGTGATTTATTTCTTGTTTCTTTGAGGTTTTTGGGGTTTTCTTCTCCAAAATTTGATCTTGAGAAAATCCAGTCTACTTTTTTGTAACCACTTGGTTCCTTGATTTCCTAGTTGCAAATGGAAGTAGAGGCAAAAAAAAAAGTTCTCGTGGTCCTTCAACGTCTAGATCGACACCTATCACAAGGTGCCACCTTCGATCACCCGAAGATGATCCGTCCTATATGCGGGAATAAGGTTGCGCAATGTTATAATTGAACGACCTGTTCCTATTGAACATCTTGCTCCATTTGAAATCCTTCCTCTTTTCCAATCTGTAGGATGGATAACATTCTAACTTGGGGGGATAATCCATTCTACATTGGGTGGGGGCACGCCGTATCCTTTCGTCAAGCTAGCATTTACGCATGTATTTCTGATTTTTCAACTGAAAATCTAACATTTCCTATTGCTACTAGAGAAGGTCTAATTGAAATAGACTGACATTTGATCTCTGGTCTAATGGAAATACCTGTCAATGATGAAGGTATTCCCATTAGCACTCTAGTTGATAAACCAACTGAATCTGAGAAACGTATGCTTACTAGAGCTTTGTGCAATATAGATGCGAAATGGAGTACTAATGGAAATGCACTTGCTTCAAAGTATTTGTTACCCAAATACAGAGTCCTTTACAGGATATTTATTTCAAATGTTTATCCTCGTCTGGTAATAAAACTGAACTCACTACTTTTATGGTTCGGATTCTTCATTCCATTGTTTCTGGAACCAATGTCTGTCTTCCTTCTTTAATCTGTCACTGCATCATCCAATTTCATCTCCATCCTGGACACAACGATATTCCTTTCGCGTATCTTATGACTGTGTTGGCCAGCCATATTTTAGTGGCTATGCCTATTGGAGAGGCTCTCATTCAACACCATATTTTCAACAACTCCAATATAAACAAAATGAATCTGAGGTTGGCCGCAGGCCAAATCAATGTGGGTGTTGGTGGAGCTGAAGCAGTAAATGAAGAAGAAGGCAATTTACCTCCAGATGACATTAACATGGATGATCTTTGATGAGATCAAATCAGATTCTAAGGCTGACCTTGATTATCAGCCTTCTGATTTCGCTGAGAGGTTGCATACTCTTAAGGAACATGTGGCTCAGATTTGTGTAACCCAGGATTCTCAATTTGCTTATATGCGTAAATATATGAGGCGCATTAATAAGGTTTACATCAAATTGATCCATTTATTCCTGCTCCCTCTTCAGGATCTGATTAGTATTTTCTAATCTTGGTATGTAATAACTTTAATGATACTTGGATTTCTTTTGTCTTATGAGGTTATACTTGAATTGTGGTAATGACCGTTTAAGTTGAAGTAGGAATATACCAATATGTCCTAGAGGGGATGAATAGGACTTTAAAAAAAATGTTTTATGATTATTTAAAATCCTATTAACCTATCCTAAGAAAGTATGAATAAATCAGGATTTCATCAGAGTAACTCTAACGGCTTCCAAGCCAACTAGAGGATTCAATCATAGAACCGCTTTGCAAATAAACAAGATATAAATCAGGGTTTATGATGGATGTGACTGTGTGTGAGGTGTGATTAAATATGAAAGCATTTAGAGAAATCACACAAGTAATCAAAGACAAATATCAATCACAAACATAATCATTTTTATAGTGGTTCGACTACTTGTCTACTCCACTCCCGGTAGACGCACTTAGCCCTTGAGTGTGCCAGATTTCACTAAGGAGGTTTCACACGGTTCACCCTAAACCCAAGGTTTTAAATCAGGTTCACCTTTAACCTTTACAACCTACACCTAGGCTGACTGTTTATGCTCCCATGAGCAAGGGTCAACATATAGCACCCGATTTTAGGCACACTGGCCAAGGATCCACACAAGGAACCTAACTATTTATGCTCTCCACAGAGCAAGGGTCAACACAACGCACCCACCACGTACACTCCCGCCGGAGGCCTCCTACGAGGGCTTGCAAGGGGTGAGAAATACCTTAGACTAAATTCTATAGAAAGAATGATCTCAAGGGTCCTCTGGACTCTAATAACTTACGTATAAGCAGATGAGTCCCTTTCAGCGCATTAATGAATATCTCCTCCATTGATGAAGAACTTCAGTTTCCTTGATCCGCAACTCAGGAGATGTACCAATACATGGCGACGGGTTGGGTCAAGGTTGTAAAGGAATCTTACTTTATTGAATTTTTCCTATGAGGAAATAGAGCGATTCCATCATCTATGCATTCAAGGCATCCTAGCTTAATGATTTGCCATTAAGGTGGTAGCTGGAGAATCCTTGAATGCGGAACTTCATTCCCCAATCCACTCTATTGAATGTCAATGATGAGGGTGGATTGGAGGATGAACTCCCATGAGAGAAGGGCTTTGGGTATATGATTTAAGGTTTAAACACTCAAAAGCACTCTCTTCTTTCTCTACCAGCAACTAAAGACAAGCTCTCTATATATAGGCAAAAAGTTCCAACGGATATAAAACGGTCACATTTATGACAGAGTTTGATATCATCGAGTAGGGTCGATATCATCGAGCATATACTCTCGATTGCATCGACTGGCCGCTCGATGATACAAACTCAAATATTATACGCTTTTGAAACCTTTTGCCAGCTGGTCGAGGGTATCGAAACACGCGTCGATATCATCAAATTTCGAACTCCGATTTTATCGATACGGGAATCAATTCCTCGACATTTGAAAATGAGAGAGATGGCCTTTGAAAATTTTCAGGTCAAGGATATGATCGAGGTACACTCGATATCATCAGAATTTGAATGTCGATGATATCGATAGTCGTATCGATGCATCGATAAATCCAAAGATTTTATCAGTGAGCTTACTGGATAGTTTATGTCCTTTCTCGATGCAATCGATCCGGCTTCGATATCATCGATATTTGAATATCGATTCTATCAAGTGACCCTTGATCCAAGATAAAAACAACCTGAAAAAGTGTTGCTGGAAAACTGTGTCCAAGACCGATATCATCGAAGACCTTCTGATATCATCAGTTTTTGAATTCCGAGGATATCGAGGAGTACTTCGATATATCGAAGGTCTTCATGATTTTCTTTAGAAAAATAGGGACATAAAAGCTCTACTGTTGATTTTATCGAGTCAATTTCAATAGACTCGAGATACAATTATCGATGATATCGATACATTGATAATTCCGTCCAGAAGTATATGTAGTTGCTGGACAACTTATGTCCTCATTCGATTATATCGATTGAGCGTCGAGGACATCGACAACACTTCTCGATTATATCGATCTGTCTATCGATAAATCGACAGAGGTAGAAAACTTAGGGATTTTCTGAAGTTTTGAAAAAGTTTTCTTACTAAAAAACCCTATGATATTTTAATCAGTTTTAAGGGTTTTAATTACTTGTTGTTTTAGGACATTGGATGTGAGGCTTAGATTTACTTGTGGCAAGTTCGGCACACATCCGGTTGAGGCAGACGGCTGATTGATCTTCCTATGGAGCTTTTTTGTCTAGCCAGCTCAACACTCACGCTAATTGACAAACCAGGGCACTTTCAATACTTGACTTAACTTGGTTTCACTCTGTTGTACTTGGTTTAACTTGGTTAATTATGTTTGAACATGACTTTCTGATGGATTTTATATTTTGACTATCATGATCATTTATTCCTCACTACTCTTATTATTCTTCCTTCTTTATCTACTTCCACCTCTATTTCTTGATTCCTTCCTTTGTCATATTGTGACAAAAGGGGAGAATTTTCTCCAAGCATGTGGATTGCATGTGGATTGTGGATAGATTGATTGTGAATGATTTTATTTTGTGAAGGGGAGTTAAGGGGGAGTACTGTTGGTGAAATTGATCCAAATTGATTTGATTTGTTTTGACCTGTTTATAACTGGTGCATGATTCTTTAACCAGGTTGTAACTGGTTTCTTTTGATAGCTGGTGCATGATAATTTGTGTGTATAATGCTTATGTTTTTTCGAAGTGTGTTTTGTCACAAATTTGACAAAGGGGGAGATTGTAAGTGTTGTGGTTCCTAGCTCCTATAATTGTCAAATTTTGTAGTGCCAAAACCTTTTTGAATCTGTGTCTTGTGTAGCGCATCTACATATTCAAGAAAATGCATCTCTCAAGAACAAAGATCTTTACTTCAAGAAATGCAAGTTTACTGTTGAGGGTCAAATATTGTATATTAGACCCCATTTATCACCGGATTTTGACATGCCACCGTTTAAAAAACCTAATTTAATCGTGTTTGTGATGCAAGGTACATTTGCAAGTGTGGGCTACAAAATGGTGCTAAAAGTGTATATTTGATGCTCTGAAATCACCACAGCAAGGGACGGACTCCAGAGGACCAAGATCAACGAATTTACATGCCCGGGATCAGAGAAAATCAACCCGTTCACGTTAAAGAGGCCACACAGTCATCCAGATTGCAAGATCACGAGGTTTCCACCATCCGTTCAGCCTGAAACTTCATACATGGACTGAGGAGTATAAATTAACCGTACACGTCAATTTTCACCCATTGGAGACCTCTAGAAGTGGTCCAACGGACAGATCAGCCCTTTAATCTCCAATTTGGGGGCCCACCCGATATTTTGAACTGCTTCAACTTTGGTATTGACGGCTTAAATGATATGACAAAACGGATGGACGGAGCAGATGTCTCAAAACATCTCTCTGGGACCACGTGTACAGCATGTGTGTACTGTGTACAAGTGCACCGGATTTGCACCTAATCACTCAACGGTCGGTCAGCGGCGCTGACCGACTTCTTTTTTAAAAAATCCGAAAACGGAAATTTCCGTTGGTGTGTTGAAACCGAACCCATCGGTTTCTGTTGTGGGCCCCACCCATTGCATATTTTAGCAATCCGGACCGTCCATCGGAGTCCTAAGGGCCCATTCACCAACGCCTAGGTGACGTTTTGTTTAAGGAAATAAGGAGGATGGATCACAGACATCCAAAAGAAAGATGGACGGTGGAATGATATCAAATGGACCACGTTATCAGCACTCCAAAACCAGCCATCTTGGAATGGTTTTTGGAGACGAGACTAATGGACGGCGTGGATTCCTCCGTAAAACTCGGAAATGGCCCCACCAACCTCTGCAGAAAACGGAGACTTCCGTTTTTAACTGCGTCCGTGAAACGGACGCCTGGTTTCTGTTGTGGGCCCCACTCATCATCCAAAGGATGATCCATACCGTCAATCAGAACCCCAAGGTCCTTCTTACCAAGGCCTAGAGGAGGAAATTTGAAGAAGGTCCCGCGAACGGTGTCTATGTGATCAAACACAGATGAACGTCTTAAAAAATATCAAGTGGGCCGCATCGAAACTCTGCTTCCAAAGCACCCATACCTGACCGAATTTGCGAGGGGAATCTAGTGTACGGGTCATTTCCCGTATGAAGCCAATCAGGGGCCCACCGACTTCATCAGCGTAAAAGATGAAGCAGGATCTGTTTTCCTTTTTCGTCTGAGAAATCCGGCCACTGTGGGCCATTGTACGCACACAATTGCGGTCGGATCTTCCATCTGGACCGTTCAAATGAAGCCCAAGGTGGGATGAACCACCACCAAGAAGGCATAACAGGTTTTTGATTAATCAAACAGGTTCTCCCACAGTCGAAAACGCAAACCGCGTTTCGGTTTCGTGCGCATGAAAAAGGCTTGTATTTTCTTTGCTGCATATGGGCTACGCACTCAGCACCGACCCTCCTTGCCTATAAACGCAGAAGAAGAAGATTATTCACGGCTGGAGGAAAGGAAGAGACAGTGAAGAGAGAGAAATAGAGAGAGAGATTTTTTATTTTATTTTTAATGTTTTCTTCCTTTTCCTTTGGAGTTTGATTTAGCCATGGTTGGCTAAACCCCTTAGCTAGGGCTAAGAGGTGAAGCTTGTGGTGTGATGGGAGGACCTCTACTACTTTGATTCGTGTTTGAACTGATCTTGATGCTAGTTGATCTTATGGAATGCTTTCAGTTTTTAATGATGTGTTGTGACTTAAATTACAATATATTTGCGATGACTTTGAGTATGTCCATTCTCTTATTGTGATTATGCAGTTAGGAAGACATGTTGCTCACCATTGCCCCTTGGACATGGTTGGATGACAGAAATCTTCCCTAACCGCCATATATCTCCTGATTGGTTGTGGATTGGTTTAGTTCTATTGTTTACTTTGTCTCAGGGCATGGTTTTGTGATGGAAGCGACTCTAATCCTCATACCTATCTTCTCTTTGAAGGCTAGATCAAAGGAAGTGCAGATCGAGTATTTAGCGATATATCTTCCAACTGGATAAAGATGGGACTCGAAGTCCAGTTGCGTTCATGAATCGACAGTAGATCTCCCTAATCTCTACAAGTGGATCCTCTGAATCCCTAGTTTCCCTTTCTCTGAATTCTTAAGTTTAAATAAATTACTTCACCATTATTCCTCAAAGTTCACCTGTTTAGGTTTCATCTTTTAGTCTAGTTCTAAATCTGGTTAGTTTCTGATAACGTACAAGTTTCAGTCCCTGTGGATTCGACCTCGGTCTTACCGAGATTTTTACTACATCACAACCCTATACTTGGGGAGTGAACAAGTTTTTGGCGCCGTTGCCGGGGATTGACGGCTACGTTTTTTTTAAATTAACTGGTTTTAGCATTAGTTTAAGATTAGGATTTTTAGGTTTTATTTTTAGAATTTCCTGATTCAGGTTTCCTTTAATTTTTAGAAATTTTATATTTTAATTAACTTTCTATTTTAGATGATTTTCCCTTTTTAGAAACTAACCAACTTTCCTATTTTGTAGGATTCTGAGATAGGTTTCTAAATTGGTAATTTCTCTTCTCCTTGCTATTTCTAGACTAGGATTCCTTTTTAGCAAGTTTCTAATTCTAACTCTTTTAGAATTTAATTTTGTTTCCTATTTTATTTTTAGAAACTTTCTGGTTAAAGACTTTCTGTTTAGAAACTAACTTTCCTGTTTTGTAGGTTTTTCAGAAATTTCTAATTCGGTAAGATCTTTCTAAATTCTACTTTCTATTTTTAGAATTTCCAGTTTAAGAACTTTCCTCTTTTGTTTTTAGAAATTTTATACCTTCTTAGGAATTTCTCTTTTTCTAAATTAGAATTAGTTTACTGCTATTCCTCTTCTTAGGATTTTCTAATTTTAGGTTTCCATTTATTTTAGAAATTCTTTCCTTTTTAGAAACTCACATTATTTTCTATTTTAGGATTAAGATTTCTAATTTAGAAACTTTCTAACTTCTATTTTTAGGAACTAATCTCTTTTTGGTTTCTTTTTTTGCAGGTTCTTAATTTAGGGACTCCAAATTTGGTAACTTCCTTCCAACCCTCTCTTTCTTTCTAGATTTTTATTTCCCTTCTTAGGATTAGGTTTAGAATTTGATTGAGGGCTGTGAGTGTTTCATGCCCAAGTGGGCTCGTGACAACACTCGACGTCTCTTGACTGAAGGAGGATTAGTTGAGGGGTTAACTGTCCATCGCAGGACTAGACACCGCTCGAACTCCCCTGAGTTAATTGAGGATATGGCTGGAAATCAACCTCGTCTACCCCAACCTAGGGTAGAAGATGTTCAGGATGAGAATGAGGTGCATCAAGCACCCCCGCCTCGTACCTTACGAGATTACTTACAACCGGCGGGGGTGAGTACGCCCTCATGCATGGTTTTTCAGGAGAATGCAGGACATATGGATATCAAGCCAGGGGTGATCCAACTCCTTCCTAAATTTCATGGGCTTGAGTCAGAGAATCCATATCTACATCTGAAAGAATTCGATGAGATCATGACTACCCTATACTTTCCTAACGTGTCTGATGACACAGTTAGGTTAAAACTCTTTCCCTTTTCTTTAAAGAGAAAGCCAAGACGTGGTTACATTCATTACGTCCTCAATCTATTGGCAGATGGAATGACATGACAAGGGAGTTCATTAAAAAGTTTTTTCCATATCATAAGACGAACACCCTTAGGAAGTCGATCATGAACTTCGCCCAAAGGGAAGATGAAACATTCTTCCTATGTTGGGAGCGGTTCAAAGATCTTGTCAGTTCATGCCCACAACATGGTTTTGAAACGTGGCGCATCACGAATTTTTTCTATGATGGACTGACATCTCCCATGCGCCAATTAGTTGAGACAATGTGTAATGGGGAGTTTATGAATAAAGGTGTCGATGAGGTGTGGGACTACTTTGATAAACTTGCTGAGAACACACAAACATGGGACATCTCCCCTAGACCGAGTACCACGCCTAGGCCGACTCATTCCAAAGAAAAAGGTGGAATGTACCTCCTGAAAGAGGATGATGATATTAATGCCAAGGTAGCCAATCTCACTCGAAAACTCGAGGCCATGGAATTAAAGAAGGATAAGGCCAAGGAAATTGTTTGTAGTATTTGTGGTTGCAACATTCACACTACTGAGAATTGCCCAACTATATCTGCCTTTCAAGAGGTATTGAATGAGCAATCCAATGCTGTAAGCAATTACCAAAGACCTTTCAGTGGGCCCACCTCTAACACATACAATCCTGGCTGGAGGAACCATCCAAACTTCAGTTGGAGGAATGGACAAACCGCTACACCTCAAGGTTTCCTAAATCAAAATCCAACTCAAGAGAAACCTCAAGAGGATCCGGTTCTGAAACATTTTCAAAAGCAAGAGCTTTTCAATCAGGGTATGCTACAGGCCTTTCAAGACCTTACAAAAGCAATACAAGGACTTAAGGCTGAAAATGCGATTGGGAACAAGGGGAGCTTCCCAGCTCAACCTCTTCCCAATCCTAAATGCAATATGAAATTAGCGACCCAAGCTCTTCAAATCAGATGGAGCAAGCTAAATCCATCACCACTCTTAGGAGTGGAAAAATCATTGACAAAACCATTCCGGTTAGGGCTGAAAAGTCTAAGGACCCGGAAGTGGATAAAGAAGATGGATCTAGCCATGCCCCACTAGAGTTAGAACCGGAACCTCAAGGGAAGCCGGTTGCTCCATTTCCCCAACGGTTGGTTGCACCAAAACCTCTTCCTAACTCTCAGGATATTCTAGAGGTGTTGAAACAAGTGAAGGTCAACATACCTCTACTTGATGCCGTGAAACAAATACCTTCCTATGCCAAATTCTTGAAAGACTTATGTACGACCAAAAGACGGCAGAATATTCAAAAGAAAGTTTTCCTGACTGAGAAAGTGAGTGCCATCCTAAAACAAGATGTGCCGCAAAAATTCAAAGACCCCGGTAGCCCAACCATATCATGTGTAATTGGGGACTATCGAATTGATCACGCACTTCTTGACTTAGGAGCGAGCGTTAATCTTATTCCCTACTCGGTATACAAACAGTTGGGTTTAGGTGAATTAAAACCCACCTTAACTACACTACAACTTGCTGATCGCTCTGTTCGTGTACCAAGAGGAATAATTGAGGATGTGTTGGTCCAGGTTGATCGATTTTACTACCCAGTAGATTTCATCATCCTAGATACCGAACCCATCAACAATACAAGCACTCAGATTCCCGTCATTCTTGGTCGCCCATTCCTTGCCACTTCAAACGCAATTATCAATTGCAGGAATGGTGTCATGAGTATGTCTTTCGGGAATATGACATTAGAAATGAATATCTTTTTCAACACTGGCAGACGGGTAGAGGAAGATGACGATATCCACGATATTAACATGATCGATACTTTCGTGGAAGATAGGACACCCCTTACCTTATCCTCTGATCCTCTAGAGGCGTGCCTGGCCCACTCCCATGAGTTTGATGATGACATAATTAGGGAGACGTGTGCCATGCTTGATGCAGTACCGGTACTTGAAGTTAACCGGTGGAGGCCTCAATTTGAAAAGTTACCCCACACTGATGAAGTGCCTCTACCGTCTAACCTCAAGCCACCGAAGCTTGACCTAAAACCTTTGCCCTCTGATTTAAAATATGCATACTTAGGTCAAGATGAGACATACCCGGTGGTGATTTCTGCCCACCTTGAGAAAGAACAAGAGAGTAAGCTTATATCTACTCTCCTGGAGCATAAGGGAGCCCTTGGATGGACAATCGCGGACCTCAAGGGAATCGACCCCTCGATTTGTACTCACCGCATATATCTTGAGGATAATGCGAAGACAGCTCGGCAACCACAACGTAGACTAAATCCAAACATGAAGGAAGTGGTTAAGGCCGAGGTTCTTAAACTATTGGATGTGGGTATCATATACCCTATATCCGATAGTCAATGGGTGAGTCCAACTCAGGTGGTTCCTAAGAAGTCCGGGATCACCATCGTAGCCAATGCCAATAATGAACTCGTGCCGACTAGAGTCACTACTGGTTGGAGGATGTGCATTGACTACAGGAAATTAAATACCGTCACGAGGAAAGACCACTTTCCTTTGCCCTTCATTGATCAGATCTTGGAAAGGTTAGCTGGTCATTCCTATTACTGTTTCCTTGACGGGTATTCGGGCTATAATCAGATAGAGATCGCCCCTGAAGACCAAGAAAAGACTACGTTTACATGTCCTTACGGCACCTTTGCTTACCGAAGGATGCCGTTTGGACTATGTAATGCTCCTGCCACCTTCCAGCGATGTATGATGAGCATATTTTCTGACATGGTGGGGCAATATTTAGAGGTCTTCATGGACGATTTCTCTGTCTTTGGTCCATCTTTCAGCGAGTGCTTGGAAAGTCTTAAATGTGTGCTGAAAAGATGTGAAGAAAAGAACTTGGTACTTAATTGGGAGAAGTGCCATTTCATGGTTCAGAAGGGAATTGTCCTTGGACACATTATTTCATCCAAAGGAATCGAGGTGGATAAGGCAAAGATCGATCTTATCTCTAACCTACCTCCACCCAAGAACATAAGGGACGTGCGATCCTTCTTAGGACACGCCGGGTTTTACAGAAGATTCATAAAGGACTTTAGTCTCATCTCTCGTCCTCTATGTAATCTACTTCAAAAGGATGCACCATACGAGTGGACTGAACCATGTCAAGAAGCTTTCACTAAGCTTAAGGGCATATTGACTAGTGCACCTATCATACAGCCACCTGACTGGAGCATTCCTTTTGAACTTATGTGCGACGCGTCTGATTATGCTCTTGGGGCAGTTCTAGGCCAGAGAAAAGATAAGAAACCCTACGTTATTCATTACGCAAGTAAGACTCTAAATCCTGCCCAAGTAAACTACTCGACTACGGAAAAGGAACTCTTAGCCGTAGTGTTCGCCTTGGACAAATTTAGGTCCTACTTGATTGGATCCAAGATCATTATTTACACTGATCACGCAGCGCTTAAGTATCTTCTGTCTAAGAATGATGCTAAGCCCCGCCTGATAAGATGGATCCTCCTACTCCAGGAATTTGACCTAGAAATAAAAGATAAAAAGGGAGTAGAGAACGTAGTGGCTGACCATCTTTCTCGCCTTAATCCCTCTGATTCCTTTGAGACGACACAGATTAATGACATGTTCCCTGATGAACAATTGTTCAGAGTCTCTCATTCACCTTGGTTCGCTGATATCGCCAATTATCTTGCCACAGGTTCCATACCGACACATTGGACTGCGCAAGATAAGAAGAAATTTTTCACCGAGGTGCGCAAATTCTTCTGGGATGATCCATACTTGTTTAAATATTGCCCAGACCAAATCTTGAGGAGATGTGTGCCAGAAATGAGCATCAGAGTGTCATCTCCTTTTGTCACTCACAGGCCTGTGGTGGTCACTTTTCTGCAAAAAAGACCACGGCCAAAATTCTGCAGTGCGGCTTCTATTGGCCCACTATGTTCAGGGACACTCATGAGTTTTGCAAAGCTTGTGAGCGTTGTCAGAAATTGGGAGCATTGTCCCGTCGAAATATGATGCCCTTGAATCCCATTCTTATCATAGAGGCATTTGATTGCTGGGGCATCGATTTCATGGGACCATTCCCCCAATCTTTTGGAAATTTATATATTTTGCTTGCCGTAGACTATGTCACTAAATGGGTCGAAGCGATTCCGTGTCGAACCAATGACCACCGCACGGTCATTAAATTCCTGAAAGAAAACATCCTTTCTCGATTCGGAACGCCTCGAGCCATTATTAGTGATGGGGGCTCACACTTTTGTAATAGACCATTTGAGAGTTTAATGAAGAAATACGGTATCTCTCATAAGGTGAGCACCCCATACCACCCACAGACAAGTGGGCAAGTTGAGATTTCCAATAGGGAGATCAAACACATTTTGGAGAAAACGGTTAACCCTGACCGTAAGGATTGGTCAATTCGATTGACCGATGCCTTATGGGCATACCGTACTGCCTTTAAAACCCCTATTGGAATGTCTCCCTTTAGACTCGTCTATGGGAAGGCTTGCCACTTGCCTGTGGAGTTGGAACATAGAGCTTACTGGGCAATCAAAAATCTAAATTTCAATCTGAACAACGCTGGCTCGCTACGCAAACTTCAATTAAATGAACTTGAAGAAATCCGGAACGACGCGTACGAGAACTCGAGAATTTACAAGGACAGGATGAAGGCGTTTCATGACCAACACATTCTACGAAAATCATTCATGCCAGGTCAAAAAGTTCTTTTGTATAATTCTCGATTACATCTCTTTCCGGGTAAGCTTCGATCTCGTTGGACCGGTCCCTACATTGTCGTTACTGCATATCCTCATGGGGCCGTCGAGATAAGAGACCCCGACAATGGCAAGGAGTTTAAAGTAAATGGACATCGCTTAAAGCCATTTGTCGAGAAATTTGATTCAGAGGACATGTCCATGCCTCTGACTGATCCTGTTTACCAGGAATGATCTCCTAGTCTGATGGAGGTATAGGTAGGTTTCCCGTTTTCATAGGATTAGGGTAGTTTCTTTAGTCTGGCTGAAGACGTTAAACTTAGCGCTCCTGGGAGGCAACCCAGCTTTTGATTTCATGATTAGTTAATTCAATGTTTGTGGGTAACATTGCTGCAAACCCTCACGAGACTACAACTCGTCCACTAGGGGCAACCTAGGGGTTTAAAGGCTTATTGCATACGCTAAATGCAATCGAGAGCACCTGCGAAAGTGGTATAGGTAAGATTTTATTTTTGTTATGCTTTCTCTCTTGGGCTGACTTGTTTCATGTTGATACCTTTATGGAAAAGCCCCTTGATTCTTTCGTCCAGGTACTATCTCCCCATCACTTCTCATTTACTTTCGTTGTCCCATGTGCATTGCATGCTTACATCTTTTACATTGAGGACAATGTAGATTTTAGGTTGGGGGTGGGAGATTAGGTTTCCTAATCAGTGTTTTCTTGGTCTTGAGCAAAAATTGTGAAAATTTTTAAATTTTTCTGGAATTTCTGTGAATTCGAAGTGATTTTGACGCCATCTAGGGCACTTAGAATTTCAAGATTTGTGGAGTTGGCAACGTATGACTCTTGGATCCAGTATTTGTTAGATTTCACGATAAGTTCAAACTGTTAATCTAGGATTAGAAGTTTAAACATTGATTGAGTCATGATTCCACAAGACACATCCTGCTTGCACATTAAGGTTCAGTTCAATATTGAAGGATTGACTTGGTGATCAGTAAGCATGAAAGGAACCAACCTGGGGGAATTTGTCCATCATGTTCAATAAGAAGAATGAAAGAAAATGAGAAAACCCAGCTACAAGATAGCTGCCTGCGGAAAGGGTTGGGCGAATGGACTTCACCATGGGTTGCTCCCCATAGGTGTAGAGTAGATTCCCCATGGTTGTCTTTAATGAAAAAAAAAAAAAAAATGCTAGAAAATACGAGAATTCTGGGCGATTGATCTTCACCATAGGTTTGCTCCCTATAGGTGAGGATTTGATTCCTTTCATTGGCATTAATTTTGATGGAGAAATCGAGGGATGGAATGTTGATCTATGAGGCAGGTTTTCGTTTAGGTTTGGATTGTTATGGGTTTTCTTATTCATTACCAATGATATCAAGAAATAACGGATTAAATCTTACTGTTGATAAGCTGAGATCACACTATACACTCATGGAACTCAATGTGTAGAATTATTCTAGTAATGGATTAATATTTGAACTTGATTATGAAGTCTACCATGCGCTTACCTCCAGGAGAAATTTTATGCCCAACATTCATGAATCTTAAATTTCTCATATCTGAATCGTTTTTCAAAGATATCACTCGGTTTCATAGAAATTAACCTGTAAATTCTCAACTTATTTTTCGCATATTTTGCTCGGGACTAGCAAAATGCTGGTTGGGGGTTGTGTTGAGGGTCAAATATTGTATATTAGACCCCATTTATCACCGGATTTATGAACATGCCACCGTTTAAAAAACCTAATTTAATCGTGTTTGTGATGCAAGGTACATTTGCAAGTGTGGGCTACAAAATGGTGCTAAAAGTGTATATTTGATGCTCTGAAATCACCACAGCAAGGGACGGACTCCAGAGGACCAAGATCAACGAATTTACATGCCCGGGATCAGAGAAAATCAACCCGTTCACGTTAAAGAGGCCACACAGTCATCCAGATTGCAAGATCACGAGGTTTCCACCATCCGTTCAGCCTGAAACTTCATACATGGACTGAGGAGTATAAATTAACCGTACACGTCAATTTTCACCCATTGGAGACCTCTAGAAGTGGTCCAACGGACAGATCAGCCCTTTAATCTCCAATTTGGGGCCCACCCGATATTTGGAACTGCTTCAACTTTGGTATTGACGGCTTAAATGATATGACAAAACGGATGGACGGAGCAGATGTCTCAAAAACATCTCTCTGGGACCCACGTGTACAGCATGTGTGTACTGTGTACAAGTGCACCGGATTTGCACCTAATCACTCAACGGTCGGTCAGCGGCGCTGACCGACTTCTTTTTTAAAAAAAATCCGAAAACGGAAATTTCCGTTGGTGTGTTGAAACCGAACCCATCGGTTTCTGTTGTGGGCCCCACCCATTGCATATTTTAGCAATCCGGACCGTCCATCGGAGTCCTAAGGGCCCATTCACCAACGCCTAGGTGACGTTTTGTTTAAGGAAATAAGGAGGATGGATCACAGACATCCAAAAGAAAGATGGACGGTGGATGATATCAAATGGACCACGTTATCAGCACTCCAAAACCAGCCATCTTGGAATGGTTTTGGAGACGAGACTAATGGACGGCGTGGATTCCTCCATAAAACTCGGAAATGGGCCCCACCAACCTCTGCAGAAAACGGAGACTTCCGTTTTTAAACTGCGTCCGTGAAACGGACGCCTGGTTTCTGTTGTGGGCCCCACTCATCATCCAAAGGATGATCCATACCGTCAATCAGAACCCCAAGGTCCTTCTTACCAAGGCCTAGAGGAGGAAATTTGAAGAAGGTCCCGCGAACGTGTCTATGTGATCAAACACGAGATGAACGTCTTAAAAAATATCAAGTGGGCCGCATCGAAACTGCTTCCAAAGCACCCATACCTGACCGAATTTGCGAGGGGAATCTAGTGTACGGGTCAGATTTCCCGTATGAAGCCAATCAGGGGCCCACCGACTTCATCAGCGTAAAAGATGAAGCAGGATCTGTTTCCTTTTTCGTCTGAGAAATCCGGCCACTGTGGGCCATTGTACGCACACAATTGCGGTCGGATCTTCCATCTGGACCGTTCAAATGAAGCCCAGGTGGGATGAACCACCACCAAGAAGGCATAACAGGTTTTGATTAATCAAACAGGTTCTCCACAGTCGAAAACGCAAACCGCGTTTCGGTTTCGTGCGCATGAAAAAGGCTTGTATTTTCTTTGCTGCATATGGGCTACGCACTCAGCACCGACCCTCCTTGCCTATAAAACGCAGAAGAAGAGAAGATTATTCACGGCTGGAGGAAAGGAAGAGACAGTGAAGAGAGAGAAATAGAGAGAGAGATTTTTATTTTATTTTATTTTTAATGTTTTCTTCCTTTTCCTTTGGAGTTTGATTTAGCCATGGTTGGCTAAACCACTTAGCTAGGGCTAAGAGGTGAAGCTTGTGGTGTGATGGGAGGACCTCTACTACTTTGATTCGTGTTTGAACTGATCTTGATGCTAGTTGATCTTATGGAATGCTTTCAGTTTTTAATGATGTGTTGTGACTTAAATTACAATATATTTGCGATGACTTTGAGTATGTCCATTCTCTTATTGTGATTATGCAGTTAGGAAGACATGTTGCTCACCATTGCCCCTTGGACATGGTTGGATGACAGAAATCTTCCCTAACCGCCATATATCTCCTGATTGGTTGTGGATTGGTTTAGTTCTATTGTTTACTTTGTCTCAGGGCATGGTTTTGTGATGGAAGCGACTCTAATCCTCATACCTATCTTCTCTTTGAAGGCTAGATCAAAGGAAGTGCAGATCGAGTATTTAGCGATATATCTTCCAACTGGATAAAGATGGGACTCGAAGTACAGTTGCGTTCATGAATCGACAGTAGATCTCCCTAATCTCTACAAGTGGATCCTCTGAATCCCTAGTTTCCCTTTCTCTGAATTCTTAAGTTTTAAATAAATTACTTCACCATTATTCCTCAAAGTTCACCTGTTTAGGTTTCATCTTTTAGTCTAGTTCTAAATCTGGTTAGTTTCTGATAACGTACAAGTTTCAGTCCCTGTGGATTCGACCTCGGTCTTACCGAGATTTTTACTACATCACAACCCTATACTTGGGGAGTGAACATTTACATGGTCATGTTCGAATACAACATCAAGTGTGTATTCAAGGTCAAGCTTCAAGTCAAGACGAAGTTCTTTACTTTGAACCTCAAGTTCTAGTTTCAAGATGTTTTAAGTTCAAGCTTCTTAAGGTTACAAATTCAAGTTTCAATATACTTCAAGTCTCAAGTTCAAGCTTCATCATGTGTAAAGATTTAAAGCTTTGTGAACTTCAAAGATCAACTTTCAACCAAAGGAAAAGAAGTTTCAATGTTCATACATTATGTATAAGGTATGAATGACCTTAGATTGACCATAGGTTAGGTCATTTTGAATACATAATTTAAATTGGATCATTTTATAAGTGTATAGACCGTTTCTCAATTAGTCATGTACTATGTTCGACTAGTCCTAGCACTGGCTCGACCAGTCCAAGAATTCCTCGACCAGTCCTAAAGTTATTACTGATTTTTGGGAATTTTTGTTAAAGCCTCGACCAGTCCTGGAGACTGCTCAACCGGTCGTATGAACAGTGCTCGACCATCCTGCAGCTTCGACTCAAAGTCCAGCAACTAAATAAGGTTCCACACGACCAGTCATGGATAGGACTTGACCGGTTGTGGAGGCCACTAGACCTGTTGTACAGGTCCTATGACCAGTCGTGGAATGACTTTATCTTATCGCGCCCAAATTTCAAAAATTTGTTGGTCCTACGACCAGTCATGGAGACCTCAGGACCAGTCGAGAGTGCGATTTCTTCACTTATAAATAGAGCATGATTTTCAGAGTTTTATATTCAATTCAAACAAAATCAATACGTCACTCTGAGAGATAAGTTAGTCATCTTTTTAAGCTATATTGTACTCATTTAATATTCTCTTAATTTAGCTTTGTTATATTTGATTTTGTATTCTTTATTCCAATCATATTTGAAGAAGGGATTGAGACTTGCCATTTTCTTGGAATCAAAATTAAATAGAGCTAGCGCAAGTTGATTTAATTTAAATTAATTTAGAACCTAGAACCATTTCATAAGTGAGTGTGGACATATTGAACTTCTACGTTGAACTTCTACTCCAATTTGGTTTTTCCGGGCTGCATCAAAAAGAGAATATCCAGGTATTTTACATTATTGTAAATTTCTATCTTTTTGGTTTCATTAAGATTGTGCCAGAAAAATCTCACTGTTTTGGTTTGACTGAGGTGATCCAGAAAACTCAGAGTGTGGGGTTTTTTGAATTGTGTAAGCCCACTTGAAAGACACAATTATGAGGGTTTTAGGTGAACCTAGAAAAACCTATTTTCATAGTGAACCTTAGTGATCGTGGTGGGTTGTTCCCATTTAGACACTGCTTCGACCTTGGCAGGATCAACTGCTATGCCTTCTTCTTTCACTATGTGTCCCAGGAACTTCACTTCCTCTTCCCAGAAGTCACACTTGGTCAACTTGGCATGCAACTGATTTTCTTTCAGGGTGTTTAAGACCGTGCGCAGGTGCTGTTCGTGTTCTTCCCGGCTCTTCGAGTAGACTAAGATATCGTTAATGAACAGGATTACAAACCGATCCAGGTACGACATGAAAATCTGGTTCATCAGGTCCATAAATACGGCCGGGGCATTGGTGAGGCCAAAAGACATTACTAAGAACTCGTAGTACCCATAGCGAGTTCTGAATGCCATCTTAGGGATATCCTCATCCTTGATCCTCAACTGATGGTACCCTGATCGTAGATCAAGCTTAGAGAAATATCTGGAACCCTTACGATGATCAAACAAATCGTCGATGCATGACAGAGGGTACTTGTTCTTTATCGTCACTTCATTTAGTCTCTGGTAATCGATACAGAGACGCATTGACTGGTCCTTCTTCTTCACGAAAAGGACTGGTGCTCCCCACGGGGAAACGCTGTGGCGGATGAATCCTTAGGTCAGCAACTCGTCTATCTGACTCCCCAGTTCCTCCATGTCATAAGGAGGCATGCGAAACGGAGGCAGTGATATGGGGGCGGTCCCTAGCTTGATGTCTATATAGAAGTCTACCACTCGCCTAGGGGGAAGTCCTGGTATTTCTTGAAACACCCCGGGGAAGTCTCACACTACTGGTATCGGGCTGATGGTAGCTTCAACTGTCTTGGGTTCACTGGGGACGATTTTCTGGTAGCGGAATGCCCTCGTCCCGCATTCTCTTGTAGCAGTTCCGGGCGGTGTGGTTCTCTCTGCTATAGTAATCGCAATGCTTATTAGGAGGCACGGGCGAAGCACTCACAGGTAGGATCCTGAACCACCTCTCTGTGACAGGCGGGGCGGGAGGTGCCTGCCTCGGTCTGCCTGGGGCGTCTCTGACTGGGGGGCGTGCCCTGATAGTGCGTTCGAAGTCCTTCTCGACCCTCATCGCCTTCTCCACCAATTCCGGGAAGTCCCCGAAGTCCGACGCACACAACCGTGACTGGATCCCTGGCTTGAGCCCCTCCTTGCACTTTTGTAACTTGTATTTTGCATCCTTGAGGGCCTTAGGCACGTACCGGGAGAGCTCATCAAATCGCGCCTCATACTAGGCGATGATCTTGTTCCCCTGCTCCAGCTTCAGAAACTGTGCGATCTTCTCATTTCTACACGATCGGTGGAAATACTTCTCTAGGAAATTCATCCTGAATCCTGCCCATCTCCATGCGTACCCAGACAACACGCCTCGATTTTGGCCTTGTCACCAGTTCTCGATTTCTCCCTCTAGCAGATATGTGGGCAGGTTAACCATCTAGGCGTTTGAGCATTCCAGTGGCCTCATCATATTGGCGATCCTCAACAACCAGTGCTCTGCCTGCACTGGGTCGAGTGCCCCCTCAAAAGTCGGTGGTTGGAGTCTCTGGAAGCGCTCGAATATGTCCGTGCCCCGGACCTCTCCATCACATGATGTCGCCCCACGATTCTGGTCTCGCAAAGTTTCCATTATGAGGGTGTGTGTGGCCTACTGTTGTTGCATAAAGGTAGCCTGTTGCTGCTGTATGGCTGCCACCATCTATCTGAAGGTTGCGAAAGCTGTGAAAGTGTTATGTTGATAAACTCTAAGTATTGTCAAATTTTGGTGTGACAAACCAATTCAAGTTTGTATCTTGATTTGTATCAAGCTTGAGCATCTGTTCACATTGAATCTTCGACGTTTGATATGTTCGTGCTGAATCTATCTTGCCGATATCTACGACGAACTTACCGAGATCTTCAAAATGGAAGAAAGTGAAGACTTTCATATATTGAGTGAAGAGAGAGTTTTCAAGAACATTGCGGTTCAAGATCTAGAACTAGAAAAGTCTAAGAACTCAAGACTTAGTTGAATATTATGTTTGGTATGCCGAGTTAAAGCTTTGAAGATCACAATAATTAAAGCTACCGAATTGATCGATAAATTAAGTGTTCATATGTTCTATCTCACAAGTAAGGTATGATTGACCTAAATTGACCTTAAATCATGATTAGATCATTTCATACTTTTGGTCGATCATTTTGGTCGTTTTATAAGTGTAAAATTCTGTTCCTTCGACTAGCCCTAGCACTGGCTCGACCAGTCCTAGTATTTCCTCGACCAGTTCAGGATTTGTTATGAATTTTTGAAAATTTTCTGTTGGTCTACGACCAGTCCTGGAAACTACTTGACTAGTCGTGTGAATAGTGCTCGACCAGTCGTGCAATGCTCGACTCATTTTCCAGCGAGTAATCTGGACTCACACGACTAGTCGTGTGGTGTCCACGACCAGTCGAACAGGACACTCGACCAGTCATGGGACCCACAAGGCCAATCGTGCGACTGAGAAATCTTATTGCGCTAGAATTTTTAAAAATCTACTTGGATAAGGCCAGTAGTAACTAACCAAAGGCCAGTCGTGCGAACCAATTTTTCACCTATAAATAGTGCTTGAATTTTAAAGTTTTCTATTCAATTCTTATCATTCTTAAGCAATCAATCTGAGATAATTTTGAGTACATTCTAAGCTATTTTGTGCATATTTAAGATCCTTTAAAGTAGCTCTTTTTTTTTAAAGTGCCTTGGTTTGTCAATTAGCGTGAGTGTTGAGTCAGTTAGACTATAGAGCCTCATAGGAAGATCAACTTAAGTTTTTACCTCAACCAGGATGAGTGCAAGCTCGCCACAGGTAAATTTAAGCCTCACATCCCTTGTCCCAAAACACCAAGTATATAAAACCCTTAAAACATGTTAGAATATCATAGGATTTTTAAGTTAAGAAAACTTTTTTCAAAATAGGAAAATTCTCTAAGTTTTCTTGTTTTGTCGATTTCATCGATACACATCTCGATATAATCGACCTGCACTGTCGATGTCCTTGATACTTAAACGATATCATCGATATGAGGACAAAATATATCCAGCAACCACATACTCATCTGAACGGAATTATCGATACATCAATATACTATCGATATCATCGATATTCAAATTTCGAGTCCATCGAAGGTGACTCGATAATATCGACAGGCGGATCTCTGGTGCCCCTGCTTTTTCTTAAGAATATCATATGTGCATGATATATCAAAGCCTCCTCGATACCATCAAAATTCAAATCTCGATGATATCGGAACGCTCTCGATGATATCGGTCATGGGAGCTAAGTTCTTCCAGCAAAATATTCAGGATTGTTTATCTATGATCGGGGGTCACTTGATAAAATCGATATTCAAATATCGATGATATCGATGCTATATTGATTGCATTGAACTGGGATAGAAACTGTTTAGCAAGCTTAATGGAAAATCCTTTGGATTTATCGATGCATCGACTCAACTATCAATATCATCGACATTCAAATTCCGATGATCTCGAAGGTCCCTTGATCATTCTTATAAACCTGAAATATTTCAAGTCAAGTCTTTCTCATTTTTAAATGTCGATGAATCGACACTGTATCGATTGAATCGGAGTTTGAAATCTGATGACATTGACACCTGTTTCGATTTCATCGACCAGCTGGCAAGAGGTTTCAAAAGCGTATGACATTTAAGTTTGTGTCATCGAGCGGACCATTGATGCTATCGAAAGTATACGCTCGATGATATTGAACCCGCTCGATGATATCGAACTCTGTCATAAATGTGACCGTTTTATATCTGTTGGAACCTTTTGCCTATATAAAGAGGACTTATCTATTATTGCTGGGAGAGAAAGAAGAGAGTGCTTTTGAGGGTTTTACCTTAGATCATATACCCAAAGCCCTTTCTCTCAGGGAAGTTCATCCTCCAATCCATCCTCATCATTGATATTCAATAGAGTGGATTGGGGAATGACCTTCCACATTCAAGGATCCTCCAGCTATTACCTTAATGGAAAATCATTAAGCTGGGATACCTTGAATGCATAGATGATCAGAATCACTCTACCTTCCTTATAGGAAAATATTTTATAGAGTAGGATTCCGTCTTAACCTTGACCCAACCTGAAGCCTCATATTAGTACATCATCTGTGTTGCGGATCAAGAAAGTCGAAGATTCTTCATCAACAAGGAGGAGATCTTCGTCAACATGCTGAATGAGACTCATCCACTTATTTGTAAGTTATTAGAGTTCAGAGGACATTTGTGATCATTCCTTTTTAGGATTGGGTCTTAGGTGTTTCTCACCCTTGCAAGTCCTCGTAGGAGGCCTTCGGCGGGAGTGTACGTGGTGGGTACGTAGTGTTGACCCTTGCTTTGTGGAGAGCATAAACTTCCGGTTGAAGGTGAACCTGTCTAAAACCTTAGGTTCGAAGTGATCCGAGTGAAGCCTCCGTTAGGGTCTTATGGAAGATCCTTGGCCAGTGTGCCTAAAAGTGGGTGCGTTGTGTTGACCCTTACTCATGAGAGCATAAACAGTCAGCCTCAGTGTTGGTTGTAAAGGTTGAAGGTGAACCTAATTTAAAACCTTAGGTTTAAGGTGAACCGCTGTGATACCTCTTTAGTGAAATCCGGTACACTCAAGGGTTGAGTGCGGTTACCGGGAGTGGAGTAGACAAGTAGTCGAACCACTATAAAAATGACTGTGTTTGAGATTGCTATTCTTTAGTTTGTGTGATTTACTTTAATATTTTCATATCTAAATATCTGAGATCACACCTTACACACATACACAGTCATATCCATCATAAACTAGTTTGCATATTGTTCACTTCTTAAATAGTTTGTGATTGGATCCTCGACCAGGCTTGGAAGCTAGTAGAGTTACTTTTGAGTAATCCTAATATGTGCTTGTTGTTAGGATTAGTGTAATGTGATTTTAATTAAATATAAAAACTTTAAAAGTCCTATTCACCCTCCTCTAGGACATATTGGCATATTCCTACTTTAACTAAAGCGGTCTTCACCGCTATTTCAATTGGTATCAGAGCGGGTCTCTCTTTAAGGGCTTCACCACCTAGAGAGTGATCTTGACTGAAGTCGGAATCATGTTCAAAAGTGTCCAAGAGGGTGTGACCAACCAGAATAATTGTCTTGTAATTCATACTACTCTGAAAGTCGACAATAGTTCAAAATGGTACCTTGATAGTGGAGTGGATGCTCCAGACACATGACTGGTGATCAAACTCACTTTTGTGAGTACTCAAACTTTGATGGAGGATCAGTCACGTTTGGAGATGGTAGCACAACCAAAATTGTTGGATAAGGAATAATAGTTGTACCAGGCCTTTCAAAGATCAAATATTTCCTCTGTGTAGAAGGTCTGAAACATAATCTCCTTAGTATCTCCCAAATCTGTGACAAAGAACATCTGGTCACTTTCTCAAAGGATGTGTGTAAAATTTTATATCATATAAGAAAATCTCTCATAAAAGGTTTACACACTAGTGATAACTGTTATGTCATTGAAAGTACAAGTGAGTGGTCTATCCACAAAGTGTAATATGGCGGTAAAGTATGAATCCAAATTATGGCACCAAAGGCTGGGACATGTTCACTACTGAAATTTAGCAAAGCTTAGTTCAAAAAATCTGGTTAGAGGACTTCCCAAGATTAGAAAAGAAGAAAAAGTTGTCTGTGGAGATTGTCTGAAAGGAAAATAGATAAAATTCGAACACAAAAAGACAACCACTATAGCAACAACAAAACCTTTGGATCTGCTACATATGGATCTAGTTGGTCCAACTAAAGTGGAGAGCCATGGCAAGAAAAGATACTTCCTGGTGGTAGTAGACGACTACACAAGATTTACTTGGGTCACATTTCTTCGAGAGAAATCGGATGCCTTTGAGGAATTTGTGATCTTAGCAAAGCGACTCCAAAATGAAAAGGGATACGACATCAATCACATCAGAAGTGATCATGGTGGGGAATTTGAAAATGAAAGATTTGAAAAATATTGCAATGAGAAAGGAATTCATCATGAATTCTCAGCCCTAAAAACCCCACAACGAAATGGAGTTGTTGAAAGAAAAAATCAAGTATTGCAGGAAATGGGGTCAGTTATGCTAAATGGGAAAGATATGGTAAAAAGTTTATGGGCAGAAGCTGTCAATACTATCTGCTACATCATAAATAGAGTATATCTTAGAGCAGGTCTGAATAAAACTCCATACAAACTATGGTATGGGAAACAGCCTAGTGTGAAGTATTTTTGAGTCTTTGGTTGTAAATGTTATATCTTGAGAGACAGAGATCACCTAGGAAAATTTGAGTCTAAAAGTGATGAAGGTATCTTTCTGGGGTATGTCATGAATTGTCGTGCGTATAGAGTATACAATCTAAGAACCCTCACTATTTAGGAGTCAGTCAATGTGGTAATCGATGATCAACCTCGTGAAGAAGATACCCTGTGAATGAATTAGAAGATGATAAAGATTTATGCATAGTAGATAAATTGGATGGCAAATCTCCATTGTCTAATAAACCCCAACCATCATCTAACATACCTATCATTAAGGATTACCCTCGAGAACAAATTATTGGAGATCGTAATGATGGTGTAAGAACTCGACGATAGATAGAAAATATCTATAGTCATTTCTGCTTTACCTCAAAGATCGAACCCAAGAATATTGTAGAAGCTCTTCAAGATGAACACTAGATAAATGCTATTCAAAAAGAACTCCAACAATTTCAGAGAAATGAGGTATGACAATTGGTTCCCAAACCACTCGATACAAATGTCATTGGAACCAAATGGGTCTTCAAGAATAAATCCGATGAGTCAGGCAATGTAATCAGAAACAAAGCAAGGCTAGTTGCTCAAGGGTACTCATAGATAGAAGGGATTGATTTTGATGAGACATTTGCCCCTGTCGCTCGTCTTGAGTCTATTAGAATTCTTATGTCTGTTGCATGCACACAAAAATTTAAACTGTTCCAAATGGACGTTAAGAGTGCTTTTCTTATTGGGGATCTTGCCGAAGAAGTTTATGTAGAACAACTAAAAGGATTTTCAGATCCTAAGCACCCCTATCATGTTTACCGTCTGAACAAAGATTTGTATGGTCTCAAACAAGCATCATTTGCTTGGTATGAACGATTAACAAAATTTCTTTTAGACCATGAATCTGCAGAGGAAGTGTAGATAAGACGCTATTTACCCAGAGAACAAAGAACTCATTGCTTATTGCACAAATTTATGTGGACAATATAGTCTTCAATTCAATGTGTGAAGATGCTGCTCTCAAATTTGCCAACCTCATGAAATCTGAATTTGAAATGAGTATGGTTGGTGAATTAAACTTCTTCCTAGGATTGCAGGTCAAGCAGCTATATGATGGAATCTTCATTTGTCAAACCAAGTATGCAAATGATTTGGTGAAAGGTTTGGTCTTGAATCTGGCCGCTCTTATCATACTCCCATGAGCACCACACTCAAACTTTCTAAAGATGTAAATGGCAAGAGTGTGGATCAACATCTCTGCCGGAGTATGATAGGTAGCCTACTATATCTCACTGCTAGCCGTCCTGATATATCCTTTAGCGTGGGAGTATGTGTTCGATATCAAGCAGATCCTAAGGAGTCTCACTTAACAGCCGTTAAGAGGATCATTAAATACATAGCAGGAACTACCTCCTTCGGATTGTGGTATCCATTTGAAACATCTACTATCATCGCTGGATACTCTGATGCCGACTGCGAAGGAAATTTGGATGATTGGAAATCAACAAGTGGAGGATGCTTTTATGTTGGAAACTGTCTGGTCTCCTGGCAGAGTAAGAAGCAAAACTCAATATCATTATCCACTGCCGAGGCTGAATACATTACTGCTGGAAGTTGTTGTGCACAACTCCTTTGGATGAAACAGATGTTATTGGACTACGGGATTGAACAACCCACGATGAGTTTTTTCTGTGATAACACAAGCGCAATCAACATTTCAAAGAATCTTGTCTAACATTCTCGGACCAAGCACATTGACATCCGTCATCATTTTATCGGAGAACTTGTTGATGACAAGATTATTACATTGGAATATGTTTCTACAGAAAAGCAACTTGCAGATATCCTCACCAACCCTTTTAATACAAATAGGTTTAGTGACCTTCAAAAATCCATTGAAGTATGCACTCATTAAAAATATCCCAGTACACATGAGCCACATAGGTAAATCTTCACTCTGGGACATTCTTGGTTAAATGTCAGCCACAAGTCTAAACCTCTTGTATTAACCATGTCAGTTTTGGGATGCCAGATTATAACATTCTCGATGTTATCTGAACCGCGTCGATATCATCGAAATTTACAGTTCGATGATATTGATATTCTGAAATTGAAGAATCTCGGGTATACAAGCTAATAACCAGCAGTCTTTCCCAACGGTTGAACGACATAAATGAATAATTGTTTTTCCAAACAACCGTCAGTGAAATTCTTGATAAAAATCATGTCGATGCTATCGAAAGCTGATCGATATAATCGACAAAGTTGCTATATTAAGAGAAGACTGCATTCGAATTTAAACTCATTTCTTCCTCTTCTCTGATTACTTCCTCTCTCCCTTACCAGTCTCTCACATCTACAAATCATGATCAAGGGGAAAGGTAAGTCATCTCTTCACTCCCTACAATCAAAGAACATGCAATCAGGCTCTAGTAGGCATCCACCTATGGAAGGACGTTCACTCCCCATTGTTGAGCGTCTAGTGCTCAATAGTGCCATAGAGCCTTTTGGGGTGGACCTACTTTTAGAAGTAATAGGTTGGCAGAATATTTTAAATCTTGAGGGATCATATCAACTGGGTGTGATTCGAGAATTCTTCAAACACTGTCATGTTATTAGTACTGATCCCCCCAACATTCAGGTTAAACACGCACATTACTCAAAGGTTATCACCCCAATCACCGTGGCTCACCTTTTAGACCTTGATGTCACTACAATCCCAGTGACCAACAGGAATCTCAATGGTTTGGGAGTATGGGGTGAAGTCACTCGTGCATTGTGTCAGGGCACTATTGTCCCTCGAAATGATGACAATCTACTTCACATCGACTATCTTGGACCCACCTTCAAAGTTCTTCATAGCATTTTTGGGTCCAATGTATATCCTTGCGATGTCAATGGTAATCACCTCCCTCCATTTGTGATCAATGTGCTTTATGATGTATATCAAGAAAATCAGGTGTGCCTGCCAACTCTTCTTCTAAAACAAATCATTCGTATGATTCAAGGCAATCGTCGAGAGACACTGCCCTTTCATGTGCTCATCTATAAACTAGTACATCATGCGGGGCTTCCTGCCACATCTGACACTGTGTATCTTGAAGCTTGGTTGAACAATGATGCAGTTCAGGAGGCCCAACAATTGTGTCTCTCTTCATCCCTTCCCTCGCACATAGGAATCCTCCAGAATATTAAGCATCAGTAGGGTCGTGCAGTTGCCATTAGATCATCACACGTATCTGTGTTAATGATTCTGCTACTTTTTTGGCTGACTTTAAACTACCTAAAACTCTACTACCTAACCTTGGGCAGTTTTTTCTTTTTTTGGATATTGTGGCTATGGATGGTTATAATTTGTATCTACTTACTGCCATGATTATATTTTTAGGTCCCCTGGTTTATCTAGTGTCTAATATGGAGTACATGTGATTGTCATGATTACTTTATCTACCTTTATCACTGCTTTATTTGGTCTGATATGCATCCATACTGTCTGACAATGATGTATGCTTAAAACCGGCTTAATCTTTATACATTTATATATGTCGGTTCTCCCACGTTATTTTAACTTCAGTCAATATCAACTGCTATATCTTTGTTAATGACTGACAAAAAGGGGGAGAACAGTTGAAATGGCCAGAACGGAAAATTGTATATTTGCTTAAATGGTGTTGCAGGTGTTAGGGGGAGTAGCTGCACCAAGATAAGGAGAGTTTGAAGTCAGGGGGAGCAAATACTAGGTTGTGTACATGTCTTCACTAGAAATTGTAAAATTGTGTAAAATGCATGTACACACAATTTAGGATGTGTTTGTCTAGGTGCTGTTCTAGGGTGTCTTGGTATTTTGTCACGTAATCGACAAAGGGGGAGATTGAAAGTGCCCTAGTTTGTCAATTAGCGTGAGTGTTGAGTCAGTTAGATTGCAGAGCCTCATAGGAAGATCAACTCAAGCGTCTACCTCAACCGGGATGCTTGCAAGCTCGCCATAGGTAAATCTAAGCCTCACATCCCTTGTCACAAAACACCAAGTATATAAAACCCTTAAAACAAGTTAGAATATCATAAGGTTTTTAAGTTAAGAAAACTTTTTTCAAAATAGGAAAATTCTCTAGGTTTTCTTGCTTTGTCGATTTTATCGATACACATCTTGATATGATCGACCTGCGCTGTCGATGTCCTCAATACCTAAACGATATCATCGATATGAGGACAAAATACGTCCAGCAACTACATACTCATCTGGACGGAATTATCGATACATCGATATACTATCGATATCATCGATATTCAAATTTCGAGTCCATTGAAGGTGACTCGATAATATAGACAGGCGGATCTCCGACGCCCCTATTTTTTCTTAAGAATATCATATGTGCATCGATATATCGAAGCCTATTCGATACCATCGAAATTCAAATCTCGATGATATTGGAAGGCTCTCGATGATATCGGTCATGAGCGCCAAGTTCTTCGAGCAAAATATTTCAGGATTGTTTATCTATGATCGGGGGTCACTCGATAGAATCGATATTCAAATATTAATGATATCGATGCTATATCGATTTCATCGAACTGGGACAGAAACTGTCTAACAAGCTTAATGAAAAATCTTTTGGATTTATCGATGCATCGACACAGCTATCGATATCATCAACATTCAAATTTCGATGATCTCGAAGGTCCCTCGATCATTCTTATAAACTTGAAATATTTCAAGTCAAGTCTCTCTCATTTTTAAATGTCGATGAATTGACACTCTATTGATTGAATCGGAGTTCAAAATCTGATGACATCGACACCTGTTTCGATTCCATCGACTAGCTGGTAAGAGGTTTCAAAAGCGTATGACATTTAAGTTTATGTCATCGAGCGGACCATCGATGCTATCAAGAGTATACTCTCGAAGATATCGAACCCGCTCGATGATATCGAACTCTGTCATTAATGTGAGCGTTTTATATTCGTTGGAAGTTTTTGCCTATATAAAGAGGACTTATCTATTGTTGCTGGTAGAGAAAGAAGAGAGTGCTTTTGAGTATTTTACCTTAGATCATATACCCAAAGCCCTTTCTCTCAGGGAAGTTCATCCTCCAATCCATCCTCATCATTGATATTCAATAGAGTGGATTGGGGAATGAACTTCCACATTCAAGGATCCTCCAGCTATTACCTTAATGGAAAATCATTAAGCTGGGATACCTTGAATGCATAGATGATCAGAATCACTCTACCTTCCTTATAGGAAAATATTTTATAGAGTAGGATTCCGTCTTAACCTTGACCCAACCTGAAGCCTCATATTAGTACATCATCTGTGTTGCGGATCAAGGAAGTCGAAGATTCTTCATCAACAAGGAGGAGATCTTCGTCAACGTGCTGAATGAGACTCATCCACTTATTTGTAAGTTATTAGAGTCCATAGGACACTTGTGATCATTCCTTTTTAGGTTTGGGTCTTAGGTGTTTCTCACCCTTGCAAGTCCTCGTAGGAGGCCTCCAGCGGGAGTGTACATGGTGGGTACGCAGTGTTGACCCTTGCTCTGTGGAGAGCATAAAATTTTAGTTGAAGGTGTGTAAGTGTTATGATCTCATACTCCTTTGGTTGTCAAATTTCGATGTGTCAAAACATCTATCTGTGTCCTGTGCTTGTATGATGATTTATATGAATTCAAGACACTGCTTAAACACTTCAAGAAGCTACATGTTGAAGTGTCAAGAAGCTACATGTTGAAGTCTCAAGAAGCTACATGTTGAAGTCTCAAGATGCTACATGTTGAAGTCTCAAGAATCTACATGTTCAAGTCTGAAGAAAAACTATGCATGAAGTAGTTTGTTGATGAAGATCTCAAGTTTATGTTGATGAAGATCTCAAGTTTAAAGCTATAACAAGTTCAAGATTTCAAGCCTGATATGGTTCAAAATATCTACATTCGTTGAATGGTTGAAGTTCAATGTCCATACGACATGGTTCAGGTTTAATGACCTTAGGTTGACCCTTTAAAGTAGGTCACTTTGGATACATAAATCAAATATTTAATTTACATAAGTTTGGCCTATTCTAAGACCAGTCCTAGCTCTTGTTCGACCAGTCCTAGCATTGGTTCGACCAGTCCAAGAAATTCCACGACCAGTCCTAAGTTGTTGAAGATTTTTTGGAATTTTTGGTACGCCCACGACCAGTCCTGGAGGTCTTTCGACCGGTCGTAGGTGTGACTTCGACTCGTCCACGACCAGTCGTGGAGCTACGACTCAAAGTCCAGCAACGTAATCTGTGGTTCTACGACCAGTCGTAGGAATTTACGACCAGTCGTAGGTGACCCACGACCAGTCGTAGGATACTCACGACCAGTCGTGGAACGACTTTCAAAGATCGCGCTTATTTTTTCAAAAATCTGTTAGAGCTACGACCAGCCGTAGGTTTCTAAGACCAGTCGTAGGAACGATTTTTGCTTCTATAAATTGAACACGAAATTCAGAGTTTTCACACTTCAACTCTAATCAATTCAAGAATTTTCAAGTGATCACTCTGAGATAAGTCTGTGTTTATTTTAAGCTACATTGTGCTTATTTAATATTCCTTTTTGCTAGCTTATTTAATTTGATTTTGTTTCTATATTCCAATCTTTTATTTGAAAAGAGGAATTATCTTATTCCTTCTTTTTGGAATCAAAATCAAATTTAGCTACGCCCAACGAGTTAAATCTAAAATCAATTAGAATTTAGAACCTTATGAATGTGAGTATTGGAAATTGAACTTTTACATTCAAATCATCTACTCCGATTGGTTCTACCGGGCTGCTACTAAAAGGAGAAATCCAGGTATTTCACAATTCTGTAAAATTTGTTTACTTTTGGTTTTGTTTGAGGTTAAGCCAGAAAAATCTCATTGTACTGGTTTTGTTTGAGGTTGAACCAGAAAAATCTCATTGTATTGGTTGTCTGAGGAAAACCAGAAAACTCAGAAAAGAGGAGTTTTTGAATTGTGTAAGCCCAAGTGAAAAAGACACAATTGTAAAGGTTTTTGGTGAACCTGTGAAAACCTATTTGATAGTGAACGCTAATATCCCCTGTGTGAGGATATTAGGAGTGGAGTAGCTTTTTGTGTGGCTGTTGGAAAACAGTTGGTGTACACACAAGCGAACCCTATAACTCTTTGACTCGTGGATTGGATGCTTGCTTAATTTTCATATCTTTTATCATTCAATTGTGTGGAATGTACAAGTGGATGTGAATGTTGTAACTATTTACATTTCAAGCAAGTGTGGGGATTGTTGTAATAATTTAGATCTTACTTCTGCATTTAATTTCAATTCCTTGCTATTTCATTTACTTATATTAAAATTGAGTCCTTGATCCAAAAGAGGTTCTAGAAATAAGGTTGTCCTACCATAAGCCCTTGTTTATTATGGTGTAAGGTTGTCCTTAGAACTGAATTTGCATCAATCTCTCAATACTTATTTATCAAGGTGATTTAAATTTAGCTTTGTGAATTGATTCATATTGTAAGGCTATTGGTTTAATTTATTTCCACTAATTTTATTTTAAATTTGGCAGTCCTATTCACCCCCCCCCTTTAGGACATATAGCTTGACCTTTTCAAGTGGTATCAGAGCCTAATAGCTCATTTTTGTTGCTTTTTATTTGGATTTATTTCCTGAGCTAACGATCTAAGCTATATAAAAAGATGTCAAATTTTGATAGCCTTTCAGTTACTAGGCCTCCACCCTTTGATGGCTCCAACTATGCCTATTGGAAAGCCAGAATTAGGATTTTCCTCAAATCAATGGATGAAAGTGTGTGGCAAGCCACAGTGACTGAATGGAAACCTCTTATCATGGAAGTAACTGATGTAGATGGTTCAAAATCTATGAAAATTACACCGTATTACCAATGGACCACACTTCAGAAAAATGAGAGTAGTGCTAATGCTAAATCACTAAATGCAATCACTTGCGCACTACCACCAGATGAGTTCAAAAGAATCATATCCTGTGATACTGCAAAGCAAGCCTGGGATATTTTAGAAATGACACACGAAGGTACATCAATTGTCAAGAAATCTAAAGTCCAACTCCTCACAACTAAATTTGAAGAAATTCATATGGAGGAAAATGAAATGTTTATGGACTTTTACACTAGATTGAATGACATTGTAAACTCAATGTGGGGTCTTGGCGATAAGATCCCAGAAAGTAAAGTGTGTGCAAAAATACTACGCTCTCTTCCTGAACGGTTCAATTCTAAGGTAACCGCAATCCAGGAACTTCGTGATACGGATAATATGAAGGTAGAAGAATTAGTTGGTTCTTTACAAACCTATGAATTAAGTTTTAAAGCTCCTAAAGGTAAATCTATTGCTTTGAAGTCATCTAAAAGTATTACTCAAGAAAATTCAGATTCAGAAAAGTCTGAAGATGATATGGCCTTTTGGCGAAAAAGTTTTATAAGATTTTCAAAAGTAAGAAAAGAGTCGATTTTCAAAAGGCAAATGAAAAGAAACATTCCAAACCTAAGTCTAAAACTTGGAAATCATTGAAAGATAGTCAATGCTACAACTGTCAAGAATATGGGCATTTAGCAAACAAATGTCCTAAAAAGGACAGATTCAAAAGGAAGGGTATGTTGGCTACTTGGGATGAATCGACTGATTCTGAAGCCTCTTCTGAATCAGAAAATTCAGAAACCGAGTCAGGCAGTGAACTTAAGGCCCTTATGACTCTAGCCAAGTTTACCTTTTCCAATCACGATGATTCAACAAGTGAAGAAAATTTGGATAGTGATCATGAATATGATGAAGATCTTCAAGATGCTTACAATGCCTTATATAAGGAAAGTTGTAAAATTGCTGTCAAACTTAAACTTCAAAAAGAAAAATTTTTTAAACTTAAAGAATGTTTTAAAACCCTTGTTTTAGAAAAATCTCAAATTTCAGATTGTTTTGAAAAATCAAAGTGTGATCTAGAATTCAAAACCTCCCTAATTGAAAATTTGAAATCTGAAAATGAGAAACTTAAAAATGAAGTATCTTCTCTTCTGAGTTTGAAGGACACATGGAGATATGCCCAAGGTGATCCAAAATTAGAAAAATTATTATCCGGATCAAGAAAATGTGGCGATCGATCCGGGTTGGGCTATGATAAAATCACATCTCCTAAACAGAAGAATACTTGTTCTAATTTTGTGAAAGGAGAGGCTTCGAACTCAAAAGGAAACGGTACTAGTCAAGTTTTTTCTAAAAATACAAAAACTTTTCAAAAACCCAAAAGCAGCTATATAAATTTCAAAAATCAGATTCGAAACCCACTAGCTGAAAAAATTGTTGATTTACTTAAGGAGCTATTAAAATCTAACTCAGTAGGTCACTCTTATAACTATAAACAAAAGAAGACCAATTATTCTCCTAAACCTAAAACAGTACTGAAATGGGTTCCTAAGGTTGCCTGTTTGGTTGCTCACACTGCTTTCAAAGCTACAAGCCATTCGAAATGGTATCTAGACAGTGGATGCTCCAGACATATGACAGGTGACAAAGCTCTATTCACCGATCTTAAAGATATGACTGATGGGTCAGTTACATTTGGTGATGGTAGCAACTGCAAGATAATTGGCAAAGGTACGGTCCAACTCTATAACCTTCCCTTATTTAAAAGTGTTTTATATGTTGAGGGTTTAAAACACAACCTGTTGAGCATATCTCAAATATGCGATAACAACCATAATGTTAAATTTTCTAATCAAGGTTGTGAAATAATAAATGAAAAGGGTTCTATAATATTAACTGGTTGCAGAACTTCTGAAAACTGCTATATAGTAAGCGATAGTAGCTCATCTAAACAAACGTGCTACATGGTCCATACCGATGAGACAGAATTATGGCATAAACGCCTCGGACATGTACACTATCGAAATTTATACAGATTGAGCAAAGGAGAACTAATTAGAGGTCTACCTAAGATACAAAAAGTAGACAAGATTTGTGGTGAATGCCAGTATGGTAAACAAACTAGGAGCTCTCACAAAAAGGTGAACTCCAATACCACCACAAGACCACTCGAGCTTCTCCACATGGATCTTATAGGACCAACAAGAACGGAAAGTCGAGGTGGCAAAAAGTACATCCTAGTTATTGTAGATGATTATATAAGATACACTTGGGTTTCATTCTTGAGAGACAAATCAGGAACCCTTGATGAGGTGAAAAAGATCATAAAACAGATTCAAACTGAAAAAAATTCTCAAGTCAACAAGATCCGTAGTGATCATGGATCCGAATTCGAAAATAGCGGTTTTGAGAAATTTTGTAGCGATCAGGGAATATCGCATGAATTCTCTGCACCTAAAACTCCTCAACAAAATGGAATTGTCGAGAGGAAAAATAGAGTGCTTCAAGAAATGGGAAATGTTATGTTAAATAGCATGAAGCTCCCTAGGAATCTCTGGGCTGAAGCAGTGAATACAGCCTGCTACATTATTAACCGTGTTTATATCTGTAAAACTAATAATAAAACGGCTTATGAAATGTGGTTTGAGAAAAAGCCTTCTGTCAAAAACTTTCGAGTTTTTGGCAGCAAGTGCTATATTTTGCGTGACCGTGAAAATTTGGGAAAATTCGACACTAAAAGTGATGAAGGGATCTTTTTAGGATATTCTTTAAACAGTCGTGCATATCGTGTTCTGAACAATAGGACCGGTGTGATTCAAGAGTCAATAAATGTTGTGATTGACGATCTTTTGAATACACCTGTCCCTAGTTCAGATAATGATGAAGTGCTTATACTTGAAAAACAAGAAACTTCATCAAGTGAACCTAATTCTGAATTAAGGACTATTAAAGATCATCCAACTACTCAAATACTTGGAAACCCTGTCACTGGTGTGCGCACTCGTAGACAATTAGAGGACATATGTAACTACGTATGCTTTACATCCCAGATTGAACCGGTTAACGTAAAAGAAGCACTTTCAGATGAAAACTGGATTCTTGCGATGCAAGAAGAACTTAATCAGTTTGTCAGAAATGATGTTTGGTACCTTGTTCCTAGACCTAAAGATAAACATATTATTGGAACAAAATGGATTTTCAAAAACAAATCTGATGAACTTGGAAATATTATTCGAAATAAAGCAAGACTAGTTGTACAGGGGTATACACAAATTGAAGGTATTGACTATAATGAGACATTTGCCCCTGTAGCTCGTCTTGAATCAATCAGACTTTTTATCTCCATTGCATGTTTTAGGAAGATTAAAATTTACCAAATGGATGTAAAGAGTGCCTTTCTGAATGGTGATTTACATGAAGAGGTATATGTTGAACAACCTACAGGGTTTGAAGATCCTAAATTTACTGATCATGTGTATCGTCTTAAGAAGGTTCTCTATGGTCTGAAACAAGCTCCCAGAGCATGGTACGAAAAACTACTAAGTTTTTACTGAGTCATAATTTTCAGATGGGATGTGTTGATAAGACGCTCTTTGTTAAGAAACAAAACGATGATATTCTAATGGTTCAAATATATGTTGACGATATTATTTATGGATCAACCTGTACTAACATGACTGTTGAGTTTGCAGATTTGATGAAGTCTAAATTCGAAATGAGCATGGTTGGAGAATTAAACTATTTTCTAGGGTTGCAAGTTAAACAACAACCTGATGGAATTTTTATCTCTCAAACCAAATATGCTCTGAGTTTAATTAAGAAATTTGGATTTGAGAAAGGTAAAAATTTTGATACTCCTATGAGTACAACTTTGAGACTCTCAAAAGACTCTACAGGTAATGATGTGGATCCTAAATTGTATCGTAGTTTGATTGGTAGTTTACTTTATCTGACTGCTAGTAGACCAGATATCGCTTTGAGTGTTGGTATTTGTGCTCGTTATCAATCAAATCCTAAAGAATCTCACTTAACTGCTGTTAAGCGGATTATGCGATATGTCGCAAGTTCTACTAAACTGGGTCTCTGGTATCCACATGAGACTAATGTTCAATTAGCCGGGTACGCAGATGCTGACTGGGCTGGAAACATTGATGATAGGAAATCAACCAGTGGTGGTTGTTTCTACATTGGAAATTGTCTTGTTTCTTGGTTTAGTAAGAAGCAAAGTTCTATATCGCTATCAACAGCTGAGGCTGAATACATTGCTGCTGGAAATGCATGTACTCAACTTGTTTGGATGAAACGAATGTTAAGCGATTATGGAATTACTCAGGATTCTATGATTTTATTTTGCGATAATTCCAGTGCAATAAATATCTCTAAAAATCAGTTCAGCATTCACGTACTAAGCATATTGACATTAGATTTCATTACATTCGTGAATTAGTGGAAGAAAAGGTAATATATTTGGATTACATTCCAACCGAGACTCAACTTGCGGACATTTTCACTAAACCGCTCGACAAAAGCAGGTTTAATAAATTAAAGTTTGATCTCGGTATGTGCAATTTAAATTGAATTTGCATGATTTGGTGTATCATAATGTACATAACTTTGATGTTTTATTTGCTTGAATTTGAAAATTATTTAAAAATTTTGTAAATTTTGAGTCGTACTCGACCAGTCGTGAGTGTACACGACCGGTCGTGCTACGACCGGTCGAACACTTACACGACCGGTCGTGAAACTCGGGATTTCACTTTAATTTGGGGATTTTGACTCTTCTTCTTCATTTCTTTTTACCCTCCAACGGTTCTAGCTACGACCGGTCGAACCCACCTTCATAGTACTTCAAGGTTAGTGGTTCTTTTGCATTTTTCTTGTAGATTCTTGCTATTAGTGTTTCAAATCTCATTCTTGTAGAATCTATTTGGTCGTTCATTGCAAGTTTGGGGTTTTATCTTGAAAAATCTGTTTTATCTAAAACCCCATTTCTTCTATCTTGCATCTTGTTGTTTCCTTGAAATCCTTCTTTGAAAATGGATGCTAGAGGGAAAAAAAAAACTACTCGAGTCCCTCTTCATCTAGATCAGCTTCTATTGTACAACGTCATCTTCGGTCTCCCGAAAATGATCCTTCTAATGCTCGGGATTTGCGTATGCGTAATGTTATTGTTGAGCGTCCTGTGAATGTTAATCACATTGCTTCATTTGGTATCCCTCCTCTGTTGAATCTGTGGGATGGGATAACATCTTGCATTGGGGTGGAGCTGCATACCAGTCCATTGCCCAATCCATGTTTGCATGTATCTGTGATTTTTCTCTTGAGAATTTAACTTTTAAAGTTGATACTCAAGAAGGATTGTTTTTAGTGGATCGACATTTGATTGCTGACATTATGGAAATACCTGTCAATGATGAAGCATTCCAATTAATATTTTACATGACAGCCTCTCAGAATCTGAACGAAAATGCTTACTAGAGATTTATGTAATTTGGATGTTCACTGGACTCATAAAGGTCATGCACTTCCCTCAAGGTTTTTGTTACCCAGACACAGAGTACTTCATAGGATTTTCATCTCAAATCTTTATCCACGTTCTGGTAATAAAACCGAACTCACTGCTTTTATGGTTCGTGTTTTGCATTCTGTTATCTCTGGTGCAAAAATATGTTTACCTTCTTTAATTTGTCATTCCATTATTCTGTCTCGTCACCATCCTGGACATAGTGATATACCCTTTGGTTATTTGTTGACTATGCTGGCAAATCATATGCTCGTGGCTATGCCTGCTAGAGAAAAACCCATCCATCATCTCCCTTTTAATAATGTCAATCTTAACAAGATGAATTTAGAATTGGCTGATGGCCAAGTGGATGCTGGTAGCAGTGGGGCTGAAGCAGGAGATGCAGGTCAAGCTGGTGATCCTACTGAAGACGTGAATATGGATGATTTATTTGAAGAACTTGAGTCAGACTCGGCTGATGATCCTGATTTTCAGCCCTCTGATTTTGATGAGAGATTGAATTCACTTCAAGAGCAGGTGGCTCAAATTCGTGTTACCCAAGACACGCAATTTTCATATTTACGCAAATATATGAGGCGGATTGCTAAGGGTTTACACAAAATTGATCCTTCTAATCTTGCTCCCTCTTCTGGTTCTGACTGAATTTTTGCTGGGTCTGTAATATTTTTTTTTTGTCTGAACTTTACATGCTCACTGACTTTTTGAATTATGCTTTATGCTTTCTTAATTCAACTCCTATTTTCATTATCTTTGTTGCTCTTCTTCCTTTGTCATTTTGTGACAAAAAGGGGGAGAAGTAGCCTTTGGTTTTATTTGCATTTAATGATTATGATGTGCTCCTATTACTCAGGGGGAGTTAAACTTCTCAGGGGTAGTTATGGGAGAATGATGCTAGTTATTACTTATCATATATAACTGTGCATGCTTCTCTATTGTTGAACTTGTTGTGTGTACTTAGTTTCAATTGGAAGTATTATAATTTGGGTGTTTTGTCACAAATTTGACAAAGGGGGAGATTGTAAGTGTTATGATCTCATACTCCTTTGGTTGTCAAATTTTGATGTGTCAAAACATCTATCTGTGTCCTGTGCTTGTATGATGATTTATATGAATTCAAGACACTGCTTAAACACTTCAAGAAGCTACATGTTGAAGTCTCAAGAAGCTACATGTTGAAGTCTCAAGATGCTACATGTTGAAGTCTCAAGAATCTACATGTTCAAGTCTGAAGAAACTACGCATGAAGTAGTTTTATGTTGATGAAGATCTCAAGTTTATGTTGATGAGATCTCAAGTTTAAAGCTATAACAAGTTCAAGATTCAAGCCTGATATGGTTCAAAATATCTACATTCGTTGAATGGTTGAAGTTCAATGTCCATACGACATGGTTCAGGTTTGAATGACCTTAGGTTGACCCTTTAAGTAGGTCACTTTGGATACATAAATCAAATATTTAATTTACATAAGTTTGGTCTATTCTAAGACCAGTCCTAGCTCTTGTTCGACCAGTTGGTTCGACCAGTCCAAGAAATTCCACGACCAGTCCTAAGTTGTTGAAGATTTTTCGGAATTTTTGGTACGCCCACGACCAGTCCTGGAGGTCCTTCGACCGGTCGTAGGTGTGGCTTCGACTCGTCCACGACCAGTCGTGGAGCTACGACTCAAAGTCCAGCAACGTAATCTGTGGTTCTACGACCAGTCGTAGGAATTTACGACCAGTCGTAGGTGACCCACGACCAGTCGTAGGATACTCACGACCAGTCGTGGAACGACTTTCAAAGATCGCGCTTATTTTTTCAAAATCTGTTAGAGCTACGACCAGTCGTAGGTTTCTAAGACCAGTCGTAGGAACGATTTTTGCTTCTATAAATTGAACACGAAATTCAGAGTTTTCACACTTCAACTCTAATCAATTCAAGAATTTTCAAGTGATCACTCTGAGATAAGTCTGTGTTTATTTTAAGCTACATTGTGCTTATTTAATATTCCTTTTTGCTAGCTTATTTAATTTGATTTTGTTTCTATATTCCAATCTTTTATTTGAAAAGAGGAATTATCTTATTCCTTCTTCTTGGAATCAAAATCAAATATAGCTACGCCCAACGAGTTAAATCTAAAATCAATTAGAATTTAGAACCTTATGAATGTGAGTATTGGAAATTGAACTTTTACATTCAAATCATCTACTCCGATTGGTTCTACCGGGCTGCTACTAAAAGGAGAAATCCAGGTATTTTACAATTCTGTAAAATTTGTTTACTTTTGGTTTTGTTTGAGGTTAAGCCAGAAAAATCTCATTGTACTGGTTTTGTTTGAGGTTGAACCAGAAAAATCTCATTGTATTGGTTGTCTGAGGAAAACCAGAAAACTCAGAAAAGAGGGGTTTTTGAATTGTGTAAGCCCAAGTGAAAAAGACACAATTTTAAAGGTTTTTGGTGAACCTGTGAAAACCTATTTGATAGTGAATGCTAATATCCCCTGTGTGAGGATATTAGGAGTGGAGTAGCTTTTTGTGTGGCTGTTGGAAAAGCGAACCCTATAACTCTTTGACTTGTGGATTGATGCTTGCTTAATTTTCATATCTTTTATCATTCAATTGTGTGGAATGTACAAGTGGATGTGAATGTTGTAACTATTTACATTTCAAGCAAGTGTGGGGATTGTTGTAATAATTTAGATCTTACTTCTGCATTTAATTTCAATTCCTTGCTATTTCATTTACTTATATTAAAATTGAGTCCTTGATCCAAAAGAGGTTCTAGAAATAAGGTTGTCCTACCATAAGCGTTGTTTATTATGGTGTAAGGTTGTCCTTAGAACTGAATTTGCATCAATCTCTCAATAACTATTTATCAAGGTGATTTAAATTTAGCTTTGTGAATTGATTCATATTGTAAGGCTATTGGTTTAATTTATTTCCGCTAATTTTATTTTAAATTTGGCATAGTCCTATTCACCCCCCCTCTAGGACATATAGCTTGACCTTTTCAAGGTGAACCTGTCTAAAACCTTATGTTCGAGGTGATCCGAGTGAAACCTCCATTAGGGTCTTTTGGAAGATCCTTGGACAGTGTGCCTAAAAGTGGGTGCATTGTGTTGACCCTTGCTCGTGAGAGCATAAACAGTCAACCTTAGTGTAGGTTGTAAAGGTTAAAGGTGAACCTGATTTAAAACCTTAGGTTTGAGGTGAACCGTTGTGAAACCTCCTTAGTGAAATCCGGTACACTCAAGGGTTGAGTGCGGTTACCGGTAGTGGAGTAGACAAGTAGTCGAACCACTATAAAAATGACTGTGTTTGAGATTGCTATTCTTTTGTTTGTATGATTTACTTTAATATTTTCATATCTAAATATTTGAGATCACACCTCACACACATACACAGTCATATCCATTATAAACTAGTTTGCATATTGTTCACTTCTTAAATAGTTTGTGATTGGATCCTCTACTGGGCTTGAAGCCAGTAAGTAGTACTTTTGAGTAATCCTAATATGTGCTTGTTGTTAGGATTAGTGTAATGTGATTTTAATTAAACCATAAAAACTTTAAAAAGTCCTATTTACACCCCTTTAGGACATATTGGCATATTCCTATTTCAACTAAAGCGGTCTTCACTGCTATTTCAGTTTTTTATTTTGATTCTCTATTCCATTCTCATTTCGAAAAGGGATATTTGATTTACCCTTCCTTGATATCAAAATCAATATAAAGACCTTACTGATTTAATTACAAATCATTTAGACTTAGAACCCTATACACTTGTGAGACTGAACGTTGAACATCTACGTCGTCATCAAGTTGGTTCTACTGGGCTGCTCCACAATCGTCATACAGATAAGTTTTTACTTTTTCTATAATCAATTCATTTCTGGTTTTTGAGATTGTTCTTGAAAATCTCTATTTTGATTTTGTCTGAGGTGATCCAGAAAATCTCAGAGCAGGGGTTTTTGAATTGTGTAAGCCCATCTAAAGACACAATTGTGAAAGTTTTAGGTGAACCTTGAAAAACCTATTTTGATTAGTGAACGCTAATATCCGGAGGGAGTGGATATTAGGAGTGGAGTAGTTGTGTGGCTGTTTATTAACAGTTGGTGTACACACAAGCAAACCACTATAATTCTCTGTTGTTTGGTAGATGTGTGATTTATTTCTTTATCTTTTATGGTTTAAGATTATGAGATGTATTTGTGGATGTGAATGTTGTAATCTTTATATTTCAACATTGTGTGGTGAATGTTGTAATAGATTAGTTTCTATTTCTTTCATATCCTCTTAAGTTGAGGTTTTGATACTTACCCACGTTCTAGTAAGGTTGTCCTGCCATAAATCATAGGTTTTTGGTGTTAGGTTGTCCTTAGAACCAAGTTTGTATCAACCTCTCAATACTTGATTTTTGAGGTTGTTTATTTCCTTTAGTTATTTGCATTCTTTTTGGCTATCTGTTGTCTATGTTTTGCTTATTAATTTTTTTGGCATAGTCCTATTCACCCCCCTCTAGGACATATAGCTCAGCCTTTTCAAGTGGTATCAGAGCCTAATAGATTGTTTATTTAGATTTAATCCTGAGCTAACCGATCTGAGCTTTTAAGATGTCAAATTTTGATAGCCTTTCTATAACTAGGCCTCCACCTTTTAATGACTCTAATTATGCTTATTGGAAAGCCAAAATGAGAATATTCTTGAGGTCTCTTGATGAGAGTGTGTGGCAAGCGCCACAGTAACTAAATGGACTCCACCTACTGTTAAAGTTCTAGGCCTTGATGGAACTAGATCTCCAAGGGTTGCTCCCTATAGCACTTGGACCACTCTTTAGAGAACTGAGAGTAGTGCCAACGCCAAGGCTTTAAATGTGATTAATTGAGCACTATCAGCAGATGAATTCAAAAGAATTATATCTTGTGATACTGCAAACAAGCCTGTGATATCTTAGAAATGACACACGAGGGTACAACTACTGTCAAGAAATCTAAACTACAAATCCTCACCACTAGTTTTAAGGAAATACGTATGAAAGAAAGTGAAACATTCATAGACTTCTATATTAAGTTAAATGACGTAGTCAACTCTATGTGGGGTCTTGGAGATAACATCTCAGAAGCAAAGTCTGTGCAAAGATACTACGCTCACTACTTAAAAGGTTCAATTCAAAAGTCACGACCATTCAGGAACTTCGTGATACAGACCATATGCAGGTTGAAGAACTGGTTGGTTCTTACAACAACCTACGAGTTAAACTTTAAAGCTCCGAAAGGTAAATCTATCGCCCTTAGTCTTCAAAAAGCATGTCTCATGAAAATAACAATTCTGATTTAGAAAATTCTGAAGATGATATAACCCTTTTAGCTAAAAAGTTTTACAAGATTTTCAAAAGTAAAAAGAGGGTTGATGTTCAAAAACCTACTGAAAAGAAAAGATCAAGAAAAAAATTAGAAATCTTTAAAAGACAGCCAATCTACAAACTGCCATGATATGGGCATCTAGTAAACAAATTTCCTAAAAAGGACAAACCTAAAAAAAAGGTATGTTGGCTACATGGGATGAATCTTCTTGCTCTAAAGCCTCTTCTGAGTCAAAAGATTCTGAAACCGAGTCGGGTAATGATGTTAAAGCCCTAATGACTCTAGCCAAGTCACTTTCTCAGATAATGATACAACCAGTGAAGAAAATTGGGGAAGTGATCATGAGAATGAAAAAGATCTTCAGGATGCTTATGATGCCCTATATAGGGAAAGTTACAAAATAGTTGTTAAATTAAAACTACAGAAAGAAAGTTTTAAAATTGAAAGAGAATTTTGATAATCTAGTTTTGGAAAAATCACACCTTTTAGATTGCTTTGAAAAAACTAAGCGGTGACTTAGATTTCAAAACGTCCCAAGTTGAAAACTTAAAATCTGAAAATGAAAACCTAAAACTAGAAGTCTCTTCACTTATGAGTTTGAAGGACACATGGAGGTATGCCCAAGGAGATCTTAAATTAGAAAAACTTTTATCCGGATCCAGAAAATGTGGTGATCGATCTGGATTGGGCTACAATAAAAATATGCCTCCCAAATATAAGAATACTCCTATATTTATTAAAGGGGAGTCTTCTAACTCAAAAGGAAAAAGTTTGAATCAAAATATTTCTAAAACGACTAAAACTTTTCAGTCCTTAAATTTTAAAAATAACCATATCAACTATAAAAATCAGAACCGTAATTCTTTAGCTGAGAAAATTGTAGACTTGATTAAGGAGGTCTTAAAATATAACTCAGTGGGTAGGACGTATAACAATTATAATCAGAAGAAGACCAACTATGCTCCTAAACCCAAAACTGTAATGAAATGGGGTCCCTAAGGTTGCTTGTTTGGTTGCCCACACTGCATTCAAAGCCATGAGCCATTCAAAGTATACCTGGATAGTGGTTGCTTCAGACATATGACAGGTTATAAAAGTTTGTTCAGCAGTCTTAAAGACATGACTGATGGTTCATTCACATTCGGTGATGGTAGCAACTGCAAAATTGTTGGCTAAGGTACGGTTCAACTCCAACCTCTCTCTATTTGAGAATGTTTTATATGTGGAAGGTTTTAAAACATAATTTATTAAGCATTTCTCAAATTTGCGATAATAATCACAGTGTAAAATTTTAAACCAAAAGTGTGAAATCTTAAATAAGAATGATTTTGTAATATTAACTGGTCACAGGACTTCTGAGAACTGCTATATAGTTAGTGACTCAAGCTCATCTAAGCTATTGTGTTATATGGTTCATACCGATGAGACTGAACTATGGCATAAGGGCCTAGGACATGTACACTATCACAACTTGTATAGATTAAGCAAAAGTGATTTGTTAAGAGGTCTACCCAAAGTAAAGAAAGTCGATAAGATATGTGGCGAGTGCCAGATTGGTAAACAAACCAGGAGTGTTCACAAAAATATAAACTCCTATGCCACATCTAAACCGCTCAAACTTCTCCACATGGATCTCATTAGACCAACTAAAACAGAGAGTCGAGGTGGTAAGAAGCATATTCTAGTCATTGTAGATGACTTTACCAGGTATACCTGGGTAGTCTCCTTAAGAGAGAAATCTGAAACTCTTGACGAAGTAAAAAGGGTACTTAAATGTATCCAAATGAAAAAGTGTTACAAGTCACTGAGATCCGTAGTGATCATGGTTCTGAGTTTGAAAATAGCAGTTTTGAGAAATTTTGTAGTGACAAAGAACTATCATATAATATCTTCTGCTCCCCAACAACACACCACAACAAAAAGGTTAGTGGAAAGGAAAAAGGGTGCTTCAAGATGACAAATGTAATGTTAAATAGTATGAAGCTTCCTAAAAATCTTTGGGCTGAAGCCCGTAAATACTGCTTGGTATATAATTAACCGTGTTTACATTAGAAAATCAAATAATAAAATAGCTTATGCGATATGTGTTTGATAAGAAGCCTTCTGTCAAATACTTTTGAGTTTTCGGCAGTAAATGCTATATCTTCGTGACGAGAACATCTGGGTAAATTTGACACCAAAAGATATGAAGGGATATTTTTTAGGGTATGCTCTGAATGTCGAGCATATTGGGTACTTAACAAGAGACTGGTGTAATACACGAATCTATTAATGTGGTCATTGATGATCATTTGAATACACCTATCTCAAGTTCAGAAGATGATGGAGTTTTCTAATGATAAACCAGCTCTTCATCTAATCAAATAAACACTGAACTATGAACAAATAAAGATCACCCTACTGATCAAATCCTTGGAAATCCCCTCACTGGTGTACGCACTCGTAAAAAAATTAGCAGATATGTGTAACTACGTGTGCTTTAATCTCAGATGGAACCGGCTAACGTAAAAGAAGCCCTTACTGATGAAACTGGATTGTAGCTATGTAAGAAGAGCTCAATCAGTTTGTGAGAAATGCGTTGTTTTGGTATTTAGTTCCAAGACCAACTGATAAACATATTATCAGAACAAAATGGATTTTCAAGAATAAGTCTGACGAACTTGGTAACATAATTAGAAACAAGGCTACGCTGGTTGTATAAGGATACACCCAAATTGAAGGTATTGATTATGATGAAAACTTTTGCCCCAGTAGCTCGTCTTGAATCAATCAGACTGTTTATATCCATTGGTGTTTTAAAAAAAATCAAAATATCTCAAATGGATGTTAAGAGTGTATTTTTAAACGGTGATTTGCATGAAGAAGTATATGTTGAACAACCAAAGGGTTTTGAAGACCCTAAGCATGCTAATCATGTTTATCGCCTAAAAAAGACACTCTATGGTTTGAAACAGGCTCCTAGGGTATGGTACGAGAAATTAACTAAATTCTTGTTAAGTCATGAGTTTGTTATGGGGAGTGTAGATAAAATATTATTTGTTAAGAAACATAATGATCATATTTTAATAGTGCAAATCTATGTTGATGACATTATCTATAGATCTACCTGTGCTAACATGACTGTTGAGTTTGCAGATCTTATGAAGTCCAAATTCAAAATGAGTATGGTTGGAGAACTAAATTATTTCCTTCCTAGTTGTAAGTCAAATAGCTTCCTGATGGATTCTTCATCTCTCAAACCAAATATGATATGAACTTAGTTAAAAGGTTCAGATTTGAGAGTAAAAAAACTTTTGATACTTCAATGAGTACCACTCTGAAACTCTCTAAGGATTCAAGAGGTAAGAGTGTGGATCCTAAGTTATATCGCAGTTGATAGGAAGTTTACTTTATTTAACTGCGAGTTGACCTAATATTGCTTTGAGTGTTAGAATTTGTGTCAGATATCAATCGGACCCTAAAGAGTCCCACTTGATTGTTGTTAAGCGTATTTTGCGATATGTCGCTAGTGCAGCTAATCTTGGTTTCTGGTATTTACATGATACTAGTGTGCAATTAGCTGGTTACACGGATGCTGATTGGGCTGGTAACATTGATGATCATAAATCGACTAACGGTGGTTGTTTCTATGTTGGGAACTGTCTAGTTTCTTGGCTAAGTAAGAAACAAAGTTCCGTATCGTTCTCCACTGCTGAGGCTAAATATATTGCTGGCAGGTAATGCATGCACTCAGCTAGTATGGATGAAAAGAATGCTAAGCGATTACGAAATTGTGTAAGAATCTATGATGTTATATTGTGATAACTCAAGCTCAATTAATATTTCCAAAAATCCTATTCAGCATTCACGAACCAAGCACATTGACATTAGGTATAATTATATTCGTGAATTGGTGGAAGAAAATATAATTTCATTAGAATATACTCAGATCGAGAATCACTAGCTGACATATTCACAAACTGCTTGACAAAAATCGATTTGCAAAATTGAAATTTGATATTTGTATGTGTAATATGAACTCTTGATTTGTGATCATTTGTATCATAATGTATTGTTGAGGGTAAAATATTGCATATCAGCCCCATTTATTGCTTGGATTTACGAGCATAATACTGTTTAACGTCTCGACTTAACTGCGTTTGTGATACAGGGTATATTTGAGAGCACGGACTACAAAAAGGTGTTAAAAGCTTGAATTTGATGCTCTGAAGTCACCAGAGTAAGGGAAGGACTCCAGAGGACCAAGATCAACGAATTCACACGCCAGGGATCCGAGGAAATCAAGTTGTTCACATTAAAAATGGCCCAAAATTAGTCCAGATGTAAGATCACAGGGTTACCGCCATCCGATTGACACGAGACTTCATACATGGGATGAGAGCCATAAATTAACCATACATATTAAATTTCAGCCATTGAAGATCTCGGGAAGTGGGCCAACAGACAGATCAGCCAATTAATATTCAATTTGGGGCCCACCTGATATCTGGATATGCTTCAATTTTGGTCCCAACTCATGAAATGAGCTAACAAAATGGATGGATGGTGCGGATTTCATATAATAAACATCACAGTGGACCCCACTGCCAGTCCAGTGCATAGTGCGCAAGTGCAGTGCACTCAACGTGCACTGGACTGGGACAACCAGTCAACGGGCGAGGACCCGTCTCCTTCTCGCGTAAGGAAACAGCGGACGGACGTTGTCCGTCCGTTTTCGTGTAGTGGGCCCCATCTATTGTTCATATGGACAATCCAAACTGTCCATAAGATTCACGAGGGCCCTATCACTTAGACCTAGGTGGCGAAAGTTCAAGATATATCGGAGATCGGTTTTCGATCGTCTAAACGCAAGACTGACGGTGAATTAAAATAACTCGTGGGCCACCACAAATCAGATTCAAAACTGATCAGGTCCGACTGGTTTTTCGAGGGTAATCCAGTGGACAGGTTGGATCTTCAAGTGACACCGATTATGGACCCCACCATCGTCACAACGTAACTGCATATGCACTCTGTTTCTCGTCCGGACGTTGTTCGAGTTTTACGGGCTGTTGTGGCCCACCACCGTTGATTGAACGTCCGATCTGGATCGTCCAGAGGATGATCAGGTCTGGGACGATCTCAACCATGAAGATAGATGGGAAGGATGGACGATCGGCCGTCCGAAACAATTCTCTAAACGCAAGTTATCTTTGCGTTTTGCCCTGCGTAAACAGGGAATTCGATTCTTGCTTTGCGCAAGGAAGGTCGGTGACCGACCTAGCTGGCTCCTTGCTGCTATAAAAAAGAGAGAGAGGGCATCAGCAGAGGCATCGAAGGAGGGAGCAGCGGCTGGGAGAAAGGGAACGTGAAGGCGGCTGTGGAGCAGAGAGAGAGGTTTGGAGTTGGTTATTTTTTTTATTTTTTATTTTTCTTTATGAATTATGTTGAGATTTAGCTTCATCATGTTTGGCTAAATCCTCTTAGCTAGGCTAAGAGGTGAAGCTTGTAAAATGATGGGGGATTTTTAGCCTGTGTTCTCTTTTATTGAACTGAGTCTGATTTTAGTGTGATTTTAAGGGAATGTTTTAGTCTTTAATGGTCTGTTGTGACTGAAATTACAATGGGTCTGCAATGGCTTTGAGCATGTTCTTTTCCTCTTTATGTTTATGACGTCAGGAAGCCCTGTTGTTCACCATCGTCTCCTGGGCATGGTCGGATGACAATACCCTTCCTAACCTTCATGGCATGTTGATTGGTTGGTAATTAGTTTAATTCTATTGTTTGCTTTGTCTCTTGGGCATGGTTTGGTGATGGAATCCATTTTAATTCATATACCTTTCATCTCTTGAAACTATATCAACGTCAGTTCAGTTTAATTTCCATGATTCTTGAAGCAGGCATAAGATCTCCCTGATCTCTATAAGTGGATCCTCTGAATCCCTAGTGTCCCTCCTCTGAATTTCTTCTAAGTTTTAGATAATAATTTCACAATTATTCCTCAATCTATTTGATTTAGAATTCATCTTAGTCTAGTTCTAATTCTACTTAATTTTAGAGTATGTACAAGTTCAATTCCTTGGGATTCGACCTCGGTCTTACCGAGTTTATTACTACATCACAACCCTGCACTTGGGGAGTGAACAAGTTTTTAGCGCCGTTGCCGGGGATTGACGGCTACGATTTTCTGAAATTAATTGGTTTTAGTGTTAGTTTAAGATTATGATTTTACTAATTTAATTTTTGATTTTATTTCTATTTGATTCATAGAACTAACCTGTTTCCTATTTTGTAGGTTGTTAACATAGAAACTTCTAATTCGGTAAACTCTTTCTGATTTTCTAGATTTTCTAACTCTTTAGATTTGGTTTGCTTTAGGAATTTTTCCAAATTTATTTCATCTTTCCGTTATTCTATTTTCTTCTTTTAGAAGCTAGTTTACTCTCTAATTTAAACATTAGGAAATTTCTATTCTTGTATCTTCCATTCTTAGAAACTAACTTGTTTTGTTTTCTTTTGCAGATTTAAATTTAGGGACTTCAATTTGGTAACTTCCTTCCAACCCTCTCTTCTTGCTAGTTTTTTATTTCCTTTCTTAGGATTAGGTTTAGAAATTGATTGAGGGCTGCGAGTGTTTCATGCCCAAGTGGGCTCGTGACAACACTCGACGTCTCTTGACCGAAGGAGGATTAGTTGAGGGGTTAACTGCCCATCGCAGGCCCAGACACTGCTCGAATTCCCCTGAGTTAACTGATGTTATGGCTGTAAATCAACCTCAAGCACTACCTCAAGCTAGGGTTGAGGAAGTACATGATGAGAATGAGGTACATCAGGCACCCTCGCCTCGTACTTTACGGGATTATATACAACCGGCGGGGTGAGTATGCCCTCATGCATGATTTTTTTCTGAGAATACAGGACATATGGACATCAAGCCAGGGGTTATCCAACTCCTTCCTAAGTTCCATGGGCTTGAGTCCCGAAAAGCATCATGAATTCGCCCAAAGGAAGGTGAACATTCTTCCCCATTGTTGGGAAAGGTTCATAGATATGTTGTTCACCTGCCCACAACATGGCTTTGAAACATGGCGCATTATTATTACGAATTTTTTCTATGATGGACTAACATCTGCCATGCGCCAATTGGTCGAGATAATGTGTAATGGAGAATTCATAAATAAAAATGTTGACGCGGTATGGAATTACCTCGATAGTCTTGCTGAAAAACACAAGCATGGGACTATTATCCGAATTCGAACACCACGTCTAGGCCGACTCAATCTAAGGAGAGAGGTGGAGTAATATCTCTTGAAAGAAGAAGATGATCCCAATTACAAAGTGACTAATCTCATAAGAAAATTTGAGGCCATGGAAGGAAAGAAGGATAAGGTTAATGAAATTGTTTTGGCATCTGTGATTGCAACATTCACACAACTGAAAATTATCCTACAATACCTGCTTTCGAGAAGTGTTGAATGAGCAAGCTAATGCCGTAAATAACTATCAAAGACCTTTTAATCTTGGTTGGAAAAATCATCCAAATCTTAGTTGAAGAAATGGACAAACTGCGACCCCCCAAGGTTTCTTCAATCAAAATCCAATCAGGGGAAACCTCAAGAAGAACCGGTTCAAATTTCCATACAAGAGCTGGCTCAGGCAATGCGAGGATTTACAGATTTTATGCAAAAGATGAATTCACGTATGACGGTTATAGAAAAGGGGATGCTTCCTGCACAACCTCTCCCCAATCCTAACCGTAGTACGAGATAAGTGATCCCAGCTCTTCAAATCAAATGGGGCACGCTAAATCCATCACCACTCTTAGATGGGAAGATGTATGTATATATTATTTTGTATTTTTTAAAAATTTAAATATATGCAAAATTGTACATTTTTCAGTGTTACACGACTAGTCGAGTACACACTCAACCAGTCATGGCACGATCGGTCGAGTATGTACACAACTAGTCGTGAAACTCGTGAAATGGATTTTTATTTGGGAAAAATGTCACTTTTTCCATTTCTTTCTTCTTCTTCATCAAGCCCAACCACGACTGGTCGAACCCATCTCTCGATTACTCTCTGGTTAGTGCTTCATTTTTTTTCCTTATGGATTTAAGTTCTTTGATCATCCTTAATCTTGATTTTGCTTCTTGTTTCAAGATTTATGGTGCTTTGAAAGGGTTTTTTTTTCCTAAATCTGATTTGCTTGAAATCCTTTCATTTTTTTTTTGAATTCTTTGTTCTCTTTTTTCTTATTGCAATGGAAGGAAGAAATGGGAAGAGAACCACTTGTGGTCCCTCTTCATCCCATTCTGCACCCATTACCATGCGCCACCTTCGGCCTCCTGAAGAGGATCCCGAGTATGTACGGGATTTTCGTCTTAGAAATGTGATTGTTGAGCGTGTTGTCATTGT
>JAJHSJ010000012.1:42229657-42281555 GCA_021015155.1 Magnolia officinalis
TTTGAAGATCTTCTTCATTTCATGATCACTATTCATATTTTCTTCACTAGTTAAATCATCATTATCTGGAAAAGTGAACTTGGATAGAGTCATAAGAGCTTTTACTTTAATACCCGACTCGGTTTTAAAATCTTCTGACTCAGAAGAGGCTTTAGAGCAAGAAGATTCATCCCAAGTAGCCAACATACCCTTCTTTTTGGGTTTGTCCTTTTTAGAACGTTTATTTGATAAATGCCCATATTCATGGCAGTTGAAACATTGGATATCTTTTAATGATTTTCAAGTTTTAGATTTAGATCTTTTCTTATCATTAGATTTTTAAAAATCAACCCTCTTTTTACTTTAAAAATTTTATAAAACTTTTTAGCTAAAAGGCCATATCATCTTTAGAATTTTCTAAATCAGAATTACTACTATTTTCTTCTTGAGAAAAACATTTAGAAGATTTAAGGGTGATGGATTTACCTTTAGGAGCTTTAGAAGTTAACTCATGAGTCTGTAATGAGCCAACTAATTCTTCTACCCCCATATTATCTGTATCACGAAGTTCCATGATTACAATCACCTATGAATTGAACCGTTTAGGTAGTGAGTGTAGTATCTTTGCACAGACTTTACTTTCTGGGAATTTTATCACCAAGACCCCACATAGAGTTGACGATGTCATTTAATCTAGTATAAAAGTCCATGAAAGTTTCACTTTCCTCCATACGTATTTCCTCAATTTTGGTTGTGAGGATTTGGACTTTAGATTTCTTGACAATTGTTATTCCCTCGTGGTCATTTCTAAAATATCCCAGGCTTGGTTTGCAGTATCACAGGATATAATTCTTTTGAATTCATCCAGTGATAGTGCGCAAGTGATTGCATTTAGTGTTTTTGCATAGGTACTACTCTCACTTTTCTGAAGAGTAGTTAAAAAAATAAGGTGTGACTCTCATAGTTTGGATTCGTCGATACTAGTTACTTCAGTGGTAGGAGGGGTCCAATCAGTCACTGTGGCTTGCCACACGCTCTCATCCATGGATTTTAAGAAATTCTCATCCTGGCTTTCCAATAGGCATAATTGGAGCCAACAAATGGTGGAGATCTAGTGATAAAAAACTATCGAAATTTGACATCTTACACAGCTCAGATCGATTAGCTTAGGAAATTAATCCAAGAGAAATAACATAAAAACAAGCTATTAGGCTTTGATACCACTTGAAAAGGCCAAGCTATATGTCCTAGAGGGGGGTGAATAGGACTATGCCAATTAAAATAATTAACAGCAGAATTTAAACAAATAAGGAAAGATAATACTTAGATAATCCACAATGCGGAAATGAAAGCAACCTCAAAATTCTAGTATGAGAGGTTGATACAAACTTAGTTCTAAGGACAACCTGACACCAAAAACCAAAGGTTTATAGCATGACAACCTTACTAGAACGTGGGTGAGTATCAAACTCAAACTAAAGAGGATATGAAAGAAATGAATAGTAAAAGAAATAACTAAGCTATTACAACATTCACCACACAATGCTGAATACTAAAATTACAACATTCACATCCACAATACATCCCACAATCTTGAATCATAAAAGATAAAGAAAATAAACCACACATCCACTAAACATAAAGAATTATAGTGATTCGCTTGTGTGTACACAACTGTTAAACAACAGCCACACAACTACTCCACTCCTAATATCCTCACACAGTGGATATTAGCGTTCACTATAAAAATAAGTTTTTTCAGGTTCACCTAAACCCTCACAATTATGTCTTTCAAGTGGGCTTACACAATTCAAAAAACCCCACACTCTGAGTTTTCTGGATCACCTCAGACAAACCAAAATAGAGAGATTTCTCTAGCACAATCTTAATGAAACCAAAAAGATAGAAATTTACAATAATGTAAAATACCTGGATATTCTCTTTTTGATGCAACCCAAAAGAACCAAATTGGAGTAGAAGTTCAACGTAGAAGTTCAATGTCTACACTCACTTATGAAATGGTTCTAGATTCTAAATTGATTTTAAATTAAATCAAGTTGGGCTAGCTCTATTTGATTTTGATTCCAAGAAAAGGGCAAGTCTCAATCCCTTCTTCAAATATGATTGGAATAAAGAATACAAAATCAAATATAACAAAGCTAAATTAAGAGAATATTAAATGAGCACAATATAGCTTAAAAAGATATACTAACTTATCTCTCAGAAGTGAGTATTAATTTTGCTTGAATTGAATATAAAACTCTGAAATCGTGCTCTATTTATAAGTGAAGAAATCGCACTCTCGACTGGTCCTGAGGTCTCCACGACTGGTCGTAGGACCAACAGATTTTTAAAATTTGGCCGCGATAAGATAAAGTCATTCAACGACTGGTCATAGGACCTGCACAACCGATCTAGTGGCCCCCACGACCGTCGAGTCTTGTCCACGACTGGTCGTGTGGAACCCTATTTAGTTGCTGGACTTTGAGTTACATAACAGGATTGGTCGAGCACTGTTTATACGACTGGTCAAGCAGTCTCCAGGACTAGTCGAGGCTTTAACAAAAATTCTCGAAAATCAGTAATACCTTAGGACTGGTCGAGGAATTCTTGGACTGGTCGAGCCGTGCTAGGACTAGTCGAGCATAGTCTAAGACTAGTCGAGAAACAGTCTATACACTTATAAAATGATCTAATTTAAATTATGTATTCAAAATGACCTAACCAATGGTCAATCTAAGGTCATTCATACCTTATACATAATGTATGAACATTGAAACTTCTTTTCCTTCGGTTGAAAGTTGATCTTTGAAGTTCACGAAGCTTGAGATCTTTACACATGATGAAGCATGAACTTGAGACCTTTTGAGGCTTCAACTTGAAGTATATTGAAACTTGAATTTGTTACCTTAAGAAGCTTGAACGTAAAACATCTTGAAACTTGAGCTTGAGGTTCAAAGTAAAGAACTTTGTCTTGACTTGAAGCTTGACCTTGAATTCACACTTGATGTTGTATTCAAACATGACCATGTAAACTTGCATTTCTTGAAGTAAAGATCTTTGTTCTTAAGAGATGCATTGTCTTGAATATGTAGATGCGCTACACAAGACACAGATTCAAAAAGGTTTTGACACTACAAAATTTGACAATTATAAGAGCTAAGAACCATAGCACTTACATCAAGGAATGGGAAATGATGGAGTTTGTCCAAGACTTCGATGTCCAACTCACACTCGATGAGCCAAATGCTTATCTCTGTCACATAATCCTTGCTCAAGGCCAGGACGAATGGCTTAGCAAGTTTAGCATGGCCTTCCATCCTCAGACAGACGAGCAGACTGAGAGGGTAAACCAGATTCTGGAAGATATGTTGTGGGTATGGGTTCTGGACTTCCAGGGTAACTAGACGGACGATCATTTGGCTCTGGTGGAGTTCGCGTACAACAACAGTTTCTAGTCCAGCATAGGCATGGCGCCTTGTGAGGCTCTCTATGGTGGCCCTTGCCGAGCTCCCCAGTGTTGGGAAGAAATCAGAGAAAAGAGTCTACTAGGACCTGAGCTTGTCTAAGCTACTACTTGGGTGATCGATGTGGTTCGAAAATGACTGCGCATTGCTCAAAGTAAGCAGAAGAGTTACGCAGATAATTGACGTCATGACCTGGAATTTGCAGCAGGCAATCATGTGTTCTTGAAGATTTCGCCTATGAAGGGTTTGGTGAGGTTTGGACAGAAGGGGAAGTTGGCACCACGATTCATTGAGTCGTTCATGATCCTGGATCGTGTGGGAGCCGTGGCGTACCGCTTGGCACTGCCTACTGTGTTGGCTAACATCTACAACGTCTTCCACGTATCCATGTTGAAGAAGTACACGCTAGATGAGTCGTATATCGTCAGCTAGGAGCAGGTTGAGCTCACCGAGGATGCTTCCTACACTGAGGAACCTATTTGCATCCTGGATCGCAAAGAGTAGGTCCTGCAGATGAAATAATACCGCTGGTCAAGGTTCTCTGGTCGAACCATGGCGAATAAGGAACCTGGGAAAGGGAAGCAGAAGTTAAGGAGAAGTACCCCCACCTATTTAACAACACACCACAGGTAATTTCGAGGGTGAATTTTTTTTTTTTAGGGGGTAGACTGTAACACCCCGCACCTCTGGTATGCGGGTGTTACCATTTAAACCCGTATCAATGAAGTTTCAAACTTAATTAATAAACAATTTTAATTCAACTCATACAGGAAGGGCCTCCAATCATCATTGAGGTCATCCATCAGAGACCCCAGGAGCTAAGAAGGACCCTACACCAGCCACAAGGGTAAGCCTAACTGACCATCTCAAATTAGAGTAGATTTCAAATCATCTGGTCATAGAATAACAGGACACTAATAACTTAACTATTGAATCACCGACAGGATCCACCACTTCCTACGAGATTAACCCAACCATTGAATCCAACCATAAACTCCTCAAGGAATGGGAGTGCATGAGCTTGGGTAGGTGGCCCACACCGACGATCTTGATCAGAGACAAGATCCCACAAATGGGCAAGAATCACCGACTTAGGATCCATTACTTCCTACGAGATTAACCCAACCATTGAATCCAACCATAGACTCCTCAAGGAATGGGAGTGCATGAGCTTGGGTAGGTGGCCCACACCGACGATCTTGATCAGAGACAAGATCTCACAAATGGGCAAGCAGACAAACATACATCCCTACATGGTGTCGGGGCTATTGGAAGTGGCTATGAGGGAAATAACTAGGCCTAAGTGAAAAGGCCGAGCTAAGAGTCCTAGGGGGGGAGTGAATAGGACTATGTCAAATTAAAAATTAAATAAACAAATAAAGATAAATATAACAATTAAACATTCCCACAATGCAGAAATGTAAAACAACCTCAAGTGTACAAGTATTGAGAGGTTGATATAGATGTTCTAAGGACAACCTTACACCAAAAACCAATGGCTTATGGTAGAACAACCTGATTCCTAGAATGGTCTGTGTATCCAAATCTCAAACCGATATAGAGGAATAAATAATAAAATAGCAAAGAAAGAAACTAAGCTATTACAACATTCCCACACTTGCATAAAAAGAATTATAACATTCTCCACAAATGCATAAAGGGAAATTACAACATCCACAAAATGAAATAATCAATCAATCACCACAAGCCCAGAAGTTATAGTGTTCACTTGTGTGTACACTAACTATTTAAAAAAATAGCCATACAACTACTCCACTCATAATATCCTCAAACAATCGATATTAGTGTTCACTATGAAATAGGTTTTTCAAGGTTCACCTAAAACACTCACAATTGTGTCTTTCAAGTGGGCTTAAATAATTCAAAAACCCCAAACTCTAAGTTTTCTGGATCACCTCAGACAAACCAAAAGAAAGAGATTTTTCTGGCACAATCTCAAAGAAACCAAAAGAATAATTTATTTACAAAACTGTCAAATACTTATCTGGATATTCTCCTTTTTATGTAGCCCGGAAGAACCAATTCGAATTAGAAGTTCAACATAAATGTTCAATGTTCACACTCACTTATGAAAAGGTTCTAAGTTCTAAATTGATTTTAGATTTAAATCACCTTGGGCTAGCTTGATTCGATTTTGATTCTAAGAAATGGGAAAACTTCAATCCCTCTTTCAAATAAAATTGAAATGTAGAATACAAAATCAAATACAAAAAAGCTAATTAAAGAGAATATAAAATGAGCACTAAATAGCTTAAGAATATCACTAACTTATCTCTCAGAGTGGTGTTTTGATTTTGCTTGAATTGGATTATGAAACTCTGAAAATCGTGCTCTATTTATAAGTGCAGAAATAGCAATTTGTTGATGAAGTATCTGGTTTATCAATTAGAAGAACTTCATCATTTTCTAAACTTGAGACAAGTGTATTCAAGTGATCATCAATAACCACATTAATGGACTCCTGGATTACACCGGTCCTCTTGTTAAGAACCTGATACACTCTACTATTCAGGGATACCCTAAAAATATCCCTTCATCACTTTTGGTGTCAAACTTACCCAGATTTTTACGGTCATATAAAATATAGCACTTGCTACCAAAAACACGAAAGTATTTGACAGTAGGCTTCTTATCAAACTACGTTTCATAAGTCGTTTCACCGTTTGATTTTCTAGTATAAACGCGGTTAATTATATAACAAGCTATATTAACGGCTTCAGCCCAAAGATTTTTAGGGAGCTTTATACTATTTAACATTACATTTGTCATTTCTTGAAGCACACTATTTTTTCTTTTTACTATACCATTTTGTTGTGGTGTTTTGGGCGCAGAGAATTCATACGATATTCCCTGATCACTGCAAAACTTCTCAAAACTGCTATTTTCAAATTCTGAACCATGATCACTATGGAACTTAGAGACTTGTGATTCTTTTTCAGTTTGGATACGTTTAAGTACCCTTTTTACTTCATCGAGAGTTTCTGATTTGTCTCTTAAGAAGACTACCCATGTAAAGTCATCAACAATTACCAAAATGTACTTCTTGCCACCTCGACTCTCCATTCTAGTTGGTCCAATAAGATCCATGTGGAGAAGTTCGAGCGGTTTAGATGTGGCATTGGAGTTCATCTTTTGTGAGTACTCCTGGTTTGTTTACCAATTTGGCATTCGCCACATATTATGTCTACTTTCTATACTTTAGGTAGACCTCTATCCAACTCTCTTTTGCTCAATCTATACAAGTTGCGGTAGTGTACATGTCCGAGGTGCTTATGCCCTAATTTTGTCTCATCAGTATGGACCATGTAGCACGATAGATTAGATGAGCTTGAATCACATACAATATAGCAGTTTTCAGAAGTTCTGCGACCAATTAATATTACAGAACCATTTTTATTTAGAATTTCACAACCTTGGTTAGTAAATTTTACACTATGATTATTATCACATATTTGAGAGATGCTTAATAAGTTGTGTTTTAACCCTTCTACATATAAAATATTCTCAAATAAATGGAGGTTAAGGAGTTGAGCCGTACCTTGGCCAACAATCCCGCAGTTGCTACCATCACCGAAAGTGACTGAACCATCATATGTCTGGAGCAACCATTGTCTAGGTACCACTTTGAATGGCTCAAAGTTTTGAAAGCAGTGTGGGCAACCAAGCAAGTAACCTTAGTAACCCATTTTATTACAGTCTTGGGTTTAGGAGTATAGTTGGTCTTCATATGTTTGAAGTTGTTATAAGACCGACCCACTGAGTTAGATTTTAAGAGCTCCTTAAGTAAGTCAACAATTTTCTCAGCTAAAAGATTACGATTCTGATTGTTATAGTTAATATGGTTGCTTTTAGGTTTTAAGGTTTGAAAAGTCTTAGCATTTTTAGAATAGTTTTGATTCTGACTTTTCCCTTTTGAGTTTAAAGACTCACCTTTCACAAATTTAGGTGGAGAATTCTTATATTTGGGAGGAATACTTTTATCATAGCCCAATCCAGATCGATCGGCACATTTTCTGGATCCGGATAAGAGTTTTTCTAACTTGGGATCACCTTGGGCATACCTCCAAGTGTCTTTTAAACTCAAAAGTGAAGAGACTTCAAGTTTTAGTTTTTCATTTTCAGATTTTAAGTTTTTAACTTGGGAGATTTTGAAATCTAAGTCGTACTTAGTTTTTTGAAAACAATCTGAAATGTGAGATTTTTCTAAAACAAGATTATCAAAATTTTCTTTAAGTTTTGAAAACTTTTCTTTGTAAATTTTTAGTTTTACAGCAATTTTGCAACTTTCCTTGTATAGGGCATTATAAGCATCTTGAAGATCTTCTTCATTTTCATGATCACTATTCAGATTTTCTTCACTAGTTAAATCATTATTATCTGAAAAAAGTGAACTTGGCTAGTCATAAGGGCTTTAACTTCATTACCCGACTCAGTTTCAGAATCTTCTAACTCAGAAGAGGCTTCAGAGTAGGAAGATTCATCCCAAGTAGCCAACATTCTTTTCCTTTTAGGTTTGTCCTTTTTAGGACATTTGTTTGCTAGATGCCCATATTCATGACAGTTGTAACATTGACTGTCTTTTAAAGATTTCCAAGTTTTAGATCTAAATCTTTTCTTTTCATTAGGTTTTTGCAAATCAACCCTCTTTTTACTTTTAAAAATCTTATAAAACTTTTTAGCTAAAAGGGCCATATCATCTTCAGAATTTTCTAAATCAGAATGTTATTTTCTTAAGAAATAAGTTTAGAAGATTTAAGGGCAATGGATTTACCTTTAGGAGCTTTAAAATTTAACTCATAGGTTGTAATGAGCCAACTAATTCTTTTACCCTCATATTATCCGTATCACGAAGTTCCTGGATCGCAGTCACCTTTGAATTAAACCGTTCAGGCAGTGAGCGTAGTATCTTTGCACAGACTTTACTTTCTAGGATTCTATCACCGAGACCCCCTATAGAGCTGACAATGTCATTTAATCTTGTATAGAAGTCCATGAAAGTTTCACTTTCTTCCATACGAATTTCCTCAAATTTGGTTGTGAGGATTTGGACTTCAAATTTCTTGACAATTGTTGTTCCCTCATGTGTCATTTTTAAAACATCCCAGGCTTGCTTTACAGTATCACAGGATATAATTATCTTGAATTTATCCAGTGATAGTGCGCAAGTAATACCATTTAGAGACTTTGCATTGGCACTACTCTCACTTTTTTGAAGAGTGGTCCAAGAAAAATAGGGTACACTCTCATCCATGGATTTTAAGAAAATTTTCATCCTGGCTTTCCAATAGGCATAATTGGAGCCATCAAATGGTGGAGGCCTAGTGATTGAAAGGTTATCAAAATTTGACATCTTAAAAAGCTTAGATCGTTTAGCTCAGGAAATAAATCCAAAGAAAATAATTAAAGCGAGCTATTAGGCTCTGATACCACTTGAAAAGGCCGAGCTAAGAATCCTAGAGGGGGGGTGAATAGGACTATGCCAAATTAAAAATTAAATGTGGAATTTAAACAAATAAAGATAAAGATAGCAATTAAACATTCCCACAATGCTGAAATGTAAAACGACCTCAAGTGTATAAGTATTGAGAGGTTGATACAGATGTTGTTCTAAGGACAACCTTACACCAAAAACCAATGGCTTATGGTAGGACAACCTGATTCCTAGAACGGTCTATGTATCAAAATCTCAAACTGATATAGAGGAATAAATAATAAAATAGCAAAGAAAGAAACTAAGCTATTACAACATTCCCACACTTGCATAAAAAGAATTACAACATTCTCCACAAATGCATAAAGGAAAATTAAAACATCCACAAAATGAAATAATCAATCAATCACCACAAGACTAGAAGTTATAGTGGTTCGCTTGTCTGTACACCAACTGTTTAGAAAAATAGCCACACAACTACTCCACTCTAATATCCTCACACAGTGGATATTAGCGTTCACTATGAAATAGGTTTTTCAAGGTTCACCTAAAACCCTTACAATTGTGTCTTTCAAGTGGGCTTACACAATTCAAAAACTGAACACTCTGAGTTTTCTGGATCACCTCAGACAAACCAAAAGAAAGAGATTTTTCTGGCACAATCTCAAAGAAACCAAAAGAATAATTGATTTACAAAATTGTAAAATACTTATCTGGATATTCTCCTTTTTATGCAGCCTGGAAGAACCAATTTAGAGTAGAAGTTCAACGTAGATGTTCAATGTTCACACTCACTTATGAAAAGGTTCTAAGTTTTATATTGATTTTAAATTTAAATCACCTTGGGCTAGCTTGATTTGATTTTGATTCCAAGAAATAGGAAAACTTTAATCCCTCTTTCAAATAAAATTGGAATGTAGAATACAAAATCGAATGTAAAAAAGCTAATTAAAGAGAATATAAAATGAGCACTAAATAGCTTAAGAATATCACTAACTTATCTCTCAGAGTGGTGTCTTAATTTTGCTTGAATTGGATATGAAACTCTGAAAATCGTGCTCTATTTATAAGTACAGAAATCGCTCGCTCGACTAGCCCAGAGGTCGGCTCGACTGGTCGAAGGACCAACAAACATATGAAATTTTGGGCGCAATAAGATCAGGTCGTTCAACGACTGGTCAAAGGACCTACTCGACTAGTCGAGTGGCCTCCACGACCGGTCGAGTCCTGTCCACGACTGGTCGTGTGGGACTCATTTTAGTTGCTGGACTTTGAGTCGAGCCTGCGGGACTGGTTGAGTACTGTTCACTCGACTGGTCGAGCAGTCTCCAGGACTGGTCGAGACAATAACAAAAAATTCTGAAAATTAGTAACAAACTTAAGACTGGTCGAGGATTTCTTAGACTGGTCGAGCCAGTGTTAGGACTAGTTGAACATAGTCTAAGACTAGTTGAGAAATAGACTATGCACTTATAAAGTGACCCAATTAAATTATGTATTCAGAATGACCTAACCTATGATCAATCTAGGGTCATTCATACCTTATAAACGATATATGAACATTGAATCTTCTTTTACTTCAGATGATAGTTGTTCTTTGAAGTTCACGAAGCTAGAGATCTTGACATATGTTGTAGCTTGGACTTGAGACTTTTTGAAGCTTGAATTTGAAATACATTGAAGCTTGAGCTTGAGGTACTTGAGTTGTACTTCACCTTGAGCTCTGAGTACCAAAGTAAAGACTATTGTCTTGCGTTAGATGAAGCTTTAAAACATTAAACTTTAAAGCTTGAAAGAGTGAACTATCACATGGTGTTGTACTTGAAAGTGTATATCTCTTGATCTTGCATTTGAAGTTGCTTGAGGTAAAGACCTTTGATCTTGTGCATGAGATGCACAGTCTTGAATATGTAGATGAGCTACACAAGACACATATTCCAAGAAGTTTTGGCACTACAAAATTTGACAATCATAGGAGCTAGAAAACATAGCACTTACACTAAGCACACCAACGGCCCTCGGAACCATTTTCAACCATCCATGTTCGAATTTGAAATGATCCGACCTTGGATCGGTTAAAACCCGTGATCAGACGACAAATGGCCCACCTGGATTTTGGGTCGGCTTGATCAACAGTCCGAGATCCCAACGTAGAGCTCCTTAGAAGAATGGACGGAGTGGATTTATCACAAACATCAGAGTGGACCCCACACAGGGTGCGTGCACACCACAACCGCCCGTGCACGAAGTGCACTGGACCACAGCGAGGGTCAAACGGACGCTGACCCGTAAAAATTTGAAAAAAGGAGGCAAACCTCCCTACTGCGTACGTTAAACGCAATGGATGGACAGTGCCCGTTCATCACAAGTTGTGACCCACCTCGAGCCACCATCCGGGCAATCCAAACCATCCATCTCGTAAGGAGGTCCGGGACGACCAGACCCGTGTCATCCGAGCCTCCCCATGCAAGCAAGCATGTACTCGAGCCGTGGACAGCCAGTAATGACATAATGATTCTCCTAAGATCAATCCATTTCTAAGGCTCCACGTGGCAATCCATGTCGGCCACCCTCCCATCATCTTAGCCCTTCATCCAAAGGATTATCCACGGCCTCCTTCCGTTGCTAAAAACGGGCAGGCAGCCGCCTGCATTAAGAAAAAGCTAGAGGAGACAGTGTCACTTTTAGCAAGGGTAGCTGGCTCGTTTCGAGCCCTCCTTGGGTCACGTGGACGAGCTCCGACTGTCCATCCTAGGGCGGCACGATCTGAAAGCGGAGACCATCTCGTCTCATGAGAAGATAGCGAGATGAGGATTATCTCGTGAGAAGTTCCGAAAAGCGGATGATCTTCGACATTTCATCCCCACTCAACATACGATGGCAGCTTCCCATACATTGAGAGTTAATTGGCCACATGTTGACGGGTTCTATCAACACTCTAAGGTGGTAGACTCATGGGCCAGGGTTAGTGATATGGGACACTATGCCCGAGCTGTCGGCCTACGCTGGGCGACAAGCCCCCTGTAGTGACCTTGAGCTTTATTAAACGGGTTTATTGTAATTGGACTAATGATATCCTGGCTAATCATATATACATGGCATATTGGCGATGACAGGTGGCTATTTCTGGATGCTGTAGCACGTGCCCTTAGGTTTATTGGGGTATCATTTCGTTAGCTGTCAGACCACCAACTATCGATCTAGGTACGTGATGTAAAATGGCTTGGTCATTATGCGGTACGTGATGTGTTGCGCTGATGACCAGCCTTTTTACATGGGTGACGAGCCCAAGTCCGACTGGATGAGCATCCCCAGGTCGTTGATGACTTCACACATCCATGCATATAATAAGACTGCATCTTGTTATGTTTTGTGTGCCTTGTTGATTTTCATGTTATACTTGTCTAAGGTGACGGTGTGTAGTCTTAAGAGGAATTCACACTGAGCTGGTCACTCACTCATCCAATGTTCAACCATACAGAGAATGCAGGTGCAAGCAGGGATGACTATGGTACGGATTCCGGAGTCGATGCAGCAGGAGTAGAGGAAGAGTTCTACAAGGAAGAGCCGCATCAGTAGGCGGCAGAGTATTTTGGGTCGAATCAGTAGTTGTTGGATTTAGTTTGTTTATTTAGCATAGTTAAACTTATAATTTTGTATTTAGGTCCCTAGCTGAGTGGACCAAGATATTACTAAATGGTTTTACGGCTTTATCCATGCTTAGTTTCGCTATCGCGCTTTGATTTTGCTATTGTTGCCACTGGTTTGATCATTAACACCTGAGTTTTCAGGAAACGAGTTGTATACTCGGGTTCTAAAAATCGGGGCGTTACAGAAGTCTAATACCCTGATTGGGTGGCCAACATTGTACTGGTCAAAAAGGCTAATGGGAAATGGCGAGTTTGTGTAGACTACACAGACCTGAATAAAGCTTGCCCAAAAGATAGCTTCCCTCTTCCCAGGATCGACTAATTGGTCGACAGTACCGCGGGGCATGAACTCCTTAGTTTTATGAACGTATATTCAGGGTATAATCAGATTGTAATGCATCCAAGGGATAAATCTAAAACCACCTTTGTCACTAACAAAGGTCTTTACTGTTACTGGGTGATGCCCTCTAGTTTGAAGAACGCAGGAGCGACCTATCAAAGATTGGTCAATAAAATGTTCGCTCACCAAGTAGGGTGAACAATGGAAGTGTATATTATCGACATGTTCGTCAAAAGCGTTAAAGCTACGGACCATATGGCCGACCTTGAGAAAATGTTCCTCATCCTTCAGAAATACTGAATGAAACTAAATCCGAGCAAGTGCGTATTCGGTGTAAGCTTGGGAAAGTTCTGGATCGAGGTAAATCCCGAGAAAATCAAAGCGCTGCTCAACATGCAATCTCCAAAGACAATCAAGGATATCCAAAGGCTGACCGAAAGGGTTGCCGCACTTAATCGTTTCGTGTCCCGAGCTACAGACAAATGCCTCCCCCTTTTCAAACAATTGAAAGGAAGGCAGATAGTGAACTGGACCGAAGAATGCAAAACAGCCTTCCAGTAGCTCAAAATTTACTTAGGATCGCCCCCTTTACTCTCTAAACCTGATCCAGGAGAAACGCTGCTACTGTACCTAGCAGTATCCGATGCAGCAATCAGCTCGGCATTGATTCGGGAACATGAAGCCAAACAACTCCCAATTTACTACGTCAGCAAAGCACTTGTTCTAACAGAGACAAGATATCCGACCTTAGAAAAAGTGGCCCTGGCTTTGGTCATTTCCTCCCGATGCCTGCGACCGTACTTCCAAGCCCATTCAATTATTGTCCTGACCGACTAACCATTGGCGCAAGTGCTACAAAAACCGGAAGCCTCAAGTCGTCTCACCAAGTGGGCAATTGAACTGAGTGAGTTTGACATCAGTTATAAGCCGAGAACTGCAATCAAAGGGCAAGTTATGACCGACTTCATCGTCAAGGTCACACAACAATCCAAGCAACCTACGATCGATGAACGACCTACTTCTGACCTATCCGAATTGGAAGGGTCGGATGGCCAGCCCGACCTGGTATCATCTGACTCCCAACTTCGTCCAGACCCTCCCCATTGGAGGCTCTATGTTGATGGCTCCTCTAACTCTAAGGCAAGCGGGGCAGGGGTTGTCTTGGAAACTCTTGACCACACGCACATGCAGTATGCCTTAAGATTTGGATTCCAAGCCTCTAACAACACCGCAGAATACGAGACCTTGCTCATCAGACTACGGTTGGCAGCAAATATGGGGGTTAGCCACCTTGACGTTTTCAGCGACTCACAATTGGTCGTTAACCAAATAGTCAACGTCTACCAAACCAAAAAAGAATGCCTGAAAGCTTACCTTCATAAGGCCAAAGAATTGATCGGCGGTTTCCAACACTGCAGCGTCGCCCTGATCCCGCGGGCCGAGAATTCCAAAGCAGATATGCTAGTAAAACTCGCTAATCGGACGAAGATGAAATCCCCAGATCTATCCTCATCTAATTCTTGGCTAAACCGAGCATCGATGAAGCAGATATCCCAACCATTCTTCCGATTAACTCGGAACTAACGTGGGCGAACTCAATCATCTGCTATCTCAAAACCGACGAATTGCCCGAGGACCGAGCAGAAGCACGACGACTGAAGATTAAGGCCGCCTGATATACCATGCTCAATGGAACACTTTATAAGAAAGGTTTTTAACTACCTTACTTAAGATGTCTGTGACCTAAAGAAGCAGAAAATGTCCAAAGAGAAATTCATGAAAGCTTCTATAGTAACCACTCCAGAGGACGTTCGTTGGCTCACAAAGTCATCCGGTAGGGTTACTACTGGCCGACCATCCAACATGACGCACGGAAGCTCATCTAGAGATGTGATAAATGCCAGAGGTTCGCAACCGTTCCACGACAACCACCAGCGTAACTTACCCCTATAGCTTGCCCGTGGCCGTTCGTTCAGTGGGGGATCAACATTATCAGGCCATTCCACATGGGACAAGGTCAGACTAAGTTCGCCATCATTGTTGTGGATTATTTCACTAAATGGGCAGAGGCGGAGCCATTGGCCAAGATAACCGAATAAAAAATCACAGACTTCATTTGAAAAAATACTATATGTCGCTTTGGGGTACCTCAAATTATCGTCTCCGATAACGGAACACAGTTCGACAATAAGCAATACCAAGAGATGTGCAGAAATCTCGGGATCCGCAACATATACTCATCACCATGGCATCCGCAAGCAAACAGGCAAGTCGAGGCTGTCAACAAGATTATCAAACATCACCTCTGAACCAAACTTGAGAAAGACAAAGGATCTTAAGCCAAGGAACTTGTAACGCCCCATGTTTTTAGGACGCGAGTATATGACTCGTTTCCCAAAAACCCAAGTGTTAACCTATAAAGAGCCAAATTTCATATAATATTTTTTTTCAATTCTTCTTCTATCAGAGTTAGCAGTTTAGTATAGAATGGACAAATCAACATAAAAGGAAAATTTGTAATTACATTTAAAATATACAAAAAGCTGCCCATAATGACTTATACAAACCAATGTCTCTGAAATTAACAAATACAAGATTTACATAATTTAATACATGAGAAATAATAGAATGCATGTAATTTTAAGCCGCAAGACCACGCATCTTCTCGTAACAATACAGTCGGGCATCCCTGGCAGTTGTACCCGGCTCCTCATCAGTTTAAACCTGAAAATCACTTAAGCCACCTGTGCTACCTGTGTGGTTATATATTTGATGGATGAGTGGCCAACTCAGTGTGAATTCCCCTCAAGATTATACACCGCCGCCTTAGCTAAGCATAGTTAAAAACAACAAGGCAAAATAATACATGATGTAGTCTTCTTTTTTTTAATGCGTGGATGCATGAATGCACATCGACCTGGGGATGATCATCCAGTCAGACTTGGGCTCGTCACCCATGCATAAGACTGGTCACCAGCGTAGCATATCTCGTACAGCATGGTGTCAAGTCATCGTACATATCTCGTACGTAGGTCACTAGTGTAGCATAACTCGTATAACATAATGACCAAGGGTCGATAGTCGGTGGTCTGGGAGCTAGCAAAACGATACCCCACTAAACCTAAGGGCACGTGCTATAGCATTCAGAATTAGCCACCCGTCATCGCCAATATACTATAAATATATGATTAGCCAAACCATTATTATTCCAATTACAACCAGTCAATTTAAGTAACTCAATGGTCACTACAGGGGGCTCGTCACCCAGCATAGACCGACAGCTCGGGTATAGTGTCCCATGACTACCATCCCCAGCTCATGAGATTTTCCCATCTTAGGATATTTAATGGATGCCCATTGACTAGTGGCCAATCAAATTCAATGAGTATGGATTACCATCTCATGGTATAGGCCATCGAAACCACATCAGCAAATCTCAAAACATAGGACAAATGTCAAATCGCAGCAGCAAAAAGGTTACATGAAACATTAAATCAAAACGTCAAAAAGGGTCAAGTAAGGCTAAATCAAAGCGGTTAAAAGAGATCGTTTCTAAGTCACTCAAGCCGTATGCCATATGAATGGTAAATCCCACATTAATGTTCCATATCCCATGTAACCTCCAAATTGAGGGCCCATTTACCACTCCCTGTCTTGTTACATACTAAGCATGGGTTCACATACACAAGAGGGAATCACCCCCTATTAAGTGTAGTGAATAGAGATCCATAAGCGACTCACAACAATTTATGATAAAGCATTTAATTATAACATGTCAGACATATGTTAAGCATAATAATCACATTGAGTCATGATATGAACTATCATTTGAAATCTAAATGAAACCATCATGTAAGTTGTTATTGCATGAAATCATGGTTCATAACTATCAATTATAATTCAAGCATAAACCATGCCATAGGAATTTATAAAAGATCGCATGTTATAAGGTAACATTTTTAATTTCAAATAACAACTATTACTTAAACTAATTTGAAAATGGAAAGCTTAAGGGGAAGGAATTATCACCTTATAGTTTGAATCGCCTACTACCGTTGCTAGGAATGTATGTTCCCTTAGAATCAAATTCTACCATAAATTGTAAAGTTATACAGTTAGATCCAAGCTTTATACGTTATTCATGGTTAAGGTCTTAACCTAGGGTTTGAATTACCTAGTTTTAGGGTTTTATCCATTAATCTAATCTTAAACTTTGGTTTGGAGTTTGAAATCTAACTTATATAATTAATTTATAATAATATTAGAATGAAGTAAAAATAAATAATAATTGTCTATTAATACTAACAACACTAATCTTATAATCAATAACCTACTAATGACAAAATAAGAATAGCATTAACAATGATAATTGTTAATTTCAAATATCTATAATAACTAATACTGGTAAAATTAACTTGCTAATAGCTAAACATGATTAATAATTACAATAACTATAGTGACACCAATTATAGTAATAAATCAAACGATTTACTTTGGGAGGGAAGGCTGACTTACATCTTAGTTGAGATTAGGAAATCTACTACAAACTGGAATTTTAATGAGAGGTAGAGAGAAAAATGCACCTAGTTGATTCGAGTTGAATCAACTCAGTTCGACACTCGAGTTGACTCGGCTCAACACAACCACCCATTATACTCTCTTCTTCTCTCCTTTCTCTTCTTCTTTCTTTCTTATGACCTAACAAGGTCTGGGTTTGGTCTAGACTCGGATTCAATTCGGTTGGTCAAAGCCTTATTGCTCCTCCTTGCTTTCTCCCTTCTTCCCTCTTCTACTTCTTCATTCTGCCAACACGTCCAGCTGACCTGGAGCAGGCCCAACTCGGTCTGGACTCAACAGCAGCCTATGCATGTGTCCAGTGACTCGGTCGGGTCGAGTCGGTGCGATGGACGACACCCCCTCTCCTTCTTCTCTACTTCTTTCTATTTTTCTTCTTCCTTACTTCTCCTCATTTTTCCTTCCTTCTTTTTCTTCCCTGCCATGTCCAACAGGGGCTAAGATTGTCCATAGCCCAGTCTCAACCTAGCTGAGTCGACACAGTGATTCAACGACTCAGCTCAAGTCGAGCTAGAGTGGCAGACTAACAACACTCTCTGTCTTTCGTTTCTCCTCCATCTCTCTCTCTCGCTGCTGATTTTCTTCTTCATCTTCTCTTTCATTTCTTTTCTTTCTTCTCCTCCTTCCTCTTTTCATCTACCAAAGGTCCAGCAAGGGTCTGAACAGAGTTAACTCAAATGTAACTAGCCAGCCAGTGCATGGCCTTGTCTGACCCACTGTAACCGACCCTCTTCTCTCTCTCTCTCTCTATTTCTTTCCTTCTTTTCTTCTGCTGTATCGACCAACAACATATGGACCCAACTTGAGTCTGAGACGTGCTTGACTCAGTGACTCCACATAACTCAGTCGCACTCGGTTCGGGTCGCCCCAATGCAGCACTGCACTCTCTCTACCTCTTTCTCCTCCTCCATTCCTTCTCCATTCCCCTGCTTCTTCTCCATTCCTTTCGTGGATGGCTGAAGTGATCTTGGACTCAGTCCAGTGGCACCAGTAACACCATTGAACGCAGAAGGACCGTCGGGAAAGATGGGCTCCTCTAATGGTGGATCTCGAATGGGAGCCTATCTCCTCAGAACAAAGCCATTAGACAGCTTTGATGGGTCTCACAATGCTTCTAGATCGTAGATTTTGAAGCTCCATGGAGGTTTGACTGGTGAGTTCGAAGGAAGTGGATAGCAGTCGGGTTTTCTCTCACAGCTGCAAAGATGGGAGGGGAGAGCCATTGAATCAGATATTTAGGGCTTTCTTATGTTAAAATTATCCCAACCAACGGTTCACATTGATCCAGCGGAGTCCTCAGTAGTGGATGGGCGGCTCAGATCGTGCCAGTGCACCCACGACTGCTCTCTCTCATGTTCTTCTTTTACAAAAAAAAAACCTAGCTTTGAAGGGCTAGGATAGCATCTCACGGACGATTGAGATGGAGGGATTTCAGCTCACTCGGATTGTAACAGCTAGCGGTTGTAAATGCTATTGCGTAAATCTAGCACCCGTAGAGTTGTCCAATTTTTCTATGCCAAACCATTTAGAATTTCTATCATGCTTTGAGTTAAATTGATCAGGTTTGTACATTACAAAGTTGTTTACATCTTCGTCGAACTTGCCTGCATTTTCAAGTTGAAGAGAAGTTTGTTGAAGTTCATGGTTTCAAGCTCAAATTCAAGAACTAAGGTTCAAGAACTCAAGTTCAAGGTTGAAGTTCATACTGTACACTAAAGACTCAAGAACTCAAGCGTAACTCAAGCTCAAGTTCAAGAGATCGAATTCAAGCTTCTCGTATCACAAAGTATCAAGGTTCTAAAGCAAATGATGTTTTAATTGTTCCAACTCACAAACAAGGTATCGATGACCCTAGATTATGGGTAGTGTCATATTCAATGCATATTTTATGTGGGTCATTTTATAAGTTTATGTGTCATTTTCTCGACTAGTCTTAGTCCTTGTTCGACTAGTCCAAGTACTGGCTCGACTAGTCTAAGAGTTTTCTCGACCAATCCAAGGTTTGTTGTGAATTTTCAGAATTTCCTGTTGGACTCTCGATCAGTCCTGGAGACTGCTCGACCAGTCGAGTGAACAGTGTTTGACCGGTCGTGTAAGCTCGACTCAAAGTCCAGCAAGCTTTTCTGGTCCCACTCAACCAGTCAAGTGCATTGCTCGACCGGTCGAGTAACGATCTTATCTTATTGCGCCAAAAATTTTGAAATTTTGTTGGTCCTTCGACCAGTCGAACCGACCCTTAGACTAGTCGAGTAAACAGTATTTTCACCTATAAATAGAGCACGAATTTTAGAGTTTTTTCATTCATTGAAAGCTAAATCAAGACACCACTCTAAGAGATAAGTTTGTGAATTTATTAAGCTATGTGCTCATTTTAGATTCTCTTTAATTAGCTTTTGTAATTTGATTTTGTGATCTTTATTCCAATCTTACTTTAAGAATGGATTTGTGTTTTTCCCTTTCTTGAGATCAAAATCAAACAAGCTACCCCAAGTTGATTTAATTAAAATCATTTAGAACTATAACCTTTTCATCTATGAGACTGGACATTGAACATCTTCATCTACATCGGATTGGTTCTACCGGGCTTCTTGAAAAGGAAAAATTCTGGATAAGTACATTTACATTTTGTATCTTTTGTGGTTTGGTTTGTGAGATTGTGCCAGGAAAAATCTCTTTTTGGTTTTGTCTGAGGTAATCCAAAAAATCTCAAAGTGTGGGGTTTTTGTAATTGTGTAAGCCCAACTAAAGACACAATTGTGAAGGTTTTAAGGTGAACCTTGGAAAACCTTTTTCATAGTGAACACTAACATCTCGAGGGAGTGGATATTAGGAGTGGAGTAGTTGTGTGGTTATTTTCTAACAGTTGGTGTACATACAAGCGAACCACTATAATTCCTATAGTTGTGGTGATTAATTGAATGTGCTTATGTGTGTGAATGTTATAATTTACTTTAAGCATTTGTGGTGAATGGTGTAATTTATTCTATGCACTTGTGAGAATGTTGTAATAACTTAGTTTATTTTCTTTGGTATTTCATTTGCCTCTTTATTAGTTTGGGTTTTTGATACTTACAAACGTTCTAGTAAGGTTGTCCTGCCATAAGCTTTTGGTTTTTTGTGTTAGGTTGTCCTTAGAACTAAGTTTGTATCAACCTCTCAAGACTAGTACATTTGAGGTTGCTATTTACTTGTGCTTCTTTAATTTTTGATTGTGCTATCTTTCTTTCATTTTTGCATTTATTTTTAATTTGGCATAGTCCTATTCACCCCCCCTCCTCTAGGACGTATAGCTTGGCCTTTTCAAGTGGTATTAAAGCCTAATAGCTCTTTTTATTTGGATTTACTTCCTGAGCTAACCGATCTGAGCTTATAAGATGTCAAATTTTGATAGTCTCTCAATCACTAGGCCTCCACCTTTTGATGGCTCCAATCATGCCTATTGGAAAGCCGGAATGAGGATCTTTTTAAGGTTCATAGATGAGAGCGTGTGACAAGCCACAATGACTAGATGGACCCCTCCTACCACTGAAATGACTAGCACTGATGGATCCAAAACTATAAAGGTTACACCATATTTTTGTTGGAACGCACTTCAGAAAAACGAGAGTAGTATCAATGCAAAAGCTTTAAATGCAATTACTTACGAACTATCACCGAATGAATTGAAAATAATTATATCATGTGATACTGCAAAGCAAGCCTGGGACATTCTAGAAATGGCACATGAGGGTACGACTATTGTCAAGAAATCTAAACTTCAAATCCTCACCACTCAGTTTGAGGAGATACGTATGGAAGAAAGTGAAACTTTCATGGACTTATATACTAAGTTAAATGACATAGTCAACTCTATGTGGGGTCTTAGTGATAGCATCCCAGAAAGTAAAGTCTGTGCAAAGATACTATGCTCATTGCCTTATAGGTTCAATTCTAAGGTGACCGCGATCCAGGAACTTCATGATACGAATAATATGAGGGTTGAAGAGCTGGTTGGTTCTTTACAAACCTACGAGTTAAACTTTAAGGATCCTAAAGGTAAGTCCATTGCCCTTAAGTCTTCTAAAAATATTTCTCATGATAAAGCTAGTAATTCTGATTGTGAAAATTTTGAAGATGATATGGCATATTAGCTAAGAAGTTTTATAAAATTTTCAAAAACAAAAAGATGGTAGATTTTCAAAAACCTTCTGAAAAGAAAAGGATTAGATCTAAAAGTTAGAAATTTATTAAAGACAGCCAATGTTTCAACTGCGATGAATAGGGGCATCTGGAAAACAAATGTCCAAAGAGGGACAAATCTAAAAAGAAAGGCGTATTGGCTACATGGGATGAATCGTCTTGCTCTGAAGTCTCTTCTGAGTCAGAAGATTCTGAACCCGAGTCTGCTAATGAGGTTAAAGCCTTAATGACCCTAGCCAAAGTCACTTACTCAGACAGTTGTGATTCAACTTATGATGAAAATCTGAGAAGTGATCCTGAAAATGATAAGAATTTACAAGATGCCTATAATGCCCTATACAGGGAAAGTTGCAAGATAGCTGTAAAACTAAAACATCAAAAGGAAAGGTTTTTGAAACTAAAAGAAAATTTTGATAATCTAGTTTTAGAAAAATCGCAGCTTTTAGATTGTTTTGAAAAAACCAAGTGTGATTTAGATTTCAAAACTTCCCAAGTTAAAAACCTAAAATCTGAAAATGAAAAACTGAAACTAGAAATCTCTTCTCTCTTGAGTATGAAGGAAACTTGGAGGTATGCCCAGGGTGATCCTAAACTAGAAAAATTGACAACTAGATTAAGGAAATGTGGCGATAGATCTGGTCTTTGTTACGATAAGTATACGCCTCCTAAATATAAGAACACTCCTCCAAAATTTGTTAAAGGGGAGTCCTGTAACTCAAAAGGGAAAAGTCTGAATCAAAATACTTTCAAAAATCTTAAAACTTTTCAGGCTATGAAACCTAAAAGCAATCATATCAATTATAAAAATCAGAATCATAACCCCTTAGCTGAGAAAATTATGGATTTACTCAAGGAGCTTCTAAAATCTAACTTGAATGGTAAAATATACAACAACTACAAGCAAAGAAAACCAATTATACTCCAAAATCCAAAACTGTAATGAAATGGGTCCCTAACGTTGCTTGTCTAGTTGCCCACACCACTTTCAAGGCTACAAGTCAATCAAAGTAGTACCTAGACAGTGATTACTCTAGACACATGACAGGTGACAAAGATTTGTTCACCAATCTCAAAGATATGATTGATGGCTCAGTCACATTTGGTGATGGTAGCAACTGCAGAATTGTTGGCCAAGGTACGGTTTAACTCTTTAATCTTCCTCCATTTGAGAATGTTTGTTTGTAGAGGGCCTTAAGCATAATCTCTTAACCATTTCTCAAATTTGTGATAATATACATAGCGAAAAATTCACCAACCTAGTGTGTGAAATTTCTAATGAGAATGGTTCTGTGATATTAACTGGTCGCAAAACATCTGAGAACTGCTATATAGTCAGTGATTCAAGCTCGTCTAAGTTACCGTGTTACATGGTCCAAACCGATGAGACTAAACTATGGTATAAATGCTTGGGACATGTACACTACCGTAGTCTTTATAAATTAAGCAAAGATGAAGTAATAAGAAGTCTACCCAAGATTAAGAAATTAGATAAAATTTGTGGCGAATGTCAGATTGGAAAACAAACTAAGAGTGCTCACAAGAAAGTGAACTCCAATGCCACATTCAAACCCCTCAAACTCCTCCACATGGATCTGGTTGGACCGACTAGAATGGAGAGTCAAGGTAGTAAGAAATATATTTTGGTTATAGTAGATGACTTTACCAGATATATATGGGTAGTTTTCATGAGAAAGAAATCTGAAACTCTCGATGAAGTGAAAAGGGTATTCAAGCGTATCCAAACTGAGAAGGAATCACATGTCTCTAAAATCCGTAGTGATCATGGTTCCGAATTTGATAATAGCAATTTTGAGAAGTTCTGTAGCGATCATGGAATATCGCATGAGTATTTTGCACCCAAGACACCTCAATAGAATGGGATAGTTGAAAGGAAAAATTGAGTAGTTCAAGAAATGCCTAATGTGATGTTAAATAGTATGAAACTTCTTAAAAATCTTTGGACTGAAGCAGTGAACATGGCTTGTTAGATCATTAATCATGTTTATACTAGAAAGTGTAATAATAAGAGTGCTTATGAACTATGGTTCAATAAGAAGCCTACTGTCAAATACTTTCGAGTTTTTGGCAGCAAGTGCTACATTTTGCGTGACTGGGAAAATCTAGAAAAATTTGACATTAAGAGTGACGAGGGTATTTTCCTAGGATATGTGTTAAATAGTTGAGCGTATCGTGTTCTCAACAAGAGGACTGGTATAATTCAGGAATCTATTAATGTTGTTATAGATGATCACTTGAATACACGTCTCAAGTTCAGAAGATGATGAAGTCTCTTTATTTGATAAACCAGACTCTTCATCTAATCAAAATGACACTGAACTGCGGTCAGTTAAAGACCATCCAACTGATCAAATTCTTAGGAACTCTCTCACTGGTGTGCACACTCATAGACAATTAGAAAATATTTGTAATTATGTGTGCTTCACATCCCAAATTGAGCTGGCATAAGTAAAAGAAGCGCTTGCTGATGAAAACTGGATAGTAACAATGCAAGAAGAACTTAATCAATTCATAAGGAATGATGTACGGTACTTAGTTCCTAGACCGAATGATAAGCACATTATTGGAACTAAATGGATCTTTAAAAATAAGTCTAATAAACTTGGTAATATTATAAGAAACAAGGCTAAACTGGTTGTACAAGGGTACACTCAGATAGAAGGCATCAATTATGATGAAACCTTTACCCCAGTAGCTCGTCTTGAATCATCAAACTGTTTATATCCATTGCTTGTTACAAAAAATTCAAAATTTATCAAATGGATGTTAAGAGTGCATTCTTGAATGGTGATCTACATGAAGAAGTATATGTTGAACGACCTAAGGGTTTTGAAGACCCTAAGCATACTGATCATGTTTATCACCTGAAAAAGGTACTTTATGGATTAAAACAAGCTCCTAGGGCATGATACAAGAAATTGACTAAGTTTTTACTAAGTCATAACTTTATAATGGGGAGTGTTGATAAAACACTTTTTGTAAAGAAACACAATGATCACATACTGATAGTATAGATATATGTTGATGACATTATCTATGGATCTACCTGTTCTAACATGATGTTGAGTTTACAGATTTAATGAAGTCCAAATTTGAAATTAGCATGGTTGGAGAATTGAATTATTTCTTAGGTTTGCAAGTAAAACATCTTGTTGATGGGTTATTTATCTCTAAAACCAAATACGCTCTAAACTTGGTGAAAAAGTTTGGTTTTGAGAGCAGTAAAAATTTTGATACTCCTATGAGTACGACGCTTAAACTCTCTAAGGATTCGACAAGTAAAAGTGTAAATCCTAAGTTGTATCGCAGCATAATAGTTAGTTTATATATTTAACTGTGAGTCGACCTGATATTGCATTCAGCGTAGGAATTTGTGCTAGATATCAATCGGACCCTAAAGAGTCCCACCTGATTGTTGTAAAGAACATTTTGAGATATGTCACAAGTTCGGCCAAACTCGGCCTTTGGTATCCTCATGATACTAATGTTCAATTAGCCGATTATTCGGATGCTGATTGAGCTGGTAATATTGATGACAACAAGTCTACTAGCGATGGATGTTTTTATGTCGGGAACTGTCTAGTTTCATGGCGTAGTAAGAAACAGAGTTCTGTATCACTTTCCACAGCTGAGGCTGAATATATTGCAGCTGGTAATGCATGCACCCAGCTTGTGTAGATGAAAATGATGTTAAGTGATTACGGATTTGCGTAAGATTCTATGGTGTTGTATTACGACAATTCTAACGCAATTAACATTTCTAAAAATCCAATTCAGCATTCACGAACTAAGCATATTGATATTAGATATCATTATATTCGTGAATTAATAAAAGATAAAATTATTTTTTTGGATTATATTCAGACTGAAAATCAACTTATAGACATCTTTACAAAACTGCTTGATAGAAACAGGTTTGCTAAATTAAAATTTGATATGGGTATGTGTAATATGAACTGAACTACTTGTGTTTATTTGTACTATATTGCATGTTTTTATTTATTTATTTTTTACAAATTTTTAAATATTAAAAATAGTGAAAATGTAAAATTTATGAGGTACATGACCAGTCGAGTACACGCTCGACCAGTCGTGGCACGTCCAATCGAGTATGTACTCAACCAGTCGAGCCACTCAGGTTTGGGGCTTTTTATTGTGCAAAAAGCACTTTTTCTTCATTTGTTCATCTTCCCCAACCAGCCCTACCACGACCGGTCGAACCCACCTTCGATTCCTTCATGATTAGTGCATCTTTTTCATTTTTCTTGTGGATTTAGGTTCTTTGTACTTCCATTTCCTTGATTTTGTTGTTTATTTCAAGGTCTTTAGTGGTTTGTTGAGGTTTCTAGCATAAAATTTGATTTACTTGAAACTCATCTTACCTTTCTTACATTGCTTGTATTTCTTGTATTGCTTGTTGCTATGGAGGGTAGAAATAAGAAGAGATCCTCTCGTGGTCCCTCTTCTTCTCGTTCTGCTTCAATCACGGTGCGTCATCTTCGTTCACCCGAAGAAGATCCCGAATATGTGCGAGATATACGTCTCCGCAACGTGATTGTTGAACGGACTATCGACTCAAATCATTTGGAACCATTCGGCATTGTTCCCCTCCTTCAAACTATAGGATGAGCTAACATATTAAATTGGGGCAGTCCTGCATACCGTTCCATTGCGCAGGCCATGTTTGTGTGCATAAGTGACTTTTCTACTGAGAATTTAACTTTTACTATTACAACAAGAGAAGGTCCTATTGATGTAGACCGTCACTTAATATCTGGCTTGATGGATCTTCAAGTTAATGATGACGGAATTCCTATTTCTACTTTAGTGGCAAAACCATCTGAATCAGAAAAATGAATGCTCACTAGAGTGTTATGCAACATGAATGCGGAATGGAATTCCGGGAATGCGCTCAGTTCCAAATTTATGTTACCCAGATACAGGATTCTTCATCATATTTTCATCTCTAATGTGTATCCTAGGTCTGGTAATAAAACTGAGCTAACTACTTTTATGGCTCGCATCCTTCACTCTATTGTTATTGGTGTTCCTGTATGTCTTCCATCTCTTATCTGTTATATTATCATTCAATTTCGTCTCCATCCGAGTCATAGTGATATTCCATTTGCCTATCTTATGACTGCCTTAGCCACCCATAGTCTTGTGGCTATGGTTGTTGGAGAAGCTCCCATTAACCATCTTCCCTTCAACAACTTAAACATTAATAAGATGAATCTAAGGTTGGCTCCTGACCAAGTTGATGTGGGTGCTGGAGGAGCTGTTGAAGCAACTGAAGAGGAGGATGTTTTGCCTCCTGTTGATGTTAATATGGATGACTTGTTTGATGAGATTGATGAGTCAGACTCTACAGCTGATCCCGACTTTCAGCCTTTTGACTTTGATGAGCGATTGCGATCCCTTGAGGAGAAAATAGAGGGTCTGCATGTGTCCAAGGAAAATCAATTCAAATACATGCGCAAATATCTTAGGCACATTAACAAGAGACTACATCAGATAGATCCTTCTATTCCTGCTCCATCATCTGGATTTGATTAGCTTTTTATATTATTCTGAACATGTATTAATACTTTCTACTCTTCATATTTTAGGATATTTCTTGGTCTTTTACTTCTTGATATGTGGACATGATATTATGCCTTAAGTTGATATTATGTTTATCATGGTGATGCTCTTTCCTTTTTCATTTACTTCTCTTATCTTTATATGTCTTTCCTTTGTCATATTGTGACAAAAAGGGAGAGAAATTGTGAAGATGATTGTGTGATTGTGTGATTGTGGAATATGGAGTATGGAGTATGGTATTTTTTTTGTTTACAGGTTCTACAAATCACCTCTCATGGATTGAGGGGGAGCAATGGAATGAGGGGGAGTCGAGACTATTCGATCATTAATTGCTCAAACTGAAGTGCATGATTCTTTATTATGTGCATAACTGGTGCATGATTCTTTATTTGGTTTTGTCACAAATTTGACAAAGGAGGAGATTGTAAATGCTATAAATCTAGCACCTGTAGAGTTATCAAATTTTGTTGTGTCAACCCATTTAGAATTTGTATCACGCTTTGAGTTAAATTGATCAGGTTTGTACATTGCAAAGTTATCTGCATCTTCGTCGAACTTGCCTGCATTTTCAAGTTGAAGAGAAGTTTGTTGAAGTTCATGGTTTCAAGCTCAAATTCAAGAACTAAGGTTCAAGAACTCAAGTTCAAGGTTGAAGTTCATACTGTACACAAAAGACTCAAGAACTCAATCGTAACTCAAGTTTAAGTTCAAGAGATCGAATGCAAGCTTCTCGTATCACAAAGTATCAAGGTTTTGAAGCAAGTGATGTTTCAATTGTTCCAACTCACAAACATGGTATCGATGACCCTAGATTGACCATAGGTTGTGTTATATTCATTGCATATTTTATTTGGGTCATTTCATAAGTTTATAGGTCATTTTTTCAACTAGTCTTAGTCCTTGTTCGACTAGTCTAAGTACTGGCTCGACCAGTTTAAGAGTTTTCTCGACCAGTCCAAGGTTTATTGTGAATTTTCAGAATTTTCTGTTGGACTCTCGACCAGTCCTGGAGATTGCTCGACCAGTCGAGTGAACAGTGCTCGACCGGTCGTGCAGGCTCGATTCAAAGTCCACAAGCTTTTCTAGTCCCACTCGACCAGTCAAGTAATGACCTTATCTTATCACGCTAGAAAATTTAAAATTTTATTGGTCCTTCGACCAATCGAACCGACTCTTAGACCAGTCGAGTGAATAGTATTTTCACCTATAAATAGAGCATGAATTTCAGAAAATTTTTCATTCATTGAAAGCTAAATCAAGACACCACTCTGAGAGATAAGTTTGTGAATTTATTAAGCTATATCGTGCTCATTTTAGATTCTCTTTAATTAGCTTTTGTAATTTGATTTTGTGATCTTTATTCTAATCTTACTTTAAGAAGGGATTTGTGTTTTTCCCTTTCTTGAGAACAAAATCAAATCAAGCTAGTCCAGGTTGATTTAATTAAAAATCATTTAGAACTAGAACCTTTTCATCTGTGAGACTGGACATTGAACATCTTCGTCTACATCGGATTGGTTCTTCTGGGCTTCTTCAAAATGAGAAATTTCAGATAAGTACATTCACATTTTATATCTTTTGTGGTTTGGTTTGTGAGGTTGTACCAGGAAAAATCGCTTTGGTTTTGTTTGAGGTAATCTAGAAAATCTCAGAGTATGGGATTTTTGTAATTGTGTAAGCCCAACTAAAGACACAATTGTGAAGGTTTTTTTCATTCATTGAAAGCTAAATTAAGATGCCACTCTGAGAGATAAGTTTGTGAATTTATTAAGCTATATTGTGCTCATTTTAGATTCTCTTTAATTAGCTTTTGTAATTTGATTTTGTGATCTTTTTTTCCAATCTTACTTTAAGAAGGGATTTGTGTTTTTCTCTTTCTTGAGAATAAAATCAAATCAAGTTAGCCCGGGTTGATTTAATTAAAAATCATTTAGAACTAAAACCTTTTCATTTGTGAGACTGGACATTGAACATCTTCGTCTACATCGGATTGGTTCTTCCGGGCTTCTTCAAAATGAGAAATTTCAGATAAGTACATTTACATTTTGTATCTTTTGTGGTTTGGTTTGTGAGGTTGTGCCAGGAAAAATCTCTTTTTGGTTTTGTTTAAGGTAATCGAGAAAATTTCAGAGTGTGGGGTTTTTATAATTGTGTAAGCCCAACTAAAGACACAATTGTGAAGGTTTTAAGGTGAACTTTGGAAAACCTTTTTCATAGTAAACGCTAATATCCCGAGGGAGTGGATATTAAAAGTGGAGTAGTTGTGTGGCTATTTTCTAACAGTTGGTGCACACACAAGAGAACTACTATAATTCTTGGAATTGTGGTGATTGATTGAATGTGCTTATGTGTGTGAATGTTATAATTTACTTTAAACATTTGTGGTGAATGGTGTAATTTATTTTATGCACTTGTGGGAATGTTTTAATAACTTACTTTATTTCCTTCGGTATTTCCTTTGCCTCTTTATTGGTTTGGGTTTTTGATACTTACAGACATTCTAGTAAGGTTGTCCTGCCATAAGCCTTTGGTTTTTGGTGTTAGGTTGTCTTTAGAACTAAGTTTGTATCAACCTCTCTAGACTAGTACATTTGAGGTTGTTATTTACTTGTGCTTCTTTAATTTTTTATTGTGCTATCTTTCTTTCATTTCACATTTATTTTTAATTTGGCATAGTCTTATTCACCCCCCCCCCTCTAGGATGTGTAGCTCAGCCTTTTCAGCGGCGTAACAGTTTCCATTTTTGGAAACATTGTGCGTCCAGGTTTGGTTTGCGTTGGAATCTGTGTGCTTACGTGGTTGCCCCAACACGTGGGAATTACTGGGTTTTGGTCAGAATTGAGGGCCGCACTTCATGGACGGTTTGGATCCTGCATGTGACCACAGATGGTGGGCCACCGATCAAAAAATCGGACGTTCGTCCTTCGGCTGGTGCAAACCGAAGAGAGAGAGAGAGAGAGAGAGAGAGAAACTCTCTCTTTTTAAAAAATTGTCGAGTCAGCGGCGCTTGACCGAGCTGCCTTGACTAGTGCACGGCGAGTGCACATCTCTGTTGTGTACTCACGCTACAAGGTGGGGCCCACCATGATGTCCTGGTGAAATCCACTCCGTCCATTCGATCTCGGGGGTCCCCATCAAGCCCTCTGGCCAAGAATCAGGCAGATCCAAGGCCCAGGTGGGCCATGTACATATATATAGGTCCTTAATTGTGGATTTTGATTGGTCCGTTGGTTAGATTAGGTTCAAACTTACCATTAACGGTAAAAGGGTACTAATGGGCTATGTGTATGTTCAAGTCCTTCATAATGTGTTAGTAACCAAGAATAGTTTTAATATTAATTTTATCAATACTTTATTATAAGTTATCATTATCCAAATTTAGAATCATAGGGCCCACGATGAGGATCTTAACAAATCCCATCCATTCATTCGTCTCCAAGAGCTCACTTAGGACCTTCGGCTAGAGATCAGTTAGATTCAACATTTGGGTAGACCACAACAAGGAATTCCCTCATACATACTGATCTTTGTTGATCCAATGGTTGGATTGATCCCAATTGGGATATCAACAACCAATAGACTTTAGGATCATTGTGTGTTCGAGCCCACCTATTCTATGTGTTGACAATACCATTATTGGTATTAAAATCCCTCCAATGATATTATTCATATTATTATATCATTACCACTTATTTTATTTATATATCACATTATATGTGTATTCTTAAATACTTATTTTATTTATTTATGTATTTATTTTTTTTGTAGGACCTTTAATCAGAGTCATCAATGATTTGAATAATTCCGTATTGAGCCATGTGCCCAAATTTTAGGTACGCATTCTACTCAAGAGGTTTATGGTCGATTTTATAATCCAATGGTTGATTTAGGAAGGTCAATCATTAGATCAATCATAAAAACGTTGTGGACCTAATGATGGTGAAAGTTCCACTATTTCTCTAGAGAGTCCTATCAGTGTGATCAGGCGATGTGTCAAGGGACAAGATGCCATGGCCCCATTGATTCAGGCTTCAAGGCCTAAGATGCATGGTTAGGTTTAGCCTAATAAAGGTGAATGTTCAATGAACTAGGTTTATGTTATTAAGTTAGATCTTCACGATAACACCCGAGTATTGCAAAGTATGGGGTGTTACAGAACTTCCCAAAGTCCCATGGGCTTATTGAACCACGGCCCGAACAGCCACTGGGGAAACCCCATTCTCCTTGGTATATGGAGCAGAAGCTGTCACCCCCATAGAGATCGGATTGCCTACTTCCCGTGTAAGCTCGTTTGATGAACAAGACAATGATGAGCTTATGTCCCTCGGCCTCAACCTTCTGGAAGAGCGAAGGGAGTAAGCTCGGCTTTAAACCATTGTCCTCCAACAATAGGTATGTCGGTTCTATAATGCTCGGGTCAAAGTCAGGAGATTTCGAATAGGAGATTTGGTCCTCCGAAAGACCTTCCAAAACACCAAAGAGATCCGAACGGGATCCTTGGGACCGAACTGGGAAGTGCCCTACGTGGTTTCAAGCACTATCCAACCCGGTACATACCGGTTAAAAGACTTGACCGGCCGATCACTCCATCATCCATGGAATGTCGAGCACTTGAAGATTTATTATCCCTAAACTAGTGAGAAGAGCCGATGATTTACATTCGAGACACGCCATAGTTAACGTCCGACTTGGGTCTGATCCAAAGACGATCTTTGTCTGACCTACTACCGAGCGATGTCCGATTGATATGTACATTTCGACGTCTATTATGTAGCTCAGCCCATAACCAATAAAAAGGAAAATGGAAACAGATCTTCAAAAAGGAGGCATTTTCATTAATAAAGACCAAAAATGGTGTAGTTACATCGGCATTACATCAACTCTGATTCCAAAGTTTGTACATCGAAAAAAAAAAAAAGCAAAAACAAAAAATACAATATGCTCGGGCACTTAATGTGCTTGAAATGCCTGAAGCTAAAAAAGGGAGCAGGATAAAGGAAATGTTGCTCTGCAAAATTAACTTCAAGGCTTAATTGCCACTTCAGAGGCAGTCTGAGAAGCCACTTCAGGAACCACCTCAAGAGCCCCTTCATCGCCCGACCCATCAGAGCCCGACTCAAGCTCGTCAAAGGCAGAGAAGTCAAGCTCGGGAAAGCTCTCCTTTATCACCTTCACGCACTCAGCATAACCTTGATGATAAAGAGTATCCCTCTCATCCAAGAATGCTTGAGACGACTAGAACTCCTTCACAGCATCCCTTCATGCGATGGCGAGGGCGGCCTTGGTATCCGTCTTCAGCCGATCCAGCTTAGCACAGGTATCGATGAGCCGAGCATGACATTCATAATACACCATCTTGGCCTCTTGCAGTTACGAAGCCATCCCAGCCTTCTCAGTGAGAGACGACTCAAGGGCCGCCTTCGTAGCCTCTAGCTTGGCCTCCATGCTAGAAGCCCGAGCTTCAGCCTCCTCTGCCCGCCTATTCGCCCAAGCAAGCTCGGCACGGGCCTTCAACGAGCACGGGGCGAAGTGCAATAGAATGCAAAAGGAAAAGAGGTCAGGACGAGTGATCCAAAAATAGAATAGGAAAGAAATAACGTCTGATGAAGCTCTTACCTCAAGAAGGGTGGTCGACATGCAAGCAAGTGTCAGATCCATGGGGGAATCAAACAAGCTGACGAATTCTTCTTCGGTGCCCTGACGATCTGCCCACGGGAGGATTCCCTCCACCGTCCGACGGAGGCTCCCTCTCTCCTTCTCGGCCTCCTCCCTCCTTGAAGGTTGTACCTCGGAAGGAGGTTCAGCGGTATCCCGAGGCTCGGGAGGAGCTACCTCCACGCCCTCATCCGTGACCTCTATGACGATCAGGCAAGAGAAGCCGACCTTCCCCTTGCTCTTGGATGACGTCTTCTGCTTCTTCCTCTTCGGAGCATGTGTGTCGTCCCACGGAGGCACTCAAACTTTGGAGGGAAGCCGAAGGATGGGCCGAGCCTCAGACATCTCTGCATCAAAGCATGGAGAAATACGTAGTACGTCAGAGCGTTTTTTAAATTCAGAATCTGAAGGCTTGGCCGGGAGTCTTACCAAAGGTCGTACCTCTCCAAGATCTCCTCTCTCAACTTAGGGCCTACATGTCCCTAATTCGAGCTATCGAGTAGCTGTTGAGCAACGATAGATGTTTAGGGACAGCTGGAAGAAAGACATGCAGACAGACTTAAAAGATGAAAGCCGATCAATGGAATGAGAATTACCACTACACTCACCTGGCTCGAAGAAAGCTCGGGGAACGAGAGATTGAATCGATGATGGGTTGGCTGTCTCCCAGATCCTTACTCTTGCTCTGGTGGTAGACTCTTAGGAGTTTCGACACCCGGTCAAGGGTTCGAGTATCCATAAGTGGTGAAATCCCACTAAGGCGTAAGTGTGTGTGCGTGTGTAAAAAAAAAAAAAAAAAAAAAAGCCCAGAATCACTTATCCCTCCAATGCTTATTGGAGGAAGGGGGATCGGTTATCAAAGCCCCACTGGTATTTGGCCATGCAGAGAAATAATACCAGTCGGGCTGAAGGGGGTTCGGTTTTACTTGATATAAGTGGAGGAACTCATCCGCTGATAGCTCAGGCTGCTCCAGCTCTGCCCATAAGACTGCGCAGCCGAACAAGTCCCTCTACCCGTTCGGAGTCAATTGTTCTGGGGCCAAGCCGAGGCAGGACAAAAGACGACGGGCAATTCCTTGGAGTGGGAGTCGCAGGCCGCATTGGAGAGCAACTTGAAAAATTGCAACTACCCCAGCGGGATGTCGGTCCAGAAGCTCATCTACCAAAGGAAGCCGAAGGATCACATACTCGGGAATGTGATACCCGAGCCTAATCCGAACAAGCTCCTCTTCGGACAAGGTTGAAGGCACTGGCCCCCTCGGATCATCCTCGCCCTTGGCTTCCCCTGCTCCATCTTCAGCAAGCGAATCACACGCTTTAGCGACTTGCTCAGTCACTGGGGGCATGTACATTCCCCGTGCTCCGGGTGTTGTTTCCCACCTAGGAGATAGGTTCAATGCCCTAGCAGCGGGAGCCGGTCTTTGTGCTGGAGACTTCTCCAGTGCTCTCCTCAACGACGAATACCGAAAAGCGGCATCCGCCATCACCACGAGTGGCGAATGTGGGTTCGACATTAACTGGAGGCGACTACTCGTCCCACTTTCGCCACCAGAAATCCCCTCCTGCAAGCTCATGGAGCCAGACATGAATTGAAAAATGAAAGGAGGGGGAAGGGAGGCTCACCGGAGTTGAGATTGGTGGAGTTTCGTTGAGATTGGTAGAGTTTCGATCACACTGCGGCAAGGACATTTGCCGAAATGCGCCCAGGGAAACATGGAAGCAAAAAGGGGAAGAAGATGAGACGCGAATGGAAATGACCCAAGCGTTAGGGCTTTCCTTATATAGCCACGCCACATGTCACTCGTTTAAAGAGATCATTAATGTTGTGTCGTACGGACGTCTCTTTGGCTGCCCGGAACGAAACGTGGTGTCACCCCATGCGCCACTTGAGTTCGACGACGAGTACAACGCCATGTGTCATTCCTTCATTGATCCATCGTTAAAACAATGGCTTGACAGCCCACGTGACATCGGGTACTGAACTGACACATCATCACCACAAGCTAGCACGCTTCGATATTCAGTTGGCCGTCATACCTGGCATTAATGACTATGCGACTCAACCCAGTCCATGCATAACCCGACCAAGTTCCGATCTACTTACTTCTTGGCCTCAATAGGTCGGCACGAGAAGTAGGGGGGCTCACTGTTGGGGGAAAAAAATGGACAAGTCAAAAAGTTAGCTTATGGAATGGACCAACTCTACTGAATTGGCTCAGGCCCATCGAGCGCCAAGCCCAACGAGGTCTTTGTGTTTGAGGAGTGTAACCTCCAAGGAGGATGATGCAACTTTAAGGACACTCAAAAAGCCCGCCGACGAGCCCTTTTAATAGCCATGTGCTACCGACCTAGCCATAGGTCGGTAATAGGTCGATTATGGATCGACCATATCTCAGCCGAGAGTCGATTACAAATTGGCCATAAGTCGGTTATAGATCGACAATAGATCGGTCATAAGTCAATTACAAATCGACTATAAATCGGCCATAAGTCGATTACGGATCGACTATAAATCAGGAGCCGCACAACTACAGATCAATGATGCTCTTAATTGGCTCACGAATAGCAAGGACTGATTCATGGGTAGAGTTAGGGTCCACTTTGGGTCCCAACCCAAAAGATTTGGATAAACTCCTAACGTCCCGGACGATCTCTCAAGATCTCTAGGGGATAATATCGGATCCCGACAATCTTAGGAATCCCTCATCTCACAGAAATCCTGGATTACAGCCACGAAATCTAGGGAGAATCCAACCGAAGTGATATTCTGAATCTCCTATAAATAGAGGTACCTTCCACCATTGAAGGTACGTTGACAGAGAAAAACCCTAATATTCGACTGATATCCCTTTATGAAAGATCTTACTTCCTTCTCAAAGACCTCGATCCTGACTTAGGCATCGAGGAGTCCCCTGCAATAACCAAGGCCTCCTTTGTCCCTCTTTTCTACTTTTACAAGTTTAGGGAAGGCCCGTATATTCGATCTGTCAAAAAACAGCATCAACATATCTCATACATTTACCCATAACATGGTCTAAGCCAATAATTTATTTTCTGAATTTCTCTTTGATTTAGGATTTTTCTTTTAGTTTTTTAATTTGTCAGTAAACTGTATACACAGAGTTCCATTAGTGGTTTCTTCATACTTGCTAAATGCAGAACCCTGCAACCTATTAGAAGTCTCAATCACTTTGAGAAATGGGTGAATAACGCTTTACATACAATGTGATCACATGTGCTTCAGTTTGTCCTTAATATTTTTGGTTTCTTTCCTTATTTTATAAAAATTATAATCTATAATTTGATAATATCAAGTTTATAACATAGACAAAGTGAATTTCTCACAAACATCATGGTGAGTCCCACCTAGAGCATAAGAACTTTATGCGGCAGGGTCTCACAGGCATTCTGCATCCCTGACGCCATCTACTACCCGTCGGTTGGGCCAACCAAAATTGCATGGAGAATGTGAATTGTTTGTTAAGTGCTTCCACCTTGACGAGTTCAACCATCATCGTGTAAGATTATCTGGATGCAGAAATCCCAGAGATCTACTTGTGCATAGGACATGGAGATCTAGGGTTCAGATGGCTTACCTAACTGAGACACCATAGATGCCATATTAGAATACCATAAAACCAATGTTGTAATCTCCCTCTCCTTCACACCCGTATGCAGAATAATAGATGAGACTTAGGCTTCTGTCGTTGTGTAGGATCGGGGACCAGCTCTCTCTTATATAGAATTTATGGAGATGAGAGTTTGAAACCCATCACAACTCTCTCCCACTGCTTTACATTGTTGTATCCCGGTTCAACTCAAACACCCCTGTGTAACAGGCTATAGCACTCCACCCCTTATGCACCTTTACGCAAAGTATCTATGTAAATCACATTGAAGTGGGGTCCACTGGTTTACACAATCACGCAGTCCAACAGTCAGATCAATCTAGACCGTTGATCAATAAGGCCCACCTTATAGAGTTCTTACACACTGTAGTTAGTAGGTCAGCTCATTCTTGTACTGGGCAAGGGCTTTATAAAAGTGACTACTTCAATCGACAGCTCATGTTTGCAGGAAGCAGATTGCTTATGGCACTCGCCACAGGGATATCCCTGTGGCACATGGCCCAAGCTCTATGAATCCCACTATGATATATGTGTTTAATTTATTCACGCTATGCATCTATTTTTCATACTCATTTTAAGGCATTAGTTCAAAAGTAAGGCTGATCCAAAGCTCCACTGAACCACACTAAAAAAAAAGAAGAAGTGGGAATTGAATACTCACCGTTGAAGACATTTTAAGGGTTACATAAGTTTTAGATAAGCTTATCTTTATATTTCCCATTTATCTAGGCTTGTGTGACTCAATTAATTCGTTGGATGGCAAATAAAATATTAGAGTGGTTCCTAGGAAGTTCCTAATGGTGGCAATTCAATCTCCACTATTTTCTATGGTGTGGTTCACTTGAACTTTGGATCAACATCTTTTTAGAATCATGCCCTAAAATGAGCTAGAAAAATGGATAGACAGTGGATAAAACACATACATTATGGTGAGCCCCATGGAACTTGGGTCACACGGTCCCTCAGCGATTTACCTTGGGCGGGAGCTGCTGGCAATTGGCTTGTGTTGGCATATGTGAAATCGAGGCAGGAGACTGTCAAAGTAAAGGTTGAACCTTTCTTTTTCTTTTTTCTTTTTCCATTAATCCATGGCACTTGCTAATTTCACGCATGTGCGGAGCCTTTCCCATCCGCTTGCAGGCACGCATTCCCCATATGGAACACCTGTGTCACGTTTAAGCTTTCCACGTTAATGGAATGTTGACTTTCAGTGTATCATACGAACAGCTTTGATTTTCTTATCCAAGATCTAATACCAACTAGAAAACCACATAGTATGAGGGTACAAACTTTGTTAGTGATCTTGAGCCATGTCAAACCAACAATGCAAGGCGCCTTCCTCTTTTCTCGGCGTTAAGATGAATGGATCTAATCATTGCTCCCACGTAACACATATGCCCTCACCCTTAGCTCACCTTCTCTCCAATTCTCTTAGGTGTGTGCTTTATATGTTTTTTTTTTTAGCGTAGTTGAAAAAGGCCAAGGGTTTCTCTTTTTGTTAGAATTTTTTTTTTTTTTTTTTTTTTTTTTTTTACAAGCTTTTTACATAAATACATGCAAGGCTTATAAGAGTGTGTTTCGTGGGAGTGCAGAAATAGCACCACTTTTAAACTCATATTTCTTTTTACATAAAATACCTTTTTTTTCAAATTTCTGGGACGAAAATGCCTCTAATGCAATTTTCAAATTTCTATGCATGTACCTTCATTTATTATAACACTTCGACTAGTTCTTCTTTTACCATTGTACTTTAGCAATTTTTTGTGTTTTTCGACTACTAATTAACAATCTTTCTTGAGTTCCAATTACTCCTTGTGACAGAAACTCCCACCACAATAAAATGAGTTCTTCTTGTTTTTGTTCTTGTTCTTATTCTTGTTCTTGTTCTTCTTTTTTTAAACCTATTATATTGAAATGGGTTTGTTTGGAAAGAAAATGAGAAGATATAAGATAAAAAAGACATTACAAATATTCTAATTTTAAAATATGGATTCTTCTTCTTTCTTTAAAAGATTTTTCTCAGATGATTTTGCTTGGAAAGAAACTGATAAAATGAAAGAAAAGAAACTAAATAAAAAATAAAAAATCCAGTTTTAGAAATTATGTTCCTATTCTTTTTGTGATTATACTTAGATGAGTTTGCTTAGAAAGAAACTGAAATAAGGATATAAGAAATATCAAAAACTCAACTTTTATAAGATGAATTTTTTTTTTTTTTTTTTTTCTTTTCCAAAAAGATTAGGCTTAAATATTTGGGCTTTGTCAATAGTTGGACTTTGAGCTCACTTATGAAAAGTAAAATGGGGACTAAATAAGATAATTTCATATTCATTTGAAAGTTTATCGAATTATTTTTCTAACAAGCTCAAAATTGCCTCGATCTAACCTATATAACAAGGGAGTTATAACTATTTTCATAGGATCTTACGATGCTAGAAATGAGAGCGAATGTAAGCCAGACTTTGGTCCACTTTTGAAATGTCAAATGATTTTTAAACAATGTGATTTCAAAGCCATTAGAAAATTTGTCGATTTATCTTTCCAACAATCACAAGATCACCTCGATTTAACTTATAACAAGAGAGTTTTGACTGTTTTCATGGGATCACATGATATTGGAAGTGAGACCGAACAGTTCATGAACATCATTATGGACTTTGGGCCCACTTTTGAACCATCGAACAATGTTTAAATGAGATGATTTTAAAGTTATTTGAAAAATCATCGAATTATCTTTCCAACAAGCATAAGAGCATACCGATTAAACCTGTAATGAGAGAGAGAGAGAGAGAGAGAGGAGAGAGAGAGAGAGAGAGAGAGAGAGAGAGAGTTATGATTATTTTTGTGAAATTGTATGATATTGAAAATAAGAGCAGACGCAACCGAGCATTATCATAGACTTTGAGCCCACTTTTAAAAGTTCAAATGATGTCTAAATGATATATTTCTAAAACCATTTGAAAGTTCATTGAATTATTTTTCCAACAAACACAATATTACCAAATCCAACCCGTAATGAATGAGTTACGATCATTTTCGTGAGATTGCGCGATGTTGAAAACAAGAGTGAATGTGATCAGACACTATTATAGACTTTGGACCCAATTTTAAATTGTAAAATGATATCTAAATAAGATTATTATAAAGTTATTTGAACGTTCATCAAATTATCTTTCTAACAAGTACAAGATCACCACAATCTAACCTATAACGAAGGAGTTATAATAATTTTTCGTGGGATTATGCAATGTTGGAAACGAGAGCAAACGCGATCGAATATCATAATAGACTTTAGATCAACTTTTGAATAGTCAAACAATTGTTAATTGAGATGATTAAAAAAGTTATTTGAAATTTTATCAAATTATCTTTCCAAATAATATAAGATCATTATAATCCGACATATGATGAATGAAGTATGATCAGGTCCTTACTCTTGCTTTATGGTAGACTCTCATGAGTTTCAACACCCGGTCAAGAGTTCGAGTACCCACATGTGGTGAAATTACACTATGATGTGAGTGTGTGGAGGTGTGTGTGCGTGTGTAAAAAAAAAAAAAAGTTTGATCATTGATCATTTTCGCTGTGGGATCGTACAATTTAAAAAATGACAGCGCATGCAATCGAAATGTTATAGTAAACTTTAAGCCTATTTTGAACGGTGAAACGATGTCTAATAGGTAATTCTAAAGTCATTTAAAATTTAGTGGAATTATATTTTTAAGGAGGTAGGATCACTTTTAACGCATTTATAACAAGGAGTTGCGATAGTTTTACGGAACCGCGTGATCTGAACCGCCGTGGCCGCAGTGCGCCATTAGGCCTGCACAACCAAAGACGTAACGGCTACTTAAAACCGTACACATTTATCACGTGTGCAAATAGCGGGAGGGCGTGTGATGCAGGCGGCGGCTGGGAGTAGCAATTCTGGACTCGTCCTTCCCTCGCAGGCGTCCCAGTTCAATGTCTGCAAACCTTGAGAACCCCAGTCATCTCTTTTCTCTCTCTCATTACGAAAGAGGACAGAACCTTCTCTGCTCCATTCTTCAAAAACCTTTTACAAGATCCCTTCATCGCCTCTAACCGACGTCACCCGATCATCTCCTTCAATCCGTCACCGATCTCTTGCAAGCTCTGGTAAAATCTGTACACTGGACTCTAACTTCTGTTTCCAGTCCAGATCCTGCTGGATCTGCTGATTTTCTGAATTTTTTCTGCTCTTCGAAGGCTTGGGTAGTCGTGCTTGTCATTTATTATTATTATTATTATTTTTATTTTTTATTTTTTTGTGTTAGAGATTTACTGTTTTGAAATTGGTATCTAATGGTAGATATTTGTTGTTAGGGTTTTAATGGAGGGATTTCTTGTTTTTGATCTTTTAAAAATGTTAGAGGAATGATCTATCTATCAATGCATGCTTCCTTGGTATTCTTCATGGTTGGTCCTTGTGCCTTTGGGTAGGTGGTGTTGAGGTTTGACTCCGGTTCCATTAGATTGTCATCCTCGTGCCCTAGAGGAATAAGTAGAGTGGAGCTTTTCACGATCGTAATTGGTGCTGAGATCCTCTGTGACCAGTTTGGAAGGTGTTTTGATTAACGGTAGTGGCACAGTGATCTGGCATTTTTACTGTAAATGATTCGACGATTAAATTCCTCTTACATATTTTTAAGCATGCGCCACGGATGGCAAATTGTATTGCTGACTCCTAGCTAAAGGTGGATCGGTAGCAATAGTCAATCTTGGCAAAAAAGAAAGAAAGAAAAGGGGGTATCTTGTGTAGGAGAGAATATTTTGCAATAGCTTTTTCACACATTGGAAGAACTTGTCCCATGCTTTTAAGGTGCAATACAAAATAAAGGTTCAAGAGTTTCTAACTCTTCTGTAAACTCTGATAAATCTGAACAAACCACTAGGATTCAAGAATCAGGGAAAAAGAAAAGAATATTTTTTTGTTAGAATGTGTAGGCTCTCAGTGACCTTGATTGCCAGTTGGTTGTCAAAGACATGCTTAAGAAAAGGGAAGTGGATATGTTGATGTTGGAACCAAAGATGGAGATGGTAAATGACAAGGCGGCAGGCTGCAGCCGACCTATAGGGAATAAAATGTAAAATCTATATGCATTGCCTAATAAGGGGAGCAGCTGGGGATCATAGTTACGTGGAGTTCAGATTTAGATTTAGCAGTTGCAGAGAATGAAGTTTGTGGCACCTTCTCCATATTGTTTTGTGTTTCTCTCATTGTGGAGAACTTTTAGTGGGCCTCATAGCATTTATAATCCAAATGATCGATGGAAAGGAAATGAGTTTTGGGTGAAGCTGAATACAATTAGAGGTAGGTGGAATCTTCTGTGGTGAGTAGGTGGATCTTCTGTGGTGAGTAGGTGGGGAGTTTAGTGTAATCCTGTTCTACCTGCACCATGGGGCTGGATGACTTTAGTCGGAGTCCACAATGAACATCCTGTATTATATTGACAACTTTTGTCTAACATGTTGTTCAAAAGCCAGTTCACCTATCCAAATGCCATACTCTCCCCAGCGAACTTCCAGATCTTCATATACAATCACAACTGCATTAGAGATGTCCAATTTGTCTTTGGGACCCATTCCATTCTTGTTCCACGAATGGTGGCTAGAGACTCCTAATTTCATTGCTTTGGGTTGGTGGAATGATTTTAGTGTGAAAAGGTTGAGTAGCTTCAATTGCTCAAGGCCAATCTTAATGAAGGCATTGTTTGTGGAGGCTGGAACTGAGAAAACATGAAATCAATCTAAAATGGTTTCCTTTTAAACAAAGGAGGATGGTATGTTACACCCAAAGCTTAGGGAGGAAAGGGAAATCTTATGGGAACAATATCACTCAATATTTGGAAGACTAGAGATGGCTTGGAGAAAAAATATTAGGCCATTTGGCTTAAGGGGACTGACTATAAGGCAGCCTTCTTCCACGACTCTAATCAAATAAAAGACGGAGATGGCTTTTATGAAAGTATATATTCAAAAGAAGTTTATAAAAGGCCTAAGATTGATGGTATTGTGTTCCCAAGGCCTTTGGAGAATTTTTTAGCATGCTTAAAAAGAGACCTTAGTCAAGACGAGGTTGAGAAGGTGATTTGGGAAATGGACAGGGACAAAGCCTAGGTCCAAACAGTTTTCTCTAGGACTTTTAATCATGGTTGTTGGGAGATCATTAAGGAACATATCCTAGAATTCATGAGGAATTTCATGAGAGATTGAGGTCCAATAGGTGTCTCAACCGTTGTTTTGGGTATTCTTGATATTATTGGTATCTCTAGCTTGGCGATACCAATCACACCGGTAGTATCGACAATTCTAGGTATCAGTGATATATCGCTAAGTATCGCCAATGTATCAATATCGCCAATATTTTCAATTATGTAAATTCCAAGTGTCGCTTGGATCAGCAATGTATCGACGATATTTCGATAATGTCACTAAGAAAAATTTATTTTAAAAAAATTCCATTAATTTTTTTTTTATGGGTGCATGGTTTTATGATGAAATGCATGTTTGTATGTGTGCATCTGTATGCATGCATGGATGGATCATGGATGGATCATGTATGTATGTATGTATGCATGGATGGATGGGTGGTTTGATGGTTAGTTGTATAAATGGATGTATATGTGGTGTATGTGTGCATCCATGGATGGATGGATGGATCATGCATGTGTATATATGAATTTGTCACTATACGCCGTGGGTTTGCTTCCCACAGGCGTTGGTTCGATTCCCCTCCCAACATCTGCGATGGTGGTTGCGGGTGATTGCGTGCATCCGCAAGGAATAGTCTCACTTAAAAAATGGGGCGGGGATACCTTGTGTCATAAAAAAAATTTGTATGCATCTATGGATGGTTGGATTGACAGATGCATGGATGGATGGATGGATCATGCATATGTGTTTGTATATATGTATGTGCATGCATGGATGGCACCACCATTTCCCCCATGTTTCTCTAATGTTTCCCTAGTCAACAATACATGCTTTAGGCCCCCATTAAAGGGAAACTTATTATTTGATCCCTAAATATGCAAATATGCTCCTTTTTTTTTTTTTTTACTATTATTTGATTCTTAAATATGTAGATATATGTATTTTAGCATCTCCTGAAGTATCATTGAAAAATTCCACCATTTTCCCCATGTTTCTCCAATGTTTCCTTGAGTCAACATTACTTACTTTTAGACCCCCATTAAAGAGAAACTTATTTTGTATGCGTCTTTTTTTCAATCATATGATTCCTAAATATGCAAATATGTATATTTTAGGCTTTTAGCATCTCTTGAAGTTTCATTGAGAAATTCCACCATCTTCCCCGTAGTTCCCCAATGTTTCCCTCAGTCAATGATATAGTCCCAATTATCAACGATAATATTGGTGATATCAATACATGTTTCTGTATCCCCAGCCAGGGATACATTTAACCAGTGTCCGAAATATCAGTATCGCGCTATGTATCGCACCCTTAGGATACAAATATGTATCGGTTATCACACGGGATATATCATTTGTATTGGATAATTTATTGCACTTTTTGGGAAACATGAGGAAACATTAGGAAAATGGTTGAATTTTTCAATGAAATTTCGGGGATTATTAAAAAAGACCTTAATACATACTTTTAAATAATAACATCTCAAAAAAGAAATATACGTAATATGTTTCCTTTGTATAGGGCCCTAAGCCATGCGTTGTTTGACTGTCAATGCAACTATATTCAAATTGAATGCATAACATTTATAAATATATTGCACGGGATATATCATTTGTATTTGATAATTTATTGCACTTTTTGGGAAACCTGAGGGAACATTAGGAAAATGGTTGAATTTTTCAATGAAATTTCAAGGATTGTTAAAAAAAGACCTTAATACATACTTTTAAATCATAACCTCTGAAAAAAGAAATGCACATAATAGGTTTCCTTTGTATAGGGTCCTAAGCCATGCATCATTTGACTGTCAATGCAACTATATTCAAATTGAATGCATAACATTTATAAATATATCAAGACATGTATGATCTGCAAAAAATGCATGAGATCTGCACCGTTCATAACATGCAACTTGTTTGGGGCCTAGGCCACCTCCATGTCATGGTGACCTCCTCACCAAGTTACACAGTAGGTAATAATAGGGTGAGCCCCAGGAAGGTTTTCAATGGTAAGTATTCATTCCCACTTCATGAGTGGGCCCTACGCCCCTACACCATGTCCACATCCAGTGGACTTGATGAATGACTGGATGTCAAATAGACACCATGGCGGGCCCTAGGAAGTTTTCAATGGTAAGGTGTTTAAACACCACTTTTTCCAGTGTTTGGGACATGTTTCTTATAGTGTGGTCTACTTGAAACCTCATTGGTGCACCATTGTTTGGGACCGTGCATATAAGGCAACGTTTAGGACCATATAAGGCAGCGTGCAGATAAACCTCATTGGTGGACCACTATTTCTTGCAGTGTGGTCCACTTGAAACTTGTATCTGCTTCATTTTGGGACCATGCCCTAAACTAATCTGTAAAAATAGATGGACGGCGTGGATATGCAATACATAGGGAAAACAAAAAATATCGGCTTGATCCAAAACATCCGTGGCCCCTCAGAATTTTTCAACGCCGTTTAATTCACACTTTCTTGTGGTGTGGTCCACTTGAGCTTCAGATATGCTTCATCTTTAGGGCCACCATCCAACTATTTTCAAAGCACATTTTAGGGCATGATCCAAAAATGAAACACGCCCAAATCTTAGGTGGACCACACAAATATGATCGAAAGCTTTTGTGGCCCACAGGAAGTTTTTAATGGTCAATTACTACTGTTTCCTATACTATGGTCCATTTGAGATTTGGATCTGCTTCATTTTTTAGATCATGCCCCAAACAAGTTTTCAATATAGATGGAGGACGTGGATGTAGTCACATACATCAAGGTGTGCCCCACGGGTCCCACACACCTCGGTAGATCCGGGGTCTTACCTAATCGACTCCCACTTCTGACGAAGTTGGGTAGTACCCAATCCGCGCAGGCAACATGGAAGCCCAACGATGTGGGCGGGACGCTGATTGTGGCCCCACCATGATGTATGTGTTGTATCCACACCGTCCATCCATTTGGTGGCATCTCTTTAGGGCATGAGCCAAAGAATGAGGCCGATCTAAAGCTAAAGTGGTCCCCACCACATAAAACAGTGAGGACAGTGACACCCACCATTGAAACCTTCATAGGGCCCACCATGATGTTTATTTGTGATCCAATGTGTTCATAAGTTCACACAAATATGGACAAAGGGAAAACACAAATATCAACTTGATCAAAAACTTGTGGCCCCATAGAAATTTTTAATGGTAGGCGTTCAATCCCCACAATTTGTGGTGGGGTCCACTTGAGCTTTGGATTGGCCTCATTCTTTGGCTCATGCCCTAAAATGATCTCTCCAAATGGATGGACAGTATGGATATAACACATACACCATTGTGGGGCCCATAGAAGCGTAGTTTGATTATTTTTAAAGGGAGAGGATTAGGTGCAACCTTGGCTTGACCTAGAGATGTGCGCCACTTATGGTGAGGCCCAACTCGGTATCTTTATTGTATATCCACGCCGTCCATACGTTTTCACAAATCATTTTAGGGCATGAGCCCAAAATTAAGCAGATTCAAATCTCAGGTGGACCATGATATTTCTACAGAAATATGAATTGTTGAGATCTTGAAATCAAGTTTTGATTCAATTTGGGGTGGTCCTCATTGTGAGATTCCATCCTCTTAAATAGATTACAGAATGCTATACATGGTATATGTTGACCCATAATTTTGGGTGATTATAATCCCTGATTAAGGGATAATGAAGGAGAATAATTCTATTCCTAAAATAGACAACCTAAGTATATTACATGATTGAATGGGATAATAAAGGAGAATAATTCCATTCCTAAAATAGACAACCTAAGTATAGTACATGATTGAATGGGATCTACATTTTGAGAGTGTGCTCCTCGATTGACACCCCCCTCAAATTGATGCCGGAGAATCAAAGAACATCAATTTGGACACGAGGAACTAATGGCGTGGTCGAGGCATTCCTTCCGTGAAGATATAATCGTATTTGAGGTTGGTGGAGACATGAGGGAGGTTGATGACCCGACGCTCATATTCATCACACGAATGAAGTGACAATCAACTTCGATGTTTTTCGTACACTCATGAAACACTGGATTCTCTGCAATTTTAACAGCATTGGTATTATCAACATGTGGAGGCATAAGACGAGGCTAAACAAAGCCTAAATTAGTTAAAAGTCCACGGAGCTAAAGGATTTCAGAACAAGCAAATGACATAGCTCGATACTTTGCTTATGTAGAAGATTTTGATATCCGATCCTCCTTACCTTTCCAAGAGATTAATGCCTTGTCAATGTACATGTACCAGCCAATGGTTGATCGGTGCGTGTCGGGGCAACCAGCCCAATCAACATCAGAGTATGCATGTGGGTAAGATCATTAGCTGTGGAAAATATAAACTCCTTTGGGTTGTACCAAGAAGGCATCGAATGAGGCGTTTAACCGCTTCTAAATGAAGATGCTGAGGAGCACTCATAAATTAACTGAACAAGTTGACAACATAAGATATATCAGGTCTTGTGATAGTTAAATAATAACTTCCAACACGTCGTCGATATAAGGTAGGATCAGGGAGAATATCACTGTCATCTTTGCTCAACTTGACATTTAATTCGAGAGGTGTGTCAACTAGAGGAGAATGCTGAAGATTGGCAAGATCAAGGAGATCCTCAATATATTGTGTTGATTGAGAAACAATCCTCTAGAATATTGATGAACCTCCAGCCCAAGGAAGTAAGTGAGCGGACCCAATTACTTCATATGAAATGATGCATGGAGGGAAGTTTGAAGACGCTTTATCGTGTTGGAATCAGTACCAATGATGAGAATTCAACGTAGACAAGGAGAATAGTAAGGCTAATAGAAGTTTGATGAAGGGAACAAAGATGCATCATAAGTACTCTGAGTAAAACCAAAGTCACGAAGAGAGCTTTTGAATTTCTCAAACCAAGCATGTGGAGCTTTTTTGATACAATAAAGTGAATGCTACAATTGATACACAATATGGTGAGAAGTAGATTGTACTCCTTGGGGTAAGCGCATATACACCTACTTAAGGTCACCATGAAGAAATGCGTTTTTAACATCCATTTGGTTATAGCGGCTAGGATTGTGATGTGGCAATGGCGAGAGAATAATACGAACGGTATTCATTTTGCCACTGGTGCAAATGTTTCTTTATAGTCAATCCCATATTCCTGTTGATTTCTTATAGCCATAGGACGAGCTTTATAGCGGTCCAAAGATCCATTAGGTTTGAGTTTTAATTGAATAAACTCACTTACATCCAATCGGTTTGATAGATGGGGACCTTGTACAATATCCCAAGTGTGATTCTTTTCAAGAGCCTGCAATTTATCTCGCATGGGCCCGTTTTCAACATTCATACTGCACAGTCTGAGAGTAGGAGTGGGGAATAGAAGTAGAAGACAGTGTAGCCATCGAGGTAGCGTGGGTAAAACCATATCGGTAAAAAGGTTTAGATAGCCGCAGGGAGAGATGCAAATAGGGAGGTTGACATGGGTCAGATGCAGACGAGATCTTGAGAGACTTGTAATGTAGTTGTGTTTCCTCCGCCTTTGATACACAAAATTGGGGTTATACTGAGTAAATGTTGTTTCGTTGGAAAAACTAGGCAAGGAGACAGTAGACACAAAATCAGGAGGCTTAAGATGTAGTTGAAAAAAATACTAATTCTAAAAAAAACAACATTTCTAGAAATCCAGATACGACGAATTTGAGAATCATAGCAAATGAATCCTTTCTGGTGGGGTGCATATCCAAGAAATGCACATTTTGAAGACTGGGCAACAAGTTTGGTGCGTTCAAAAGAAGTAAATGAACAAAACAAACAACAAAAGTACGAAGATGATCATATGATAGGGGTGTGTTGTACAGGTGGAAATGCAGGGTTTGATTGTTGATGGGGGGAGGGTATTTATAAGACGAACATCAATTGTAAGTGCCTATAAACCAAAAACGAGGAGGAACATAAGATGTAAGCAAAAGAGACTGAGTTACATCATGAAGAAGATGTCTATTTTTCTTTTACCGACACCGTTTTGTTGAGGGTATACAGATATGTTTTTTGAGAGATTATCCCCTTTTGTTGCCAAAATGTTTGAAATTCTGTTGAAACATTCCCCTCCTGAGTCCGAATGGAGAATTTTAATGCAGGTAGAAAACTGATTTTCGACATCGGCTAAAACATCTTAAATGCATGAAAAACTTCAAACTTCAAATGCAAGAAGTAAAACCCAAGTACAATGGATAAATCATCAATAAAGATCACAAAATACTTGATGGACATGAGAAATAACAGGAGCAATTCCCCATACATCACTATGTATTAAATCAAAACATTTTGAACTTAATGTAGTGGATGTAGGAAATGAAAGGGTCTTACTTTTCCCAAACTTACAAGTACCGCAATCAAAAGAAACACAAATTTTCACACCAACAGATTTATTCGTCAATGCAGAATTGAACAACATCAATAATGTTTTGGAATTTAGATGTCCAAGCCTATTGTGCCACAATTGGCAATTATTCTGAATAGAAAAACAAAACAAATCCTTTATTGGTTTATGCTGAAGAAGTGCAGAAAGGCAAAGAAGAAATAGACATCCACATTTAGGGCCCATTCTGATCACTTTTCTCGACATTCAATCTTGTATCACACAACCCGATGGTGAAAAATAAGATATTGCAATTATTGTCAACAAGTTGGCCAACAGAAAGTAAATTGGTAGTCAAGCGAGGAGAGAAATAAACATTTGTCGATGGGACTGAGCTAGGAACATCACCAAATGATGCAGGGACATGTGATGGCCTAACTCTAAAGCATGTATAATCAGGTTGAAGATATTCAAATAATAAAATTAATCAACTAACTGTTTTCAATCAAGGGGATTAAGCAAATCTCAACACAAAGATGAAATCATTCCGTCAGGATCATGCCCCTTGGCATAAAATCACGTAATCAATAAAAAAAAGGGAGGACCTAGGGATATGAGGATATCCTAGATCTAGCATAAGCTAGTCCAAAGTCAAGTTTGGATCCGATTCTCTTGACTAGCCATCCCTCTTTTTGTTCAAACCAAAAGGGAATATCCAGAGAGGAATGAAAGGGATGAAGAAGAGATGGGTTCGAGATGAAAGAGAGTATGGTTTCTAGGGCATCAAATAAAAGAAGACAACTTATTCTTACCTTTTCTTGCACCTCGAAGATTTAGAAAGAAGGAAGGAAATTTGAAACTGGGGTGGAATCATCAACACCAAAGGTGCATAGGGTTTCTCATAGTGTATATGTAAGCCACAGAAAAAAAAAAAAAAAAAAAAAAAAAAAAAAAAAAAAAAAAAAAAAAAAACAAAAATGCACTAAAACCCCTGCTGAAAATAAGAAAAAGAACAAAAAGACGCCTAAAAATAAAAACACTCGTGCGATAGGGTGTGAAATCTGCCCCATGCGCCTACGGTCATGCCGCTCCTGCACTCATAGCGCGTCAGAATCAAAATACCAAACAGAATGAGGTTTATGGTTTACCTCTGACACCAAGCGCAAAAAAGGCATTTAAAATTATTTGTTAAACCATTTTGGGGGTCCAAGAAGCAGACAAACCAGGCGTGTACTAAATGAGGAGGAGGTAGTGTATTGATAGTGATGATAAAGGTGAGAAACAGATGCAATAGTTAGTGATAGTAGGCATAAGGAAACACATTGTGGAGTAGTTGATATAGGCATAAGGAACCAATTTGGAGTAGTTGATTCTGAGGTCTTTGACATTCAGTAATGATATGACAGTTCATTTATAGTAAGTACAAAATTTTTGTTGACACTCGGAGGCATAATGGCCAATTTTTTTACAACTGTAACATTACATGGTACTCATATTACGAGTAGGCTTTCCTTGAGTAGTGTAAGCAACATCAACAATACTTTCTGTAGTTTTCTATTTCAAATGTACTTTCATCAATTGTCATTGTTCATCATGAAGAAGTTCATTCATGCATTCATCCAAAGATGGAGATGGAACCCTACTCATTAGATTAGACCGAACAGTCTCATATTTAGAATGTAGTTTCATAAAAAGTTGGTCTTGGTGACTAGTTGCTTGAAGTCCTTATATTTCAACCAGAATGACGTCAGATATATTAGCATATTTAATCTCATCATATTCAACCCATAAAGTAAGAAAGCCTGAATAATATTCTTGAATGGACAAAGTTCCTTGATGATATCAAGCAATGTCAAATTCTAATTGGAATTGACGTGCATAATTTCCTTGATGATATACCTTTTTTTTAGAAATTCCCACATGGCCTTTGCGGTTTTGTAGGGTTTGAGATGCAAAATGAATTGAGGATCTACTGATCCAAGAATCCAGGATTTGATTTTCATATCCTAAGTATGCCAGGAGGATATCTTTTTCTTGTCCTCAATAGGCAGTGGATCAGATTCAGAGACATGCCCCCACAATTCCTTGCCTTCAAGGTATACTTGGAATTGGAAAGCCCAAGAGGTATAATTTTTACCAGTAAATCAAACAAAAAAATACCTCAGAATTCTCCATTTATATGATTGGTATCTAAGAATGGGTCAGAACTCTTATGAGCAGAAAATGCTTAAAATCTTCTGAATGTTCTGAATATTCGGGCTGTCATGAATCGAGAGTAATTTCTGACGTTGCTTGGAAGATCGCTGACTCGTTCTGTATGAATTGAGAGAATATGTTTGCAACTTTCTTGTATTCAACAAATAAACAAAATGATGGGAATGAGGAGACAAGAAAGTCTATAAATTGAAGATGAGAAGTCTCCAATTGCAAAAAAAAAAATCACACGAACTTCAAGAGAGGCACCGTGGCTCTTATACCATGATATTTCTACAGAATTTTGAATTATTGAGATCTTGAAATCAAGTTTGATTCAATCGAGGTGTGGTCCTCATTGTGAGATTCCATCCTCTTAAATAGATTATAGAATGCTATATATGGTATATGTTTGACCATAATTTTGGGTAATTACAATACCTGATTTAAGGGATAATGAAGGAGAATAATCTATTCCTAAAATAGACAACCTAAGTATAATACATGATTGAATGGGTAATAATGAATAAGAATAATTCCATTCCTAAAATAGACAACCTAAGTATATTACATGATTGAATGGGATCCACGTTTTGAGAGTGTAGTCCCTCCATTGACAGACCATACCGTAGGAAACAGT